>JAWNNI010000035.1:0-560141 GCA_035043065.1 Hirtodrosophila confusa | reverse complement strand
CCTCTAACCTTCCAAGGGGTTTTAAGTGAATTTTAGCCGTGATTTTACAGTTACCACGGAATTCAGTATACTGAAACTCCCAAAGGACATTACATTACATAAGATTATATTTGAGCTAATAAAATGAAACAAAGGCATTTGAAATGTTGGTTGGTGGTAGCTTTTAGAACTTGTCCTTCGACCTTATATAGTCCGTTGTCTGCCCCACAACCCGAACCTCAAAAGTATGCTACAAATGAAAGCTCCGCCGTTTCATAGCAATTGGTGGTTTTTATGACCATTTTGGCTGGGCGGCTTGCCAAATGTTTTGGGCCATGGCCATGGCCAATGCATGCGGGCAAAATATTAGTGCCATTTGTTGGAATTGTTGTTGTTTGAGGCACCAAAAATTGAGTTAATTATCTTGTCGCATAATTACAAAAGTTAAAATGACTGAACAGCGCCGCGTTGGTCACTTTATTCCCGGAGCATGGAATACAGAATACGGAGTCAAGAGTCCAGAGTCCTGGGTCTTGAGTCCAGTGTCTAGAGCATTAGTCGGAGGCAATTTCACGCTCTGTCACAAATGCGAACGCAATGAACGCATTTCAATTTTCTTAATTTCAGTTAATAACTCAACAAATACGCCGGAAGGCAAAGAACTTATAAATGCAAATATTGATAGATACTTTGAGCGTGCCAAGGCAGCAGTCAGGCTAATGACGTTTCTAGATGATGATCATCATCATGATGATTGTAATAATGATGCGGAGGATGAGAAGCTGCACGAAGAGTTCGCGTCGTAACATGAAAAGCACTTTGCAGGACCAAGAGGGTTATACAAAGGCAGGGGGCAACGGCAAGACGCCTTCAATCTCTCTATGCCAAAAGACAAACATTCAGATGGGGCACCAGGGGCCACTGTGGGTGCTTCAGTAGCATGCTTCAATGTGGGCGTATGGGCGTACGGGGCATTTGGGCGTGTGGGCGTGCCCATGCCCGGGGGCATAATGACAATTACAGTTACCGCGTGCGGCGGCAAGCGAAAGAACTTTTTACTGCCTTCGCTTCGGCATCAACTTGGCAAATAAATCCGTTCGAAACGCTTGAGCGCCATATCAAAAGACCCGTTCGCTCAATGAGACACAAACAAACAACAGCAACAACCAACAAGAGCAGCAGCAGCAGCAGCAGCAACAACAACAACACAAATATAAAGCTGCTTTAGTGGTGCGACCCTCAAGGGTCGGCTGTCGGAGCTAGCAATTGAAAGGGGTGAAAAAGCTAAACATGACCTCGAGCAATGCACGCAGCGCACTCCACTCAAAGCTCATTCTCGTCCTAGCGCCCTGTGTCCTGAAGTCCTGGCGTCTCCTGTGGCGTCCATCGACCACGAAAATAAAAGCGCGCCAATACAAATAGAAATAACGCAAATGTACATAAGAAAGCAAGTATGTGGTCTAGTTGAGAGTACTCGACTATCAAATATGCTACAAATTGTTATTTTATTAGTGTCCTGAGAATTCTATGATGATCAGAGTAAGAAGCAGAAGGTAATTTTCTTAGCCTACTTACAAATCTTAAGAAAAAGTAACCATTTTATAGAAACTATCAAAGTAATACCATGAATTTCGGTTAGGAATTCAAGAGGGGATGGTGTGATTAGATTTTCGATATTAAAAACATATTTATATCTGAAATAAATACTTAGTATTAAAACACTCGTATGAAAGAACACAAGACTTTTTATAGCATCGATCGTGCTGACTATCAACTATCAAAATGATCGGGATACATTTTTACAAGCTGCAGTGTTGATGTTGTGCATTTTGAAGAGTTGATAGATGTCCAACCAATTTGTACACCTCAAAATTCATATAACGATATTTTATTTGTGCGCTAACAGATACAGTGATAGGATGCAAATCCATTCCAAGGGATACAGGGTATAAAAAACAAGAACCAAAACAGCAACAACAGCAACCACAGGCGGACGACACATGCGTTTAGCGTTGGCGTCGCAGCGGAAGCGGAAAACGCGCCATGTTTGAAAAGCTGACATCGCTACCAACTTCAGTGTGCGCTGTTTGCTGTTTGCTCAATGAATTGCATGTTCCATCTATGCACACTCGTCGCAGTATTTAAACATTTTTTTTTCTATTTTCTGCTTGATTTACTTTATTTTTTGTAGCCCATCTAAGTCACGCAAGTTGGCCAAACAAACAAAGCGAAACAATTAGAATAAAATGCGCTCTTGGGAATTGAGCGATAACCAAGGGAAGATTTAACTAAGGCAACGGGAAGAGTAACTGCAAAAAACAGCAAACAGCAAACAAAGCAAATGAAACCATTAAATAGATAAACCTTTTAATAAATCATCATTTCTATGCTACAAATAAAGAGAAAATTTATATTTTAAGCCAACAAACAATTATTTTTTAGACAATGGATTGATGCACCGATAAAGCCCATGAAAGATTTTCTATTCTGCTTAGCTGAGTTTGGGATGGTGTTGAAAGATTGTTTATTATCTTGCTTGGCTGCAGTCTACAGCTTATTTTATTTAATTATATTTACATATATTTATTTCATTTTAAAGATTTTCTTACAAACAATAGAACCAAGGAATAGTTTAAGTGGACTACTCGTATTTATAACAGAAGCTTATTTGAGTGCATTTATTTTAATAAATAATGTAAAATGTTTATTGCACAAACTAAAATTGGAATTTTAGATTTCTACAAGGCAGAATCGCCTAATAAGTACTTATGGTTTTGCCAGGCCATTATAGTCTAACTGAATTGTGAAACCAAGTTCAGGCAATGTCAGACATCATAAAAACCCAACGCCAAATCATCATAAGCTTATCATGCATGCCATTTAAGCCAGACTAGAAAACATTTCATGGCCTCAATCAGGGCAAAAAATGTATAAAACCATGAATATTATGACAATTGCATTCGCTTTCGCTGCTGTTGAAACTGCGGCTATACACATAAATCGAATGGAATTTTTGATTTCGATACCCGCGGATAATGAAATTAATCGTCTGTAATGGTTTATTGTGTGCGACGATTGCGGAATTTGTTTTCTGGCCCTGTCCGGTCCGGCCCGGCCCGGCCAAATGGCGGGTAACCACAAAAAAAATTGACCACCAAGCCGGGCACTAGAAAGACAGATTCGAATATTTTTTCGATTCGAATTGAGAGCCATCCATGTAAAATATATTGAATTGTCATTGAATGTCGCGTTGCCATAAATAAGCAAAGGCTAATGGTGCGCGGGTCGTGCAATTTTTGTGATTTAGTGCGGTTAAAAAATGAAACAGGACTCCGCTGGACGCGACAGCCCCACGCAGCATAGCCATATATCAATGGATTACTTTAAAATGGTATCAAAATGGCCGGCTGCAAGAATCGACTGTCGTCTGTCACGCTCTTAAGCTAATAACAGAAATAATCATCATAAATCCATAAAAGAAAATCTCATTAATCTGCCCACAGATGGGTGACAATTTTTGATGTTTCCAAGACAAAAGAGGAAAGCCAAGGAAAAATCGGAAGGCAGCACACGACACACGTCCTTGTCGTCTGTATAAGACTTATAAGCTTCATTCCCAGCCACACACTTCACATTCAAATTACTACACATTATATAATATCCTTCAGGCTCTTAACACACACCCACACACACACACACACACACACACACACGCTCGGCTCAGGACATCCCATGGCCGACACGTTCACTGGGTAAACGTGGCATGCATGGGGGTACCGTACAGAGCTCGAGGCCACTTTGAAGACCCGGTTGGGAGGGAAGTTACTGAAAGCCACCGACGGTCGTCTGCCTGGACGATGAGTTGGTAGTTGATTAAGAAGACATCATTTTAAGTTCAAATACACATAAGACTTACAGTGGTTAACAAAAGTATGGTAAAATATAAGTGCATTCGAGATCTTAATAAAGTTTCAAGAAGCAAAAAGAATTGTTAATAAATAGTTTTGTTACTTCAGTCCTAAACGTACTACTAACTTTTGTTGCTCTTATGCTACATGCAACTCTTATATTTGGCGATTTTCTATTACGTTTGTTGACAGCTATTTATGTAAGATTTTTGTGAAGTTCTCATTTCACAAGAAATTGATGACTCTTATACAACTCTTATACCACTCTTATACAGTTCTTATACAGCTCTTATACAAATACTCAGCACCACAATATATTCATTCTTAAGTTTTTCCAATTTTATTTACATATTAAGTCACAGTACGCTACGGACTGACTGCTAACACAACTCTTATACAGCCCGAAAAGTTAAATTTTCCGCATATTTCACTATGTTTCCTTTGCTTTGTTGAGCCGTTCGTCAAACTTGCAAACTTGCAACTTCAACGAGTACGCCACGTGGCATAACTTGCGCACACAACTGTACTTTCACACACAATTTCAAGTTATAATCAGGGCTCATTACTATACAAGACACGTTTTCAGATTTCGCGTGATTATGCGCCGCGGCTCAGCGTCGGCATGAGAAGGTCTGAGGGGGGATGAGGAGCGGCGTGAAGGCTGAAACAAAAACACAGCACAAAGTCAAAAAATTAAACTTGAAAATAACTTAAGAGATACATTCTGTGTACATCTAGATGATCTAGCCAACAGTACCCGGTACTGTCCTTTTAACTATTCAGGCTCATGCCATAATGCTTATTGTTGTCATTTACAAGGCCCAGTTTAAGAGAGATGGCGTGGCGGGTGGGCGAAAAGTTTACGCGTTGGCGAAAAATATGCAAATTATAATGAAAAACTTGACACTTTACATGCAAAGGAACAACATCGTCACAAAAAGGGGGCGTGCCCGTGGTTTGGGCCATGGCCAATGCGAATCTCTGTGGCAGGCGATTAAGCCAGCCAAATGAAGCGCTCGCACTGCCTCCGCATTTTAATTAAGCAACCAGCCAAATACTCGTAGACAACATAGGTACATAGTTGCCATTGTTGTACCCTTTAAAAATTGCTATAGAGGTTATAATAAGGCTAAGAAGCCAAAGTTGGTAACAAACAGAACCCATAAATATTATTTATATACATTTAAATCTAATATATATGGAGGAACGCGTCGATCTCAGCCCTTTATAGATCTAGAGATACCAAAAAGAGTATATAAGGCTCTTGGAGATACCCCCTCGATAAAAAGATGACATAGCCTTGATTTTTTGTACATGTATAGTTAAACATATCGTTGATCTGTCGTGAAAATTTCATAATGATCGGTTAATAAACATAGATGTTATCTGAGAAACTATTTTTCTTCAGTAAAGGAAAGAAATTCCATAAGTCGGACTGCTTGTTCTTCAAGCATTGCACTGCTTGCATTCTTGTTAGTTTTTGTTGCCGTTAAAATGTACATGTAGCATACGGCTGTTGTGGTACTTCAGAACTGGGTACAGGGGATCTTATCGTTGAAAGATCCCAACTTGTTATCGTTGTCGCCTTCGCAATCACACGGCAAGCGCGGAAGCTAGCACAAAACTTGCCACCGAGTTCACAATGTTAAGCCAAAAACGCCGTTGCATTTGCATAAAGCAGCCGCAGCTGCACTGCAAATGCAACTGAGTTTTGTTGCCGGTGACAACAGTGAAAGTCACCAAATATCTTGAGATATTTTTAGTACAATCAAAAGTTCAAGAACTACGGTTCTGAACAACTTATGTTCCTTTATATCAACTGAGTTAAGGCAGCCAAGTTTTGCTTCCCATAATTACAATAAATAAATTTATAAATCTTAAAAATTGTATGCATATTTTTTGGAAATCATAGTATGAGAAAAATTAAAACTTCTTAGAAGCAGGGCAAAAAAATGAATATAATGTTTTCCTCCCTTAGAGGAAAACGAACTTAATAACGAAAAATAAAGTATGTATATGTCAAACTTTCGAAACTGGTAAGAACATAATTTATTTAATTGGCCACCCCCTGATAAATATAATATAACGCTGATGTTCCTTCTAAAAAGGCATTCATATTGATTTTCTATTTTCTAGTCAACGTCATTGTATAATCAGTAATGCAATTTATGTTGCCAATCGGCTATTACTTTACACTTATATTCTATAACTACATTGTAACCTCTTTAAGTAAACAACACTTTGGCGCACTTTCAACTTCAACCCAATCGAAACCGCAAACTGATTGCACCAAACTTTCAACAAATTCTTTCCATGCTTACACACAACAAAGTTACACAAATTATGGCGGAAAATTACCTTAACGGAAGGGCTTCCGCAACTGTATAACCTTTTTGGCACAACTGTACCGGGTCAGTTTTGTGGTACGGGCGTTGCCAGTCTGGCCCAAAACAAAAGCAATTAGATGACATCGGCGACGTTGCCATTTGTTTGGCTCTGATTCTGATTGTGCGGGTGTCGCACGCAGAGACCCACTAAAAACTTTACCAACGCGATTTTCTTGCTGAAACTATAAATTTACAAGCCGCAATAATGCCGACGCCGAGGACGACGATGGCGACGGCGTCACTGTACCGTTATGTGCGCCATCTTTGTTGGGCTTTCGTGAGTGTATCGTGAATCCTGAATGTGAATGTGTGAGTGTATTAAAAAGCATTTAAGTGAACCTGTGCCGTGTTTCGTGTCTCGGCTAGCTGAAAGCTGACAATTTTCCGGTGTTTCAACGTTTATTTGTTGTTGGGGATTTTTATAGCCATTTTCGTAGCTGTTGTTGTTGTTAGTTTTAAAAACTTTGCTTGGGGGCGGCGGTTGGATGATTGTCGAGGTTTAACGTTTCGAGTGTTGAGCATTTATCTCAACGCCCCCAAAGTTTTACAGCAACCTCTACACGTATACCAACAGCAGAGCGCATGGATTTTAAGTGGGGAACAAGTTTAATGATCGAAATAATTCAGCGTGTGTTAGAGTTTAGGTTAAGCTAGTTTATCCGTACCCTAAAGTGGGTCGACTTTAAGTTTATAATTGTCTTGCTGTGTACGTATAAAACAATTTTAAGCCCTCTAGCAACATTTTGCCAACACTTTAATCACCTACTTATGAATATCCCAGGGACTTAGTAAAATTTCAAAGAAACAATATAGAGTATATTAGCAAGAATCTGCTTTAAGGATATAAGGACTTTAGGGAATTGCACTTGTAACACTTCAGAAAAAGGGGTTTCAATTCACTATCCGAAATAAGAATATTTTTAAAAACTGTCACCAATGCTAAAAGCATACAACTTAGCACCCATTTGATTTTCTGTAATTTGTTTTCATTCTAAACTTAATTTGATTTACAATAAATTTAATCATTATTTATAAATTATTATTAAGAAATTACACAATGCCTTCGCGCAAGTTCGGACGTCTTTCGAATAACTTAAGGCAACACACAAACTTGCAGACCCGGAATCTGTTCTATAAGTCTTTTTTTCGCGTTTACGGAAAGGGTGATAAGGACAACGAATGCGACTGCCAGAAGCCCGGAGGCGTCTGCAACTGTGGCCCGGATTGCAAATGTCCGCATTGTAAGAATCCGTGCCGCCTAGGACCCAGATTGATATGCAGTCGCGATCCTCCGCCAGGATATGAACCCAAGCGACTGGGAACGAATCAATTTCAAATACCGCGCTTTCTAAGCCCCAAGATCTTCAGGCCAATGACGAAAAAAGAAGTACTGGGCCCCAAGGCCGGCAAATGTGAATGTTATAAGAATCCGGAGTCTTATAGCTATCATCGATTTTCATACTATGATCTAAAGATGACCATCAACGAGTTAAGGGCGAGCGACAAGTACTGTAAAAGCCCCCCAATACCTCATTCAAAAGACTAATTTTGCCATATATAACAATCCAAATTACAGATGTATTTAATAATAAAATATACAGAAGATAAAAAAAATTTCTGATTACCTTATCTTATCCTAAGAAATATCTGTAAATAAGTAGAGAAACGTTAAAAAGCGCAAAGAACGTTTTATGAAGGTAACTTTCTGAAGAAGTGGCTGCAATTACTCCGTTCGCAAAAAAGTTTAAAATCATACAACCAAGTAATAGTAACGTGTAATCGATTAAATGGATAGTCAAATTAATTAGTTTAGCATTAGGACTAATGATGAGAAGAGGCGCGGTTTTTAAAGGAAGAGTACATTAGTTGTGTGCATTATGTTTCTGTCTGTCCACATGAACTGAACATTTTTCGACACTGATAATCTCCTTGAAAGATTTGGTCATTATACTATTATGGCCCTCTTCTGCTCTGGAGAACGGGAACCTTGTACACAGCAGCCAGGATATTTCGAATAAAAATTATTTAAACGTCAAATATCAAAATTACAGTTTTATTCAATATTTTAGAAAACAGGCTTAAAATGATATCACGCGCGCTTTCAACCAAGGTGATGCAACAAACTGAAAGCCGAAGATCACATGAATTCTCCCGACAATATTCAAAGTGTAAGTGTGAGTGCCAAAAGAACGGCGGCGTCTGCAACTGTGGCCCGGATTGCAAATGTCCGCATTGTAAGAAGCCATGTCCCATAGGACCTAGACTACTGACCTCGCGCGATCCTCCGCCAGGATATGCACCAAGTCGTTTGTGTACGTCCGCCTTCGAAATTCCCCCATTTATTAAGCCCAAGATCTTTAGACTAATGCAGAGGGACGAACAGATAGGACCCAAGGCGGGCAAATGTGAATGTTACAAGAATCCGGAGTCTTATAGCTATCATCGTTATTCTTAAGATGGCCACCAATGCGGTGAAGACGTGTCAGAAATGCTGCAAATAAAACGCGACATTATTGACACACTTAAGTCGACTAGATTACAGGATTTCTTAAGAAAACCTCCAAACAAAATAAATTTGGTAAAGAATAGCTCTCCTTGGGGTGCCAAAGATTGATACTATTACAGAGTTCCTAATAAAGTTGCTCGCCCATTAAAATACACAACATTTCAATGCATTTTCAACAATATAATGTTTGACCGATCGTTCCTATTGAAGGTATATGATATAGATATCCCATCCGACTGGTTTCCACCGATATGCGGCCTAAATAAGATGTGCAAAGTTTCATTAAGATAGCTTTAAGACGGAGAGACCTGTTTGCACCGATATAGACAAAAGGATATGGTGTGATCGACGAGGGTATTGATATTGAACAAGAAAATATATGCTGTGAAAGGAACGGAACGATTCTTTTATTGTGACTATATTATATTTTATTATAGTATGAAATCGTAGAATATTTTCGATTACACTTTGTTGTTTATCTGACGTTTTCGTTTATCAAAATTAAATAGTTAAATTGTACATTTATTTTTTCAAAATTTTCTAAAATGCTGTCACGCGTGCTTTTGACCAAGATAATGCAACAGCCGAATAGCCAACCATCAAGAGAAAATTATCGTCGATATTCAAAGTGTGAGAAGCCTTGTCCCATTGGGCCTAGAGTGCTGACCGCGCTGATCCTCCGCCAGGATATGCGCCATGTCGCTTGTGTACGTCCGCCTTCAAAATTCCCCCATTTATTAAGCCCAAGATCTTTAGGCCAATGCTGAGGGATGAGCAGCTGGGACCTAAGGCTGGCAAATGTGAATGTTACAAGAATCCGGAGTCTTATAGCTATCATCGCTATTCTTACTATGATCTAAAGATGGCCACCAATGCGGTGAAGGCGTGTGGGAAATGCTGCAAATAAAGCGCGACATTATTGACACACTTAAGTCCCTGGGATTATGGCACTAATCGTATTAGTTGGTCGTTAGTTAGGCGCTGCTGCTGCTATCAGCGCCAAATGCGATTTCCGGACAATGAGCCGTTTGGTGCTCGTGCTCGTACTCGTCCTTTTCCTCGCCCCCGCCTCGTTTCCGGTTTACGTGCGCCATTTTTCGTACAGGTGGCATAATGACCCCGCTCTGGACGTGCAGCGCCTGACACGTAATTAGAGGGACGCGAGGCGGCGTTGGCGGCGACAAAAGAAGCGACTCTCGTCCTGGCAACTTTGTAATTTAGCAAATCGGTTTAGCTGGCACCGAAGAATGAGAGCACCAATAGTCCCAGCAGTCCAGGCAGTGTCCTTATTAAATTTCCAAACATTAGCTTCTTACTTACACTTCAAAGTGACAGAAACTTGCACCTGGTAGGATATGTAGCTATCCGTGTCTACTCCTGACACTATGGGAGCTATTAGGGACCGGAAGTCGGGAGAGCCTGTGACAAAGCAGTTGAAGCTGGCACATAATAGAAAACCATTGACAGCTGATGTGTAGGTCACGCCAAGGTCTGTATGTGTCTCCATCTTGTTTGTTATAGTACCAGTCGAAACTTTGCCACACACATGTCTCCTACCCCACCCCTACCCATTTATCAATTTTAATCGCATGCAAATTTTATGCAGGCTCACCATTAGCCAAAATCCCAGGCAACATTTGTTTTGAGCCCAGTTATGTTTCTCATATGCCAACTGGCTGTTAGTTTTGTTAACAACTTTTGCTTTGGCCCGCACTTTTGCTAATCACATGGCTACCCACGCCCACTCTAGATCCTGCGTCCACCACTCGCCTTGAAAGTTGTGTCGCGACATTTGCATTTTGGCGACATAATTTTTGGTGTATTGTCAACTTGGAGAGCAATCTAAGCAAGAAACATGGCCAACAAAACATTTGCATAATTAATGAGCTGAATGGATTTTGTGATAGAGAAATTCTCTCAGTTTTGTAAATCCCAAAAGTGGCAGTTAGAAAAGAGAGATTAATCCAGTTAAGTACTCGTAATAGTGAAAGCTCTTTGAATAAATACTGAAGCAAACAAGCTTCTGCAAAAGTTTGTCGGCTTTCAAAATACTCGTACAATAACTATCATAATTCTCATACAATCTCTTGAGCATGTAGGAAAGAACCCAAGCTAATATAATCTTAAGAAAATCGGTCAAAATATTAGAGAACGGTGGTAAAGATTGGTAATCGATTATCGGTAATCCGATTGGTAACTGGTAATCGAATTTGGTGTTAATATATCAACAAAAACTCATATTTATCGAGAATTTATATGATCAGTTTGTGATAAAGCTATATTGTGATATATCTATCTATATACATATATATACGAAATTCTTTAATCTGACTGACTAATCGACCCACGGACGGTAGAAGCTAGAAATCTACAATTTTTACAGTATCTTCCTCTTATATCGAATGTTGGAACTCCGAAATAGTTTCCGGAAAGTTTGGCTCAGGAAACTGGAAATTCGCGGAAAATCTTAATTTAATTTTATTTATTTATTTAATTGCTAGCTTCATTATCTGATAGATCATACCCATATGTATTTGTATTAATTGAGCTTTGATTCGGCGACGATTGTACTTTCTGTACCAACTTTCATCAACACAACTGCTAAAGTGAGGCATTAAGACAGTCAATGAACTACAACCTTGTATATGTAGTACATACTGCAAAATTGCCCAAATAAATTGAATCAAAATATAAGGTTTGATCCATTATTGTATAGAAAATATTCCATCATCATTCAGGACTCTTGCCAAATTCTATTGCTTGGACTCGTCAAAGGTAATGGCTCCTTGTTGTTCCACTTCTCATGGTTGACTTGCTTTGGATGAACCAAAGAGTTCTTTCCTTTGTGTTACCTCGAAATGCCTGACTAACGCTAATTTCCGTAGCTATTTTTTTGAATTCGCCTTTCGCTCCCAGCTAATGACATTTGTGTCAATAAAAATGATCAATCATTGGGACAGCGGGGGTTGGGCGGGCACCAGGACGCATTAAGGGATGCAATCTTTAAAGCATTTTAATGGAGTGGGCGGTGCTCAAATGGGAATGGCTCGGAGGTGTTTTTGATGTGATATTTTTGTGATGTGTGTCGCGACTTGTGACGTGGAATTGAAGTGATTTGCAGAATCTTTAGAGTCCTTGATGGATGTGTGCCTAAAACATGGCTTAAAGTGGTTGATAACAAATGTGCAACTTTTGGCTTAAATGCAATTCACAAAGCCAAACAAACGAGCAGGGAACACTGGCCAACAAAGTTTTGGAGCACGTAGCTGGCCGGCAGATGCTGCAAAAGTTCTATACACAAAACAAAATTACAAAATAAATTTTAATTGTTTTGAACAATTAAAAATTAAATTTAGAAAATAAAAATAAAAACAAAATAAAATAAAACGTGTAATATACAACGTGAAGAGCGATGGCAAAAATGTTACTTTTATTCAATTTGCGCAACTGTTCGAGTACGTGAGTATGCCTGAGTTTTAACTATGTGTGTGTGTTTGTGTGTGTGTGTGTGTGTGTGTGTGTGTGTGTGTTAACAGTCCAAATGCCGCTGCTGCTAAACAAATTAAATTAGACAACTTTTATTCATTCGTTTGACATTTTTATTTGTTTTCAAACTCATTTCGTGCAAGGCGAGAGGACAACTCCGACAACCGAACAATTAACAACAAATACAATTTTGCAGACTTTAGTTTAAATATTTTTAGCAACTGCTGTTATTTAATTGTTTGCCAGCCATCTCCTCTATCTATTTCTCTGGCGCTCTGTGAAAATTTAATTAAATGCCATTTGCATAAAAGGGGGGGGGTCCGATTTGAATGACCTGCCCCAGGCACACAGCTCCCATGCGCCGCTCTCTTCTCAAAAGTTGGGCAGCATTTTAAAAATCATTTCGAATTTATGGCACTTTCCTTCACTTTCACATTGACAATGTGATAAGGTCGCTTATCGCTTATTGATTGCCATCGAAGGCGTGGAACAACACAAAATGATAATTCAGCGACGTCTCTTTTCAATCACAGTAAAACGATTCGCTTTTCGGGGTGATACTTTTCAAAATATCATGTGCGGTCAATGAAACCGAAATTTAAAGACAGTTCTTAATAATCAATTTATTACTTGCTTCAACCAGATTCCCCCAGGAAAGCCATAGAAACTTTAAGACTTCGGAATAAATAATTAACATATTATTGAAAAAAATAAAATTAAAATTTGTAAGAACGTTTTTTAAAATTTGTTCTTATTATTATAATTTTAATAATAATGTTAATATTTTAAAATGTTTTATTTTAATAAAAAGAGAGCAGAATAAAGTAAATGGCAGCTATATTGAGGGCAACCAAAAAATAAATACAGAAAGTGTTTAGATATTCAATTGCTGGATCAGTTTGTTAAAAATTTGTTGATATTAAGAATATATATAATCAGTTATCTGTTAACATTTCCAAGTACTTTTCAATGCAAATCGTTTTCGATTGAAAAAGTAACATATTATTAATAGTAAATATAATAATAATATAACTTACAATAATATTGTAATGTTGATTGTATTATTAATTAAATTCTAAATAAAAAAATTGAATATTTATTTATTTATTAAAAAAAAAAAATTATATTACAATTAATTATGAGGGGAGAGCACTAGCGACAGTCCTTTGGAATATATGTTTGTATTCATTTCAGTTTCATAAAACTGGATCTAAGGCAATACTTACAAACCGCATTTCCAATCAATAATCGGAACTCAGAAATGCAAACATTCCTAAATATTATTATGTGTAAATAATTTGAAGTATGTCAGTAAGGCTGGACCTGTACAGACTGAGACATAATAACTACTTTACACAATACATGAATAAATAAATATAAATACAGGTGCTCAAATTGAATAATCTTATCTACAATTCTACTATTAGCAACTTAAGAGTTATTTATTGTTTATCTAGCTAAAACTAATGTCATTTGAAACTTATAGAAAAAACCCCACGTTTGGCGGACCCTGATATTACCACCTTGTCACAGAATAATAAAATGAAAAACTCACTCTAACTCAGAGGTAAATGATAAGATCGTCGATCGTCGATCGATTGCATCGAATGCCGCAATATCAGTTTGTCTCTGACGGTGGCAACAGCAGCACTTGTTCCCAAAATATTGAGATATAGTCAAATATAACTTATCGGTCGAAATCATCGAAAACGTATCTTATCTAGAATGCCACTGCAGCTGTTCAAATTGCTGCTACCGTTGCTGCTGTTTAAGTGCCTGAAAACCGAGTGTTGGTGAAGTGTGGCAAGTGAATGCTTGTGAATATTACTCACATATACTTAATTCACAGCGCCACAATGTTTTCATTTCACCTGGGTGGGACCCTACGAGAACAAGTCGAATATACAAAGGGAAAGCTGCGAGGCGAGAGTGGGCGATTTCAATGAAATACCCTGTGAGATGCCGCTGGTGGTGACCAGTATGTAAATGCCCCCGATAAATATGCATTATAGCTAACCAAACTCATGTATTCCCATAGCCAATGATGCTGTGCCGGATGTAAAGGCTCTGTGGCTGAACGAGACCTTAAATCGAGATCATTACCTGTGCCAAATGTCACCCGGTTTCTCCTGCGTCAAGTACTCGTACATATTCAAGGGCGGCAGTAAGTTGACTCCCCCCATATCACTTAGCTGCTCATCACCTGTAGCCATTCCTCATTTTCCTTTTTCCTTTGTAGTACAAAACATAACTTATATGTGCGCCAAGGTGAACATCAGCAACGGCTGCTACCGTCAAACCCACTCGACGGGCATGCAGGTGGAGGCCTGCGTGTGCACCTCTAAGTTGGGCCTCATACCCTGTAATGACGGCTCAACTGTGCAGTCTATACAAATTTTGGGCTTGGTCGTAGGTTTGCTCAGCGCTTTTTTTTATTGTTAAATAAACAAAAAAATATACAAATATTGTACTCGATATCTCGCGGGGCACTTCAACATGGTCGGAAGTGCATTGGCAATTTGTTTAGTCGAATGTCAACGGGGGTAAGTGTGGGCTGGGGGGCGAGGGCTTGTGTTGTACATTACTCATATAAAACCTTTGTGCGACTTCAGCCTGTTCACTATATACTCGTAATATGGCATTTCCGCGCTTTTGATTTTGACAAGTTTGTACAATTTATGAACGTTCTTTATAGGCCATATATTATTTTTTTTATGGTTTTTCATTGGTTTCGCGCTGGCTAAATAAACTGCCATAATTTATTTACTTGGCTATTAATCAAATGCAACGATGACGATGGCTGCCCGCGAGGCAATTATTTAAATATATTATCTAAAAATATTTGAGGCTTTATCAACTGATAATGCTGATTATGCAAATTATTGACAAACCCATTCGTTTGTCTTGTGCATAAATATAAATTTACTTTAATGCTGAACCTGAAATATTGCATAAATAATGTATATAAAGCAAATATCTAAATGTTTCCATAATTCTATGCTATAAATTATATTATTCTCTATTCAAAGCAGCATTGTTTTGCCTTCGTAGATAAATAAATAGAATAATATCACTATATTCAATCTTAATAAAAATGCAATTTTTTTTAGCGAGCTCACACAATTGTTTTGTGCAATTCCTGAAACGTGCTGCCAATGCAGCACACAACACAAAAATCTCAACTTAATAATAATAATAAATAAATAGTAAATCAAACAAACCGTAAAATATTGTCACAGACAGCGGCGGCATAATAATAGGCTACCAGGGGCACAGGCGGGAGGAGGGTGATAGCTGAACTGAAGACCATGGCCAAATAGCAAACAATACAGCCGATAAACAGAAAGCGAGCAATACTCCAACTGCCGACGAGGCAACGCTGCGTATGAGCAATGAACAGAGCGAACAATTAAAGCGTTGGATCAGGATGTTGTGTGCTGGGGGCCAGGGGATGGGAGTGGGTGTGGGGGTGGGTATTGCTGGAAATTGGCAGAGTGCAATGTCCAATTGGCCCAATGCATTCAAATAAACTAATTTTAATTCCTGGCACTGCGGCCAGGGCACGCAATGCAGCTCAATTGTGAGGCAAATTGTTATTCATGGAAGGAAAGGGAGCTGCACAATTCTGACGGGGCGTCAGGGGGAGGAAGGGGGAAGGGGTCTCATTGCAGTTATTGGTTGCCACAGTCCGGCAGACGTTGCTACGAATTTACACATATATTTATTTTATTTATAAAATACTTTGAACATTTTTATTTACATTTAAAAGCAATGAGAATATTTTTAATGGCCATTTGCAAATTATGCCGTTATGCGAGCGAGTATTAACACTTTATAGTTATTCCTTTTTATTGTTGTTGTATTTGTTGTTGTTATTGTTATTATTGTTGTGGTATTTGCATTTCTTGTTGTTTGCTAATTCTTATTTAAACTACGTGCGTGGCAATTTTCGTTTTTAAGTTCCAGCTTATGGAAATACAAATAATTTCATTTCGGTATCCTAAAAATCTCAATTGCTTATTTTTAATATTAAATATTAATTATATTAACAATATGTATTACTGCTCTCAAATTTATTACATATTTATACTTATATTTAATAAAGGCTTTCTAGTTCTCCTTTTTTCCTCAAAGATTTTATCTATTGAGTCTTAAGTTCTTCTATAAAAATAACATTTAATTACAGAAAATTAATTTAAAACATTTTTAACAAAAATATCTAAGTCATAAACAACTAAACAATGTTTAAAAAAGGAAAGAAATATAGAAAATATGTTCCTTATGTTTTACTGTTGACATTTTAGCAATTTGAAGTCAAATTTGCTTTGGAAATTGTAGATTAATAAGTGAAATATAATAATAGAAAATATAAAAAATAAAAATAAAATTTATTTATTTATTTATTTACAAAGTTAAATTAAAGATACCATACTAAACTTAATAAATTCATAGCGAAAATATTTATATTTAATTCTTCTGTTATTTTGGATATGTTTTGTAGAGATATCAATTGTGGGAACACATTTCAATGCCAAAATTTGCACATTAAACGAATATGCCAAAAAGTGCAATTGAACTGGAGGACTGAGGCGTTGCGAATGCTTTAATTTACAGTTTTATTTATGTATACGCAGATATATATATACATATATGTATATATAAAGCCAATATATTCGAAATGCATTCACCGAATGCTCCAATCGCCTGGTCGCTATGCTTATCTTAACGCCCTCATGGCCAAGCCGACATTTCGGGGTGTGAAAAATAAACATAATTTGTTGTTGTTGTTGTTGTTGTTGTTGTTGTTGTTGTTGCTGTTGGGGACATGACTATGGTTCCTAATATTATGCCATGTTTATGCACTGCCCATAACCAAATTGTTGTTATTGTTGTTTGTTTAGCCTTTGCCTAGACAGTTTTATGTACAGTTAGATAGCCAACGCGTCGTATGCGTAATATTCTCGCATAGATGTGCATATAATTTATATGTCTGTGGCACGCTCACATGCTTAACAATCAATAACAATAGCAAAAACGCTCTTGATAAATAAATGTGATTAGGATTAGCTGGAAATGCATTGACAAAAACCATAATTCATCCGCGCTCAAGTTAAGATTAAAGAGAATATACTCGTTCATATGCATGCACTTACTGATTGTTTGTAGTGCAGTGTGGACAGACAAATGGTAATTAATAAATGAAAATTGAATAATAAAAGTGGAAATCAACTGTGAAGAAACCACGCTTAATTAAATGAATAATTTTAATATAAATAAATAATTGTATACTATTATGCCAACTCTGTACTCGCAATGAATATCTGTTGACACTTACCATACTGATGAGGATACAAGGTATACTCTCTCTTACTCTCTCGCACTTTCGCTCGCTCCAGAGAGCAATCGATTGTTTGATTCTTCTTTATGCGGCATCCTTAAACGTTTCTCATGCAAAACTCTTTTCATTTTACTATAAAATCAAAGTGAGAAGAAGTTTTTATACTTTCAATTCAAAATTGTTTTGGAAACTGAATATAAAATTATAAAAAATGTTAGATTGTTTTGTTGAGGCATACTTACTTAAATGAGCCATGAATGTACATGCGACATTCAGTGAGTGCATTCATTCATATTCACCACCTGCTCAATTATTCATTCGCTGTTTTTGCTTCACTTTTCAAATGAACTAAATTTGGCACCGCTGCATTTTGTATTTATTTTGACAAAGCCAATGGCAAGCTCAGCGAGACAATCCACAAAAACCGCAACGAATTTAGCACGACGCTGGACCGGACCGGGCAGAAGGTCGCGCCCGAAGAGGACTATAGCTTGGCTGCATTTCAATATAGCGGGGGACAGTCCAAAACAAAATGGCGCCCGCTGACCGGTGAAGTGTGACAGGCAAACACACCAACAACAAAAAGAAAGGCTAAAAAAATGCTCCAAAAATTAAGCATACGCCGCGTGGGTCGACTGACAGATGAAAAAGAATACGGTATTCAATCGCATACCCATTATATGGTATAGTATTTGAATGTGTATGTACTATTAGCATCAATGCGAAGCAAAATGCAAATGAAACCCACCGCAGCGCGTCTCTGCCATTAATTGGCAATTTATAGCAGAGTCAAACCACATCAGGCACGCCTCCAGCACCATCAGCACCATCAGCACTATCCGCACCACCAGCACCACCCAACGCCACTCGCATTGCCCATTTTCATGTGCGCGCTCAAGTGAAAATTATCATTTCCAGCAACTGAATTTCTCACACAGCCGCAAAACAAGGCAAGAGGTAATGCTATAAAAATGTACATAGAAAGCGACACCCAAAACCAAAAAAAAAACCAGAAAAAATGAAAGAAAAAGTCACCAAACTTTAGCCGGGAACAAACCGTCCATGACAACCACTGAAGGCGACACCCCAATAGTCCCAACAAAATATAAAAAAAAGCACGAAGGGCAGGGTTCTTTATCGAATGAGTCGAAGAGACGACACTCTTTGCGATTAATTATTTTCCAATAGATTTCATCAATACTCAAAGGTTCAAAAAATGAATAGATTAAAAGTTGATATTTGGTTAGTTTGAATAATACTAATATAGTTCAGTCGGCTTATAATCATTGTATGTAATTTGAACACATTTCATCGTTTCTCTCATTATAATTTCCTTATTAATAATATTTATTATCTGGTAAAATATATATATCTGAAATAGTTTTGAATACAATTAACTATCAGTTCTGAGTCAGATTGCTTAACAAGTTTTACAGGACAGCATTTAAGATCATTAAGTAATTTATTTTAGTTTTTTAGGGCCCTTATTAAGAAAATTTCTGGCTTAGTGAGTAGTATTTGAAATCAGTTAAGTTAGAGGTCTTATCCAGATTGCTAAGCACACAAAAATGTAAAATATCAAATATACGATCTTATAACAGTTCCGACTTATAAGATGCACAATAATCTGTGAACAACACTTAACAAAATCGACGCTAAAATACAGAAACTCCTGATGGAGAGTATAACAAAAACAACCGGCGATTTATCGCATTTTGCTGTGGTCGGCATTAGTTACGCTGAATTTTATCACAATTGCAATTCTTTCTAGTCCCGGTCCCAGACCCGCCAAAAGGATTTTTGGGTTGCAGCCAAGCTAAGAAGGTGGATGGGAATGTTGATGGTGATGGAAATGGAAATGGAAATGGAGTTGCAAATGAAAATGGTCGCTGCCTTGGCAACTGACCGACCGTCGAGGGCCGCTAATTTCCACGTTTCGCCTTTAAATATATATATATAATCATAATTCGGTCTGATTTTTGCTTTGTTGCTGCTGTAAATGATTAACGCTGCGGGGCCTTGGCTGCATGAACGGGGGCGTAGAATAATGCCGAGTGGCCCTTTAACTTTACCGCTGCCGCTGCCGCAGCCTCTGGCTTCTGGCTGGCTGACTTTTGGCATTCGACTGGTTTCTTTAAACTGCCAAGCACCCGCAACTTCAAATTTCCAACAACAACAAAAAAACAGAGAACAAATTTCATAATCTTGAAGCCTGATTGCTCATTAGCAAATTCATTTGGCTGCACTCCAGTGCGAGCGCTTGGCTAAAAGGAGGCCTCATTCCAAGCCCCAAACCACCCAAACTGATAACTGGAAAGCATTTGAGTGTGCTCAGAGGAACAGGAAGTGCTAAAATACTTGCAAGCCGACTAGTAAGTACTCCATTGTATTAAAATAATTTCCCCTATATGTACAACTTGCTAAAGCTACCACTATAGGTAGAAAAACTATAGCAGTAAACTTGTTTAGCAAATACCTATTTTTAATAAAACAATATATTTTAAAAAAACCAAATAAATAAATTAATATGATAGCTGGAACGCGGACTATCTTACTACGTGGAAATGAAAAATATATAAGTTCTCTTAACTACAATAGAAATATACGAGTCATTGCTGGAAGCCAATTTCCCCATTATATTATTAAAACATCAAAGTAAATTCTCTGTAATAAAATATAGAAGCTAGATAGAATTTTGCTCTGATTATTTTCCTAAAAAGTCAAAGAATGTCTTCTTGAAATCGATAAAAACCAAAGGTCAGTTCTTTAAGATATCGGAGAGTGGATATAAAATATTATGGATTTGGAAATTCATTATAAATTGGGTCTATAAATGTTAGTCTACTCTTCTGGAATATAAATACATATAAATATAATGTGATATCTGAACAACAATTCATACAATTTTACTGCAATAAATTGCTGCTCTGACAAAATATTTTACACTTTGGGATATTTACAAGGGAAAATTCAAACTTCATCAGCAATTGAGAACACTTTGAATTTTTATAGTGTATTAGCAAATTGAAAATGCAAAAATGCTTCAAAATTATCATTTTGTTGGCCTAATGACTTGTGCAAAATGTCGCGGTGTCGAGAGATACTTGGTAACAGCTTACCAGCTGGCAGCTGCGTAAGGCTGGAGCGTGTGCTCCTCTGAAGAACCTCTCCCAGTTGCCAACTTGGCGGAGCTGAGCACAAAATGTTTGCTTAATTGTCAAAATTTATGTTGGTGCTGCAGGGGTGGGGAAACTATCCAAAGACCACAAAGACGCTAAGGGAGTGCTGGAGGGGATTTGGGGCCATGGCTGATGATGAGGGATGAGCATTAACCCAGTTAACCCATTAAAGCCGTGTCATAAATTCAAAGCCCCACAGCACAACAACAGAGCCCAGCAACAACAACAATAAAAACGTTGCCGCCCCGCTTTGTGGCTTTTTGTGGCCAGGCTTGGCACCGTTTTTCGACTCATTAAAGCCAACTTTACGCAATTAGCCTAATAAGCCGCCCAGAAGTAGGCTACAAAAAGCCAACAACGAAACAGAAGCAAACACTGAGGCCGCCTGGCAATTTTACAACACTTTTGGGCGCATTTCGCATTTTTGCTCAATTAAATTAATTAAATGACAGCTCAAATATGCAACGAGGTTGATGAAGAGATGACCCAACCAATGAATATTAGGACCTAGGTAAAGACAGAGACAGGAGCATCCAATGGGTTAGGGAGAAAACAGAAACCTTTTGACCTTCTACATGTTAGTATGATATAAATATATAGAAGCTACTGGACATATATGAAAACCAAAAAGGGATTCCGCATAAATATTGTCTCCACCCTCAAGACCTCCTGAACCGGATCTTGACATGATGATCTCTTACCAAAATTTAGACGATCTCCTCAGTATCACCCCTTAACTTCCCCTTTAAAAGTTATATTTAATTCATTTTTATGTTCTATCATAAATAATTTTGTAATTTTTAGTTTAATTTCTGATTAGTTTAAGTTGCCTGTAAGGTAGCAGAACACTCATCCTTTGTAAAATAAATTTCTCTTTTTAAAAAAAAAAAAAAAATAAAAAAATAAATATTGTCTGGGACATAATATTGTTAGGGATGTTCATTCACTATAGACTTTGAAATATTTCTTGTTCATTTATTGCATGAATTTTAATCAATTAATTAAAAATCGATAATTGTCCTTATATTTATCTACACCTCGTAATCCCTTTTAGGTAGTTCCACAATTCTTGAAGTCTGAACTGACAGTTGACAAGCCCGAAAAGAACTAAGTGATTAATTAAAATACACCAATTCATATATTTTTGTATGGTTTATTCACATAATTCTCCCACACAGCTGAACATACATTAGTACTATCTATCACATACTGAGCCTGATTAAACTATTCAATTTTGATTACGAGTGTGTCAGGTGTGAGTTCCCCACCTTTTAAACAATTAAAGTAACGAACAATTTGGGAAACGTTAAAACAGAAACACGAGACAAACAGATAATAAAAACAGGACCACACCATAAAAGGAGGAAACATCTACTTGTTGTCCGGACAGGCCATCTGGTACAGGAACTGGATGATGGTGCGTGTGGGACGGCCAGTCATGCGGTCCCTGAGCAAGTACGGCAATGGGTTATGGCGGGTCAACATGCCCACATTACGGATATCAATGTGAGCCCAGTCCACACACGGCACCAGCTCGTGGAGGACGGCAGCAGCAATGCAACTGGAGGCCGGTCCACGGCCACGATTGCTAATGTCAAAGGTATTACAGGGACTGACCAGCTGCTTGAAGTAATTCCAGAGTGGTAGACGCCACATACGATCGCCTGTCAGACCGCCGGCCTTCTCAAATTGCTTATAAACGAAATTTGAATTGCTGAAGATGCCGGCTGCACTGCCCCCTAGGCCGCAACAGACGCCATAGCTCAAGGTGGCAATGTCCACGACGAGACGCGGCTTGTAGTTTGTTTGGGCATAGAGCAAGGGATCCGCCATGACAACGACGCCCGCCTTGCTGACATCCACAACGCCCAGAGTCTTGCCATTCAGCAGGGTGACCACATCGCCCGGCTTGAAG
This sequence comes from Hirtodrosophila confusa, assembly GCA_035043065.1. Taxonomy (NCBI): domain Eukaryota; kingdom Metazoa; phylum Arthropoda; class Insecta; order Diptera; family Drosophilidae; genus Hirtodrosophila; species Hirtodrosophila confusa. Next base: position 537,443 of record JAWNNI010000035.1, on the reverse strand, counting down.
GCCATACCGGATGGCATATTCTCGCAAAGCGGCAGCACCGCACTGATGTTGAGGGGTAGAGAGAGCGCAGCGGCGGCACGAATAGTGGCGACACAAACGGCAGCACCGGCCATGCAGCCGCGATACATATGCATGCAATCCTTGGGACGCAGGCAGAGACCGCCGCTGTTATAGGTTAGTCCCTTGCCAAGCAGCAGGATGGGCTTGTCCTCGGGCGAGGTGCCACAGTAGTTGACCTCCAGCACAACGGGCGGCTCACAGCTGCCCTTGGCGACCATCAGAAATGAGTTGAGATTATTCTCCTCGATCCAGTCCATGGAGCGTATGTCAACGCTAACGCCGCACGGACATAGCGCATCCACGGTGGACTGTGCAAATATGGTTGGAGTCATTTGATTGGCCGGAGCATCACTCAATCGTCTGGCCAGATTCTGTGATTCGGCCTTGAAGAGGCCACGTGTCCAGGCATCCACATCGGGCGAATCATATAGCTCCAGCTTGGGAATACGCGTGCGATCCTGCTTACGGCGATTAGTATTGTATCGCCAAATGGCCAAGGCGCTACCCTCGGCCGCCTGCTCTGGATATTCCATGGAGTCCACAAACACATCGGTGACGCCCTGCATCTGCAAGGCTCGAGCACCAACTCCGGCAGCAACGCGCGCATTCTCCATGCCCTCGTCAATCATTTCCATGTCATTGAATCCGGCACCCTCCTGGCCCAGACCCACCACAGCAACAGCATTGAACTCAGCATCAACATTCATAAAGACAAGTCCCTTGCCCAGCGCACCCTTCATGCCCGTTTCGCGCACCAGCTCTGAGATTTTGCCCTGGGCACGATCGTCAAACTTCTCACCGCTCGATGTCAGCTTGGGCTCCTTGTCGCCCTCCTTTGAGTATACGCCCACCACCACACCTTTGACGACACTGTCATCGCATTTTGACGCAAAGCCTCGCTTCGGCTGACTGGCAACCAAAGCATCCACTCGTCTTGATCTTGCCGCGATCTTTACAAACGAACTGACCTGGCCAAAAGATCGGGCGCACTGCACACGCCTATACATTTCGACGTTCTTATTGAACGCGTTCGCAATGCGATTGACCGACATCGTCCCGTTTATTGTTGTACAGCAATCGGAATTCGGAATATGTTATATTTTCTAAGTTGTTTCGAATATTTTTGTGATGTGAATGGGCCGGGTGTGTTGAATCTTTCTATGGAATATTCAAACTGACATTCAAAACGTTGCTTGCTTTAGATAGTAGTTCAGACTTTAGACTTTTTAAGTTAAAGTTCCCAAGTTTCCATATAATACAATCCTCCTAAACTTCCGAGTATATAGCTATGTTAAAACAGGAACGATTTACATGGGATTTGAATTTTAAATTTATTTAATTTCTGAAAACAAATTTTCACTCCCTGTACCCTTAAAATTGGTAAAAAGGGAGTACTAATTCTGTGCAAATGTATGTAACAGGCAGAAGCAGACCTTTCCGATCTTGATCAGTATCAAAAGAGATTTCGTTTTGACCATATCCGTCTGTCTGTCCGTCCGTATGTATGAAAGCGTCGATCTCAGCAACTATAAGAGCTAGAAACACCAAATTTGGAATGTAGGTTCGTGTATAGCGGGCGCAGGTCAAGTTTATTTTGGATCCGAGATATTCCCCTCCACACCCGCGCTATTCAATAAAACCCTTTTTACAGTAACAGAATTTAAGATATAGCTTTTAGACTTAGCATGTACAATACTTTAGTCTCTCGTAATCTACTGTCCAAATTTTAAGTCAATCGGATAATAAACACGGAAGTTATTCACGAAAGAAGGTTCAGTGCTGCAGCACGGGAGGAAGAACAGCTACCACTTAAAACGCCTCGCTTGCGCTGTCGCTCGTGCTGTCGCTTGTGTGTGTGCGTATTTGTGTATGTATGTGTGTATGCGTAAGTGTACGAAGATGCGATCGGAAACGTTTCTCCTGGGTACAGGGAGTTTTGTAGTCGGGTATACTCGACTAAAGCATTCTAACTTGTTTTCGTTAGTATTTTAACTTTTTCTACCCTTGCACATTTAAAAATTTAATGGAAGTTTGTTTTTTTGAGTATTTACTTGATGGCAAAAACTCAAAAAAATTTAAGTTACATAATTTTCTTTTACAATATTCATTTAGCCTATAACAAGATCTCCTATTCTTTTATTCCTCATCGGAGTCCTCTTGATTTTTGGGTTTAAGGCTGCCGAATACCTTGGCGGGAATAGCCTTTTGTTCGAAACGCAGTTTCTTCATGATGAGACCCTCATCGTCGGTTTTAGTGGCTGCTGAGCCTTCTTCTGCCTGCTCTGTGTCAGCGTTTTCCTCCTCATCATCTTCGTCCTCGTCCTCGTCGCTGTCGCCAATGTCAATCTCATCGGGATTGATCACAGTGTTGTCCTTGGCCTTGGGAGCGCCCTGAGTCTCACCGCGCACAAACATTATGTTCGAGGCAGCCTTCTCGGCTGGCTTCTGCTTAGCCTCGGCCGCCGCTTGACGAGCCTTCTCCTCCAGCAAACGCATGGCATCGGTGCCAGCGCCGGCACCCGCATCCGCAGCGGTAGCGCTCGTATTGAGAAACTGGGCAGCCATCATATTAACCTGAGTGTTGTAGGTGGCCTGCACAGAGCGCTTGATGCGAAGCATTTCACGCATCGTGTCCTCGTTACCATGGCGCACCTCAAACTCCTTCCATGTCTGCCAGAAGTCTGCCGTAATACGAGGATCACAAACCTAAGGAAGAGAATTACAAATTTAAAGATGTTGCCTGCAAAAAATACCATTTTACTCACCTGTGAACAATGCGCATAGACGGCCCGTGCGCGATCCACCTCGCCCAGTTTGGTCTCCAGCTCTGCAAACTTTACGCACATGTGGCGCATGTTCTCCTCCGGCAGCGACTCGATGGCCTTCTCATAAATTTCGCGGGTGCGCGGCAGTCCATATATTTCAGCTGCCTTTTTAATGAATATGTTGTACATGTCAAACATTTCCTCCTCCTTGACGGCACTTGTGGCGCGATCATAAACGGCCATGGCATGACGCGCCAGTCCGTGCTCCTCCTCCAGTTTGGCATACAGTAAATAAAAGTACTTGGCGTGCTCTGGCGGACACTGATCCAAGCACTGCTCGAAGAGATCACGCGCACGCTCCAGCTTAGTGCCGCCATAGCGCTCTAGGAATTTGCTTAGATACGAGTTCCAAATGTCATAAACATTCGGCCACTTAAACAACGCAATACCCTTTTCATAGGCGCGATAGCCTTCCTCATAGTAGTTGTGCTCCTCGAGAAACAGTCCGTAGTTGATGATTATTTGCGGCGTGCAAATCTTAAGGTCAATGATGCGTTCATACACTGCCTTGCAGGTCTTAAAGGTGCCAAAGGACTCCTCCAGATCGGCGTACATGGACCACACTTTCAATGACTTATAAAGACGCATTTGCACCGTTTCAGTATCATCATGATAGGCAACCTTACGCTTGGGCATGGCCGTGGCACGGTGCATCAATTTGAGCGCCGCCTCGAACTGCTGCTGACGCAGCTCCAACTCGGCCCACTCGCACCAGACTGCAGCCAAGTGCTCTACCTTCACGTACTCGACCTGCGTGCCGCGCTCAAAGACGACACGCGCATCCTCCACCTGCCCGTTGGTTTCATAGAACTTGGCAAACTCTACCCAAAGCGTGTGCAGCTGACCCACCGCCTGTTTGGGCTGCACAGTCTGCACCGCCTCCGTATAGGTATTAATAATGTCCTCGGGCTTATCCTCGTACAATTTAATGCGCTTGTGCCACTCGTGAACATTGTGCGGATTCTGGCGCAGCAGCACGCTATTGAGCAGCAACAGACGGCGCTCCATAAGATACTCAAAGCGCGATAGACGCAGCTCGACGTCAATGTCATCCTCATCATTCGCCTCCTCATCGTTGGCCACCTGTTCCATGCGTTTATTAAGCGACAGCTCCTCGAACTGAGCATACTCATCAAACACTTGGGTAAAATCCCGCACAGTTGTCACCGTTTGTATAGCCTCCTCGTAGATGTCACGAGCGCGATCAAACAAGCCCGAGCGCACATAATAGTCGGCAAGCGAGTTCCACAGATGACCCAACTGATCCGTGTAGCGACGCAGGCCACCACGAATGATTGCATCCACATTCAGTGAGTGCACCTTGTGCGGATGCTTTGATATCAAATCGCAGAGTTCGTTCCATAGCTGATGGTTCGACTTGCCATGCTTCGATACAAAATACTCGTTGTCCACAATGCGCGCCAGCTGCTGGGCCGCCTCGTCCAGCCGTTGAGCCTCCTACATCGATAACCATTCGTATTATAAACAATAACAAATATCACTGGGACAATCGTACCTGCAAGTACGCCACATACTCCTCGGCATCCTCGGGAAAGAGCTTTAGATAGCGCCTGTAGACACGCAGCGCTGTCTCGGGCATCTCGTAGCGCTGCACAAACTTCAGATACAGCGGCCAAATGCGTCCGTGCTGGGTAATGGGCAGCGCGCGTAGTGCACGATCAAAAACGTGCCGAGTGCGTGTTATGCGGCACTGTGAGCTCATAAAAACACCATAATCCATCCAAATGCGCGGCATTTTGTGCATAAAAACGAGCGCCCGCTCGAATGTATTGTTCACCTGCTCATACATGGCATCTATGGGTATCTTACCGCGCACCTGCTTCCTGCGCGTACGCAAATAGTTGTACCAGATCTTATAGCTACCGGGCAACTCCTTCAACGCACGCTCGTACACCAAATTAACACCATTGTTGGGCGCCTTCGCCTTGTGATCAATGTAGCGCAGCCAATGCTTCACAGAGTACGCATTGCGTAGAATCTCTTCCTCATACGGCACGTCCTCCTCGTCCTTCAAATGTCAAATTATTAAACGCTGATGAACTGCAACAACATACTTACAAAATCCAGCTCAATATGCAGCGCTTGTGCTGTAGTTTCACCCATTTTTCGTATAATTGCAAAAATTATACAAAAACCGCAAAAACGTTTGCATGCGCGTCCGAAGTTAGCTGTTGATTCGCAGAGTTGCCACAAAACGTATATACATTCATTATCTTGTACCAAAATTTACAATGATTTGTACCATTTTGGAAGGAGAAGTACCATGCGAATACATATTATTGCAAGCACTCGAGCGCCTGTCTAATTTTTGCTCTGATAGCCAGTTTTGTGGCAACAAGTATGAAATTGCAATTTTAATTTTGCGATAAACAAACCAACTAATAATCTTTTAAAATTAAATCCAGTGTACCAACGAATAAATAATGTACCACTTTTGGTACATTTGTACCACATATGGTACCGTAAGTGTGACCATAACCTACTGTTGGTATTTAAATACTGCCAAACGCAGTGCTGAAAAATGCGTGTAAGACAGTGTTGCTCACCAGCACGCGGCATCTTTTTGGCGGCCATCACAACTTAGAACTGAAGAGGGCAAGCCAAAACGCATAAAATTAATGTGTTAACAAATAGCCAATAAAACGAATAACGAAACGACTTGAAAATGTCTACGGGCGCTGCAAGAGTTTACATTCAAGTCGAGAGCGAGGCCGAGCAAAAGGAGCATCTAAAGCAACAACGCAAAACGCTAAAGCCACTGCAGGCAAACGCTAACGCCAACGACAAGGAGAATCTAACGGGAGCCGGACGCGTCTCCATCGTGGATCAGCTTAGTCGCTTAAAGGCCGGCGTCAACTTAACGCCCAAATACGGCAAACGCAAATGCGTCGAGACGGCCGCTACATCAACGTCGACGCATGACGCGGAGACGCAAACTGACGCTAGCGCTACGCCCAATGCGGCTGATAAGCCCATCACAGCTGAGGATCTGACAAGCGAGTGTGAGCCTGGCGAGAACTATTACAAGCTGCTGTCCGAGCAACGACGCGTTGCGCTGGAGGAGACGCTCAACGAGAATCGGCATCTGCACGAGCGTATCGATGGCCTGGAGGAGGAAATGGACACAATGCGCAAGGAACTCGACGAGGCTAAGAATTTGGTTGAGGTGCTCAAAGAAATATGCGACGAGGAAACCAGCGATGAACTGGAACTGGAGCAGCCAGAGGAGCAAGAATAGTTACAAAATGCTAATAACCAATTTAACCATTTTTATGTTTTTAAGTTTACATTTATATTAATTATTATGCAAGTAGTTGTAGTTAAATGATTTAAATTTTTATTAACTTATAAAATTATATGAAACATCCAACCCAATGGACTGGTCTCAATCTACGCCAGCAATAAATATGTATTTACTAGTTAAAGCGCCCAATTAGTTTGTTCCAATAAAAGATTGTTTCTCAATTTCATGCATGATTCAAATTTTACTTCAGCCAGTCTGTGATTATCTCCTCACTCTGAAAGGTCTCCACATCGAACTGCAAGAGAAACGTTAGAATTTCGTTATTTGAAAATAGAATAAAGGTTTGACAATAAATAGGAAAATTCAGCTAATTATAGTATTGCAGGCATATTACACATTGTGCTCCCTGTTTATGGATATCTGACGGTGGTTGCGATAAATCTAATACAGAAATACAACTTATCGAAAAATTGAATAATAAATGTTTTCTGGATAGATTCGAAACAATTTAACTATTAAGTTGGAGTTGATTCTTATTTATATACATATGGGAGGTCACATGATATTAGATATGCTTTCCTCTGTAAGTGTATACAAAATCTGATACAAGCATATAGATAACTAAATACCCACCGCATCTGTTGATACTTCAATGCATTCCTCGTATTTTGGCACTACACCCACAACGTCCACATCATTGACGGCTGCATCCAAATAGGCTGAATCTGCTTTTGCCGCCGCTATCAGCACCGCTGTCTCTGTGTCCGGCACGATAATCTCATCATCATCTTCGTCCGGAACTGCAACTTTTGCCAGTCGTGTATCCGCATCGTCTGGATGACCGTGTGCTGCCTTCATGTGCAGACGCAGTGCAAAGGGTCGCGCATACTCCGCACCGCAGGTAACGCACCAATATTTATTGGCCATCTGCTGGCTCCTGTATGCCGCATCCGTAATGCTCTTGGCATCGGCAGTTCGATGGGTTGCCATGTGTGCCTTGACGGCATACAACGAGGCAAAAGGACGATTGCAGATGGCGCACTGAAACGGCTTCGTATGCGTATTCTTATGCGCATACAGTTGCACAGAGGTACGAAAGGATTTTGGGCATTGATCACAAGCATACTGACGCTCCGTGCTGTGAATGCGCAAGTGATGTGAGTACACCTGATGTGACTTGAAGCTGTGTACAATATAGAGATATAAATTTATATAATTTTAGAGTACGTAAGAACTTCATTGACCCCTTACGGGAGCTAGAATGCCACTGATAGTAATTATTAATAACATCGACCATATTCGTAAACAACATTAAGGATGTTTACGAAAGTCAAACGCACGTACTATCAAAAGTGCCATCGCTTATTTACCAGTTGTCCCTCCCACTTACCGTTTATTGCAGGTGGTGCACACATAGGGGCGTATGTTTGTGTGCGTACGCAGATGCAGCGTCAATGAGTAGGAGACGCGAAACGTCTTGCCGCACACCTCACAGCTGTAGGGCTTCTCGCCGGTGTGAACGCGCTCATGCTTGACCTTCTCGTAGGGCCGCAAAAAGACACGTCCACAGTACTGGCAGGCAAATCCTGGTTTATCCTTGCCGTTTTCAGGCGTTTTCCTGCTGCTGCTAGTGCTGCTGCTGCTGTTGTTGTTGATGTTGTTGTTGCTATTGTTGCTGCTGTTATTCTGCACATTTCGCTCGTGTATCTTCAAATGCATCTCATAGTTCACCATGTTATCAAATTGGCGATTACAAGTGCCACACAAAAACTGCTGCTGGCTTTGGTGCATCTGTTTGTGCACAGTCAACAGATTTTGCTCGAAGCTGCAAAAGAAATTTGTTAACAGAGTAATGCCGAATGTGGTAAAAGGAAAACCACTGACCTCTTGTTGCAGATTTCGCAATAGAATTGATCCAGTTCGCTGTACTGCTGATGGGCGCCCACGGGCAGCGCATCCTGTATGGATTTGGCGGCGTGCTTGTTGTGCATGCGCATGTGAAACTTAAGGCACTTGGCTGAACTGAATTTCGTTTTACAAATTTGGCAGACTGTGTTCACGTTGTTGTTGTTGGCCGCTGTGGCAGCTGCCAGCTTGCGTCGCGCTGGCGTCTGCGATTTGGCCAACTTTGTTTTGTTTTTGTTCGCACTTGCCTCGGCCTGTGGACAACTGTGCTCTTCGGCGCTTTGGCGCGTTTCGAATATGCTATGGCAATCGAAGCAAAAGAAGCGTTCGGATCTGTTGGGCAGTTCCTCCGTTTCAGCTTCAGCTTCGATTTCAGCCTCATCTTCGATTTCAGCCTCGTCTTCGATTAAAGCTTCAGTAGTTGGCAGTGGTTCATCATCATCAAGAACGTCCCAAAGTTTCGGCTCGCTTGCCTCGTCCAGCTCTTCGATGTAATCATCCTCGACCACAATAGGATCAACTTCTATTGTGTCGTCCTCTAGATAAGTTTCGTCTTTAATCTCTACGGCGTGCACTGTTACTGTGGACCTAGCCTCAGCAGCGCCTGTGCAACCATCGGGCCCACTGTGCGCCACGTTATAGGACTCAAGACTGTCAAAGTCATTGCTACAATCCTCACAGTAGTAGAGCTCATCCGCACACGTATCAATTATAAAATGGTCAACACTGCTTTGTTTTCTTGCGTCCACGTGCGAATGCAGCATTGCTGGTTCGGGTTTATTCCTACTGTGCCCTGTAATTGATTGTTAGCGGCTGTCAGCTCTAATGTTTCGTCTAAATAAATACGCACCTGACATGACATTGAGTGGAAACGCTACAAAAATGCTTGATTTTTGTGCAACTTTTTATTGTATCTTATCATGCAGTGTGACCGAATCTTGAAGCACGATATATACCGAATGTGTTTTTTTCTTGGGGCATTTCTGTAGAACAGCCGTTACATTTTTTCGCACAGTTGTCTGTTTGCGGTCTTTATTTTCAAAAGATTTTGACAAAAATCTATATTCTGGCAGACAATTTTTAAATTTCAAATTCCTCCCTCTCGAAATTCGCGGACCACCTTACACATTTTCGAGGATTATTCACACCTTTTTCTGGCAAAAGTATGCCGAAGCTGTGAACTTAACATAGCTGAAAAATGTTAGCGCTCTGTTAACTACAAACATTTGTCGTTTTCATTGAAATTCAAATTACATATATTTTGTTTTTAATGTAATTTTATTTGCTCTATGCGGTTGGCACTAAGTTAAGGCATATGTACAAAAACAATATAACAAGTATCAATATCGATAGCAAACATTAAACAGATTTCTTTATAAGCTATTAAACGACTTGAAGCAGGAATGATTGCAAGTTTATCTCACTGACTACAGGGTAGAATTACAACTAAGACGACCCCAAACTAAAATAACAACGAATACAACTGACAGCCAATGCGTTTGCAAACATTCGAGACCACATAAGCGCCAGCCGAGACGGTCACGAACAGCGTCAGCCAGCCAAGAAATGTGAATTCACCAACCCGCGGCCGTATATGCCGCTGCAGGCCCAGCCAGCCGCCATTATCGATCAGCCAGTAAACCAGATCGTCCTCAATAATCTCGGCCAGGCCATCGACCAGGCACTGCAAGTAGTCATAGTGGCCCTGACGGACACAGTCAATGGCAAAGCCGCCGCAGACGGAAAATATCGAGATGATTTTGCCCCAGGTAATGCTTGTGCGAAAGAGATCCTTGGCGACCAGATTGAGCAGCATGGGCGCCATATCGCTGTCCTCCAGCTCGCCAAAAGGCGCACGTGACAGCTGCCTGGAGATGTTCGTGTAGACGCGCGGATGCATGCGCTCCAGCTCTTCGCCCATCTAAACGGCAAATTCAAACAATTCAATACAACTGTTTCTTTAAAGGATTCTCCAGGATACTCACGCTATTGAGTGCTGGAAACACCTCGTAGACCACATGGGACGATGGCTCCAGTATATTACGTAGTCTTTGTATAACCTTGCGATTGAGAAACCCAGCACGTCGCAGTCGCGCTCTAATGTACTGCCCACACAGGCACTTACCCTGAGAAATCGGAGAAAAAAATCAAGTTCAATTAATAACCAAACGCAACCAAACCAATTCAATCAAATTAACTATAACTTATTCCAGCTTTGATCTTTCGCACATGGGGTCATCAGTGCCAAACGTACAGATTTTAAGGTGTATTCATCAATTGCTAGTCAAAATTTCCGGTAATATGAATTCTGGAAACAATTTTACAATTCATTGGGCTTTCTTGTTATTCTCCAATTGTCGGTGCCGACACTGAATGTGTTTTTGTAGCAGTTTTGGCTTTTCATTTTCATTTTTCACCAAAACAAAAATTTATGCTTGTCTGCGCTTTTGTATTTTTCGGGCATCAGCAAGCGAGTGACACCTGCTAAATTTCATTCACGCAATTTACACACCACAAGATAGTTCATTTCAGATCCCGCAAAAAAAAAACACGAAAATCTGAAATATTGGTAGTCAAAAAGAGCGCAGCTACATTCAGAAAAAAAATCTTCCGATAATTAAGAAAATCACCCTAAAAACCAGAAATATTTTCTATTTTATAGAAATAATATCTAAAATGATGAAACTCATTTCTTAAAAGTAGAAATGCAGGCCCTAAATCGGCAAGCCCAAAAACATAACTTATATTTCTAATTTTCAGAAACATTTTCTATTTTTAAGAAATAAATGATATTTATATTTTTTTCTATTTTTACTCCCTGTACCCATAAAATGGGTAAAAAGGGGGTATTACATCTGTGCAAATGTATGTAACAGACAGAAGGAGACATCTCCGACCCTATAAAGTATATATATTCTTGATCAGTATCAAAAGAGATTTCGATTTGGCCATGTCCGTCTGTCCGTCTGTCCGTCTGTCCGTATGAACGCGTCGATCTCAGCAACTACAAGAGCTAGAGACACCAAATTTGAAATGTAGGTTCCTGTATACCATACGCAGATCAAGTTTGTTTCATATTTCAGATATCTCCCCCGTTCCCCCGCAAATCGATTAAAACCGTTTTACAGTAACAATTTTCAAGATATAGCTTCAAGATTTGGCACGTACAATACTTTAGTCTCTCTTGATCTACTGTCCAAATTTCAAGTCGATCGGATAATAAACACGGAAGTTATTCACGAAAGAATATTCAGAAATGCAGCGAGAGGGGGAAGGGGAAGCACAGCCACCAATTAAAATGCCTCGCTTGCGCTGTCGCTTTTGCCGCCTGTGTGCGTGCGTCTTTGTGTATGTGTGTGTGTATGTGTAAGTGGACGCCGCAGATGTGATTGAATGTTTTAGACCTGGGTACAGGGAGTTTCGTAGTCGGGTATACTCGACTAAAGCATTCTTACTTGTTTATTATCATATTATACATTTCACTTTTGTTATAATTGGTAAGGTGTCTCGCTAAGCGCCGAGTAAATATATCTCTTAATTTTAGAAATTCAAACTCTAATATTTAGACAACTCTGCTCTCAAATTTAGAAATGATGAGCTTAGTTCTTAGAAAAACGAAACCGAAATAAGGCGAGCTGCGCTTGGCTTCAAAAGTATAGCGATTTTCTGAAATCTAGGGCATTTTTTCCTGAGTGTATGAGATATCTGTTACTAAGTTCTGTAGCAAGTTTTATAAAATACAATTTAGTTGCGAAACAAACTTGATCTGTGTTATATGAAAACCTATATACATATGTACATACTATTTAATTTAAGTAAGGCTAGCTAATATAGAGTCTGAGAACAATGAGTTATTAATGCTATCAAAAGTAGAAGATTCCTCCATTCACCTGTTACACACAATTTAGAAAACTCAATAGTGCACTTGCGATTCAAGCGAGTGCAGGGTATTACAGGTCCGCTCAGAATAATCATGAACAGGAAATAATGTGTAATTTGGTTAAGATATTAACAGTAAGTGGCGCGAAGAGATGTGTGTTAGCCATTAGCTCGTAAATCCTTTACTCAACTGTGTATTGTAGTCACAGACTCGCAAACAAATTGCTTCTTCACATCACGACATAATACTTATCTGGCATGCATCCACACTCAATTGGATATACCCAGAAATAGTAGTATCTATCAAAACATGTGTATTATGTGTGTTTGTGTGTGCTATAAGGCTGTTTAATTTACAATGTCATGCCGCTCGCAATTGTTATCGAGTCGCGTTAGTTTATTTTCGCACAATTAGCGTTTGTCATGCCAACCAACTTATAAAAACAATCAACAAATTGTGTCTTGGCGCCAACTTGACATATGACATTGCATGAGAAATCGCCAAAAATTTAAAAAATAAAAAATGAAAGAAAAGACTTGACCTTGGCCAGGTATTGAAATGTTGACAAGTCTATTGAAAGGTAAAGCCATTAGCTCTTGATAACTAGCCCGAACTATCCTAACAAGCGGTTAATCACCTCACTGAATCTTATTCACATTAAATACTCTGGCGACCATAAATCAATCACATTTGTTTATACAGCACTCTCTAAAAGCAGACATAATTATTACCACCTGAAGAGTTAAATGTTTTCACTTGCCTTTTTGATGAATCCATCACCTCAAGTAAACTATTGGGTATTTTGTACAATTGTGTAAACTTATTTTTAGCATTTGAAGCATATTTTGTTGATTTTTTGAATTTCTTGTTTTGTTTGCAGCTGTTTGGCTATCGTATTGTTTTTTTTTTGTGCGAACTAATTGTTTACGGTACCCTTGGGTGGTTTTTTAAAACAATTTTTGGGTTCTTTGTTTTATATAGGAAGCGTGTGATATAATTATATTTATAAAGAGTTTACCCAACGAAGAGTCTTGCATTCATTCACGAAATTGACTCAATGGTAGAGCTTGTGGCTCAGAAAAGATTACAGCCAGATTTTAGAGTCATGAAGCGGATAAGCTTGCATTAATGATGTCTAATTAAACTTTAAATTATTATTATGACACCCGATTAAGCACGCTTTCAGTCAACATCAACTAAAATAAAGTTTTTTAAATGTAGTTTATGTGACAATAAGTTAACTCAGATTTCCATCACAGTTACTGTGCATGTCCTTGGAATATTTATTTAAATAGTAGCAAAAATGTATTATGCACTTATTTAGATTATTATTTGGAACTCAAAGCTAAGTCCGCTTATTTGTGAGGCCCGCATTCTGAGCTAACAGGCTCAACATTTTATCAGCAAATGATCAACAAATGCAACAACTTTTCAGCGGGAAAGTAAATATTTCTAAAATATTATTTATGGGCAAACAAAATGTGTAAACACTTTTCAAGCAAAGTGGGTGCATTTGATATTAAGTTTTTATTTTTTCGCTATCAGCTGAGATAAACAAATTGTTAAAAATGTACATACTCACGCATACACATGTATATAAGTATATATGTATGTATGTATGTGTATATGTCTAATGTAAGTTTACCCTATCAATTAAACGTCAACGGCAACGAGTACCTCGATCGCCATTATGCCCCGCCACACCCACTAATTAAGTAATAATTCAAATTTTAATTTTTTGTTAAGGTAAATAAAAATGAGACCACCAACTGTTCTTTTATTTACCTAAATTTATATCAAAATATATCAATAAACAATTTGTTTGCGCAGCTTTTTTATACCCTGTACCAGGTAAGTGGCAAGGAAGTCTTTCAAAAAGATGAGTGTAACATACAAATGGAACAATCCTATAAAGTGTGAGTCGTGGAAAAAATTTTAAAAAGGAAATCAATTTTATATGTATGTAAAAGCAGACTCCCTGAGGAAGGCGTAACAAACGCCGAAACGCGTAGGAGGAGAATTTTAATAAAGAATGCAATATACTTATTAAAATTAACTACAACGGCCTTATCAACTCGCTTTAGGATACACAATTTTAAAATAGTTTATTTTTACATGAGATAAACCAAGGGTTACAATACCACAAGATGGGCAAAGCAGTAAAAGTAATGGCATAAGGGCAGCTTTCATTTCGTAAAATAGATAGCGCTCAAAATGGGCACATTCGGTATTTTTTCATTAGGTGGGTCGTGGTAAAATATTTATATGCTGCTATAAAGAATGTATACTTAAGAATGCTTGAGTTATACTCAGAGAATTGGAGTGAACTAATTTAGTTAAAAATATTCATAAGTATGAACGTATATTACAATGTCTAACCAGATTTTTAGGATTTCAATTTAATCTTTATCGCATATCAATAAACACAAAATATATCAGCTGTTATTAAAATGTAGCTTTGATATTTGGCATAGGAATATATATGCATATTTAAATGAAATCACCATTTTGCAAATTTTAAAATGCGCCAGCTTATGCAGTATTTTCAAATTCATATTAAAATATACGAAGTGTATAAACAAGGTTAAGTTGGCTGCGCCTAATCGAAATAAATAATCATAAAACGACGCTTAAATTCATGAAATGCTGTTAAATCACGATTTACGACCCGTGATTGTGGGGTTCATTAAATGATTTCCGAAATGAGTATAGCGCAAAAGCAGCAAAACAAAAAACACACAGAAACTTGTGAAACTTGCACGGGGTATCTCCTAGTCGATCACTGTTAATTGTTGCTTTTTATCGCGCGCCCCCTTGCCGACTTACCTGATTAATAATTTCCATTTTGTACTCCTGATAGTTGGTCATGGTGCGTGTGCTGCTGGCCAGCGATGAGGTGGAGGCAGCGCGCGTCATGTGCCCAGTGATTCCCCCTGCCCCACCGCTGGCGCTGCCCACATGCACGGATCTGCCATTGAGCGGAGTCCGCAAAGCTTTCCAGTCGCTGGCTGCGGTGGCGATTGTGCTGCGTCTGTTTGCCGTATAGATCTCATGGTCCAGCGAGGAGGATTTGAACTTGGCCAGTTTTGGAGTGGGCGTGGGGGTGGTGGTTGTGGTGGATCCGGCTGTGGTTGGTGCCATTGCCATCGTCATTTAAGTGGCGTTGCGGGCAATGCTTGGCTGCTGTTGGACAATGGGCCAAGCTTGCTTCGTTCTCCCCTTCGGCTACCCCTTGTGAGCTTCGGCTGCATGTATGTACATAAGTTTTGTAAAAGTTGAGCTTTATTATTACAGTTGCTTTGATTCGCCTTGCAATGAGAGCACAGCTTGTCTTGCGCTTTTTTGGAGGTGGTTTGGCTTGATCAAATGTGCAAAACAAAATACAAATCGAGAATAAATGTTGCGCGCCAGGCGGAGAGGAGAGCAGGCAAACATAGTACACGAACGGCGCACACAAAAGAAAACAACTAAAAACTTGTTGTTGCTGCTGCTGCTGCTGCTGCCTGTCGATTGATTTTCAAGCTGCCTGTTGCTTTCTTTTTGCGTTTGTTGTTGTTGTTGTTGTCTTTATTTTACCTTTTTGCTGTGGCGCGTGCGTTTTTTTTGTTGCTTCGCTTCACTTTGCTTTGAACTTTTAACCGAGAAATCTACGAAAAAAAATGTTGTGCAAACGTCGGGGGATTGCCGCTCTGTCTCGTTCATAAATTTAGCGGCCCCGATGTTCTAACGCGTGAGAGTGTGCGCCGTTAACTCAGCTGCTGTTTGCTGCTGTTCGCTTGGCTGCGCTGCCCGCTTTGGGGCCGAGCTCCAAAAAAGCACGCAACAAAAGCTCGCAAGAGCGAGACAACCATACAACCAAGCGCCGTGCGTCTGTCGCCTTTGCATACACGGAAAGCTTTCAGGCGCATTATTCAAATCGCTGTCAGATTGTGCTTTTTGCGCTGTAAATAACATCAACATGTTATTCAGCAATATCATCGACATCGATACACCAATTAATCGATATTTACAGCAAAGTGATTTTTAAGTAATCGTTGACACAATATCGATATAATTCTTTGGTTTTGTTTGCTTTTTGTTTTCTTCATGTAAGGTCACATTGCCGGACTGCGGGCAATTTCAAATTAAAAGCCATACCGAATTTGTAACGATCATATAGACTACAATACAAATTTTTAATCAGCTCGTGAATCGTTGGTATATTTTCGGAATCAATGTGTTAAATATAAAGCGTAAAAACATAAAAAATAAAAGTAAACCAAATACGATACCGATGACCAGCGTGGTCCACTCCAGTGGATTTAAACTATTACTGGTAGGCAGCACGTGTGTGTTGATACCACTCTGAAATAAAGTGAACTCGTACGTACAATCTGTGGTAAGTTGAATTTATAGATTCTTATTTACCCAACCACCATTCTCGTTGATCCAGGGCACCAGCTCGTCCTCGATGACTTCGGAAACGCTCTCCATCAGCTTTGGTAAATACTCAGGATGACCCTGGCGCACACAATCTACCGACAGACCACCAGCTATCGCAAACAAAGAGATTACCTTGCTCCAAGTAATCTCAACACGGAACAGTTCACGGCCCACCGCGCCCAGCAGCAGAGTGACTGCATCCGGCGTATGGAACTCGCCGCCAGGATTTCGGCAAATCTGTCGAGCGACACCATTATAGACGCGAGGATGCATGCGCTCCAGTTCGTCACCCAACTGGGAATAGAATATCATGTTATTCGAATTGTGAATTTGAATATATAATCATAAACTTATAAGGTAGTCTGATAGTCTACCCAGCAGAATAATTTAAATAGTGTAAATAGTCAAATGTCTTTTAATGTAAGCTAATTATGCTATATTTTTGTTTTTCAATTAGATTAATTTTTTCCTTGTATATTTAACCAATTTGATCAAGCTGTCCAATTAGCAAGATATCAAAAAGCCAATTTAACTACAAATAAAATAATTTTGTATAGAAAAAATAATACAAAAATGTCCGATTATCCCAGTTATAATCATTACATAATAGTTTTTACGCACCACCTGCACCGCTGGAAACACATCTCGCACTATGTCCATGGATGTGTTGTTACTGCCCAATATGCTGCGAATTCGCTGTAGTCCTAACTTTTTGTTAAAAAGTCCAGAGCGACGCAGACGCCGTTTGATATAGTGTCCACATAGACATCGCCCCTGTTTGGAAACAAGAAAAATAGTGAAATTAACATGTGCATTAAAGTACTAGAGAAAAACTGAAAACAATCGATAGTTTTTGGAGCGTCTATCGAGGTTTTTCACTATCGATTCTATAGAGAAAGCAAGGACATGTTAAAAAGGCATAGCTCTTAGTTTGAATTTATTGTATGCCTTTTTAATTAACTTTTCATAAAAAGTTAAGTGGATAAATAATTTAATCCGATTTATGCCAAATAATTTCGATATTTTAAAAAAGCTGTTTTGCCAGCTCTGATAAATATATTGCCGAATAAACTTACCTGTGTAATAATGTCCTGCGCAGGTATTTGAGCCGCCTTCCAGCCAATCGTGTAGGACAGCTTGCGGGTGACCACATCGCTGACGTTGCTCAGCCGCCGGCGGGTCGTCTCCCGCTGACCCACCTCGAGCAGCGGCGCCGAGTGGAGCGTGGCGGGAAAACTGAACTTGCGTCGGTTCTGCGCCTGGAGCAGCCGTTCGCTTTGTGTGGTTGCCATGGGAAAACCGTTGCTGAAGTTATCGTTATTCGTTGGGAAGGAGGTGCCTGGCATTGTGCCCTGATCGGGATCCTGGAAAACATGGCATTGCATAAATCAAACTGATGGCAACACTAATTGCGGTAATCGATAACCGATATACAATACTTTGCGCCTAATTGGGTTTCATTAATTATATCGATGTCGTAAACTGTGTGTGGCGAGCGCTGCTCATGTTAAATCAATTAATTGGCCATTCGATTTGGCTGATGTGGCAAATTTTTGCGCGTTGTTGTCAATCTTTTGGGTGCCAGTGCCCATGAGAGACTTTTATCTGTATCTGTATCTGTATCTGCAGCTGTAGCTGTAGCTGTCGATGCTGATGCTGATGGCGATGGCGATGGCAGGCTGGAAATGGGCCGCCAAGGCGAAAACCTGATACAACAATGCAACAACGCAACAACACGAAGAACACAGTAGTGTATAAGCCGCAGACAAACAATTACAATCAAAAATAATTGCCTCAAATCATAAATGTCATGTTGTAATTGTATTAAATTTATGAATGACATTATTATGAGAATTAAGCTTTTAAAACGAATAAATGAATGCACATTAAAGCCCATTTGCTCATGTTAACGTTAGCTGTATCTGTATTTAACAGTCTGGCTACTTTTTCGATAAGCCCTGCCCACTCGTTAATGTGGTGCTGCCAACCTGTACTTGTTAGAATTACACACAAGTCATCGTGAAGATCAGAAAACGGAAAGAAAATAAATTAACGATGCCTGCTTTGAATGGGAATGGGAAAACGGACATAATTCAAAAATGATGTTCAGAAATATAAACAGAGAGATATATATTCTATCACCAAATAGATTATTTTAGGTTTGTAACAATATTATTGTACAAAAATAATTCATATTTAATGTAAACGTTTTTTGATATAAGTACTGTACATTCTATACAAAGTAGCTGACAATTAAATCCGGACAGTAAAAAAGGGTTTTTCATTATACCCTAGCAGGGTATTATAATTTTGTCTCGAAATGTGTAATGGAATGAAGGAGACGTTTTCGACCTAACAAAGCATATACATTCTGAATCAGCATGAATAGCCGAGTCGATATAGCGATGTCCGTCTGTCCGTCTGTTTGTATGCGAACTAGTCTCTCAGTTTTAAGGCTATCGTAATGAAACTTGGCCCAGACCCTTCTTTTAGCTGCAGGCGGTACATATGTCAGAACCGGCCGGATCAGACCACTATAACATATAGCTGCCATAGGAATGATCGATCGACAAATGTGCTTTTGTATGAAAAACTTTTTGGCTTATTTATGTATCCTTACCAAACTTTCCCTCACCGAGTCTCTAGAGAGATTATACAATCTGGTCAAATTTGGTCAAAATCGGACCACTATATCACTATATCAAACACTTTTGCTTATACAAATATTGCATTGAAACTAAGTGAGAATTTGTATACGTTTATTTAGTCTCCCAATCGCCGTGAAGTTAGCTTAAATGAGTGTCCGGATTTTTTTACCGCATCCGTAATTATTTGTTTTATCTTTACTTTCTGGTTAAATTGGTAAAATATAATTCAAGTTAAGAACAATTGTACCATTAATTGTAAGGCCTACCATTTCGGTATTATTTATCAATACTTAAAGGCATGTTAATGGTAAAGAACATCCCACACAGGAATACTTAACTTTTGGAGAGATTAAATGGTGAAATACAATGCTTTTGCCCTGGCTTAAAGTATATGATCAGATTGTTTTATAGTTTTGTTTCAATATTGTATTATTATTGATGACTTTTTACTTTGTGTGACCATCTTTGGGCACATTAACGACGTTGGCATTGCCGGCTCGTTAAGTTTGATTGGCGCTCGCGTCTTTTTGTTTTGGCCATTTCAAACGGACCTCTGCAATATGGCCAAAATGTTGTGAATGCGTGTTGTCATTAGTTGTCTGCAAGCGGTATGTCAAATGGCAAATGATTTGTGGATTGGACTGACTGCGACAAGTGAATTGGCTGAGGATAGCCATAGATACGGGTGTTGAAGTCCAATCGTCTAGGGAGTACTAACAGCAATTAGTTTTACATAACCTGGCCCAATAAATGCGCCTCGAAACGTGATCAAGGAAAGTTGTTACAGCCGATACAACGAAATCGTGTGCTATAATCACATAGAAAGTAAATTTTGGCTATACCAAAATGAATTCTACATGGGGATTGGGGTCACCCTAAATCACGATTATGCCGCTTTAGCTTATAAAAGCACGCCCACATATGGTTCAATCAGTTAGTAACCCAACAGAATGTCAACCACTTGGACGTATTTGATATTGGCCAGCTCCATATTGCTGGCTCACGCGGATGTGGCTCACTTCTTTGCGGCACCCTCCGAATTTGGCAGCTATCTGCATGGACAAGGACCCTTTCAGCTGGCCTTGTCGCCGCCTGCCCTATATGGACCTCCTGCCGTAACTCCGGCACCTGTGGCACCCGTAGCGCCTGCTACAACGGAGTTCAGTCTGCCGGAGATCATTGAGAATCGCAGTGTCAAGAGTTCGAGCCAAGGACATGGCAATTTCATACCACTGAGTCAACATTATCTGCCACCTGGCAATGAGGAGCGGCCCAGCTATGAGAGTCCCAAGCCAAGGTTCGTACAGAAACATTGGATAGTTTGAAAAGGCCAAATGGAGGCCAGTTCCCAACTCAGAAAGAAGAGTGCTCGGCAATAGGAACAGGCCGAACATCAGTTGAAGCTTTCAAGGCTTTGTCATAACTAATCCTGGCAATCCTTTCCTGCAGCGACGACTTTTCTGGCTACTACTATCCACAGCCAAGCACCGGCACTACCACAAGAGTGCCCAAGACAACAACAACTACATTGCGTCCCATCATTGTGCAGGATCCCGGCGAGGATAATGACTTTGAGCAATCCCCCTCACCTGGCTATGACTATCATGCGCCGCCACAGCGTCCCTCGACACCAGCGCCCGTTTACCTGCCCCCAGCTGAGGGCAATCCTGAACAGCAACAGCTGCGCCTTCGCCTCAAGGACATGCGCTGTCTACAGGCTGGCTACTTTCGTGCCGTCCTAAAGCTAGACAGCTTCCTGGGTGCTGCTCCAGTGTTGGACAACGACAATGAGGATGTGGACAAGCAATGCGAGCTGAAGTTGTCGCGGAGTTATCTTCTTTTGGACATTGCGGGCGCTGACTTCGAACGCTGTGGAGTGCGCTCTTGTGGCCAGGACTTGTGCCTGAGACTGCGCTTTCCGGCCATACGAGGACTGCGCACCGGCGGAGACTCCATACTGACGTTGCACTGCAAGACGCAGGAGCGTGTGGCGGTCAAGACGCATGCCCTGAAGATGGGCGTGGCCAATGATGTGTGAGTATTGAGAGTGGAGTTTGCTAAACAAGTGGATTCACATCCTTTCTTTATCCTCTCTTCTGTGCAGGCAGGCACGCAGCATTGGCAGCTATGCCCATGGGGGCAATCAGAATCCCTTTCGCACCCATGTGGAGCTATTGAGACGCGGCAGCAACGGCTATACGCGGCATCTGGAGAGCAATGGCGCCGTCCAGCTGGGCGAGG
Source organism: Hirtodrosophila confusa (assembly GCA_035043065.1). NCBI lineage: Eukaryota > Metazoa > Arthropoda > Insecta > Diptera > Drosophilidae > Hirtodrosophila > Hirtodrosophila confusa. The sequence continues at coordinate 516,197 of JAWNNI010000035.1, read as the reverse complement.
AGCTGCTGCTTCGAGCACATGTCTTGGCAGGCGATGGTAGGTCAACAGATTGAGTATACTCGATGAAAAAGAGCTTTCAAAGCACATTTAAGCTTTCAATGAGCTTGCGTTGTCTATAAACAGCTTTCAAAGTACATGTAAGCTTTCAGCGTTATACTTTGCATTCTTATCCCTATCTGGCAGCTCAGAGTTGTAATTTTCAAATGACTTCTTTACCACACAGGATTAATCTAAAATTTAAGTGCCACTTTAAGCTAATGTCCTTGCGTATTAGCTCATAAGCTCTGCTATTTCCAGGCTGGAACTATACGAAGCTCAGCGATGTGCAGCTTCAACGCATCTCAGCAGCCGGGGAGCTCCTGAACAGCGCTCAGCTGATCACCTCACGTGGCTGCCTCAATCCGGCGATGCACAGCATCTGCGCGCATGCGCCCAGCTCTGAGCCACCGTTGGGCCAGCGACTGCACTTCAGGGCCATCATGTTTCCGGGCATGCACAGCGGCGATGTCCTGGTCATGTCTATGCGCATTACGGGCTGTCTGGAGCACGACGATTGCCAGCTGACGGCGCAAGATTGTCTGCCCGGAGTGGCGCAGCGGCGGCGACGGGATGCCGAGCTGAACCCACTTGGCAATGGGACAGAGGCATCGGAGTTGTCACACATTACCTTTAGGGTGATTATGCCCGACATGGAGCTGCAGGAGCAGCCGGCAGTTGTGCGTGAGTTGGCCAATGAGAGTGTTGCCAGTGTGTCCAGGTCATTGGCGTTGTTTGGCAGCTTGGGCTTTGTAGTGCTGCTGTTGGGTGTGGCTATAATAGCGCTTTATAAGTTGGGCAAGTAGGGTGACAGTCAGAGCAAGGGATTATAAGCGAAAGCAGTGAAAATCTGAGACAATTATTAGTTCTATCCCTGGCGAATCCTTTACTCTCACTCCCATATGAAGCTAGCATATAATCTAGAACTCCTTACACCTTTCCTTGACCGTTTAACTGGACCCGAACCTGTATCTTAACATGACCCCATCTCATTTCGCCCTTCACATTTGGCCGCACTTTTACTTAGCCAATTCCATTAGCCACACCCAACCACAAAGGCAAGAACTGCATTGAGCTCAAGCAGAATACCTTTCGGCTCCCCATCAATGCATTATCTGCGGCGCCAATCTCAGCCAAGTGCAGCTCCTTGGCCAACATTTAATTTGCCAAGCCAACAAATTTGAACTTATCGCCCTGGCGAAATCAGCAAACGGGCAAATGTTTGCCCATTTGGAGCTACCAAAACAGAAATTAGCACTTAATAAAATGTTATTTATGTTCATGTCGCTTGTAATTGGACGGCCTGAGAATAAAACTAAAACTAAAACAAATCTTAAAACATGGCTTGCCAGCGGATTACCAAACTGCGTGCAATTCAAAAATTGCGATCTGTGAGTTTTATGGCAAGACTCGAACTGAATTTTATCACGTTTTCACGCTTGGAGCACATTTAATGAAACCAAATACGCGAAGAACTCGCTTTTGATATTTGGCTTTGTTATTTGGTGCAATTTGTAGTCATTTCTTATGTTAATTCTCCGCTGGAGCCTACAAGCCGAGCTCGGACCAGTTGCACTCGCGGGGGGGTTCAAATGGCATCCAATTAGCGGCTGATTGATGGCCTAATACATCATGGGGGGCATGAACAAGTAGACATACAGTTAGATAATTACTGCCCGACTACGTGATATATGCACTCGAGTGTAATCTCAAAGGGCATCTAGGGAAGGTGAATACTCAGTTAAACAATCATTAACTATAGTATATAATATACTAGCTGGTAAAACGCCAGCGTTGCCAGGCGAAATATTTAGATGAAAATGCATTAAATGAATTTGACTACTTTCGTCAGTAAGAAATACACAGATTTCTAAACCTTTTTAAGCAATTTATGTAGAACCTTGAAAGTCAGTTTGAAGTCAATGGAGTGAAAATTAAAAATGTCGAATTACAGAGTGTTCCACCAATTTTCCGACAATGCGGATGAATTTTCCAAAATTGGTGAGACACGTATCGAATTATTTAATGTATAGAGCTTTGAAAATGATTTTGAACCAGGTCGGACTAAATTCGTCCATATAACTTTAAGACCACCACTTTGCGCCCATGGGGATTATCTAAAATCGGTGAAATATGTGTCAAATGATTTTCCGTATCGATCTTGGAAAATGAGTTTGAAGCCCATTGGCTGGTGAACAAAAAAGTTTCAAACAACAGTTTTCCTAGATTATCCATGTGTGTGTGGAATTTTCCAAAATCCCGTCTTAATGTGCACTTTTTTCTATGGATACTACTTTGAAAATTTCAACATCCTAGCTCTTACGGTTTGGGCTGTGCGATAATTGCCAATCAGTCAGTCAGTCAGGACGAACTCTTTTATATATATAGATATGTATAATACAATATCTATGTTCTTTTGTAGTTGCTCAAATGTATTCAATATTTTTTGAAATTGTTCAATATTTTTATTTTTTTTTAAATTACGTGCTTTTTTAATAGAAAAAATGTTGTTACTACGATAAACATGTGTATCATATCGATTGAAATTGATGAATTTTAGGAAAAGTCACAAGCCATATATCATAACTGGGCAGATACACTTGGGCGTCAAAGTAAACCAAACTCTAACGGGTCAGAAAAAGGCCAAAAGGAGATGTTAGTATAACAACTTATAAGTCCTTCAGTCGTTGTGTAGGGCAAGTTTTAGTTCCGACTAGCAGCATGTTGCGTGTAAGTCTTAGATATAAAGACGGCATATTCAGTTCCATTGGTTTGGTTAAGATAGGAAAGCCGTTGTCTGGAGATCTTCAGAGGCCTAGCCGACTATGAAATTCCCACAAGATGCACAGCTGAGAAGCAGGCAGCTGTGGCGAGCTGCTCTTAACATTGTTGATCACATAACTGGCAAGTGGCATGCACCTTATGGCTGCCTCTTAAGCCTCCTCAGAGCTAATTAATAAAACCGACACGTTTGCCGCACAATCGCATGTGTTCCAGGCTACAGACAACAGCAACGACAACAACTTGGATACTTGGATGGCAACTACTTTGTCTTTGTCGCAAATGGCAGGCAAAATGTTTACTTAGTGCACATAAATTAAGTGTCGAACCTCCGCCCGTCTGTCCAACCGTCCGTCTCTGTCATCTGTCTCTGCTGCCCAACTGGCGCTTAAGTCGGTTCGGGTTCGAGTTCGGGTTCGGGTTTTGGTAACTACTAAGCCAACAATTTACACTTTTCATCGGCCAAATGGCTTGGCCAGGCCTAAACAATTTTCATGTGTCTCGCTCTTGTACTGCTTAAATTATTGACTACTTAGTGCCCAATTTAGCAATTTCTGATAAATATTTATGAATGCACTTCATTTTAGTCCGTTTGCGCTTTTCAATGAACAGCAACTGATACAAGTTGTGATTCTATGAATGGACTCAATGAATTTGTTATTTAATGCTTATTAAATACGAGATGATTTCTGTGCAAAGTTGAGTTGATTTATAGGCTAAAAAGAGTCTAGAATCTAGAATAAACAAATTATTGTTGCAACTTGAAATGGAAAGCAAATAGTTTCTAAAATATCATCAACAATGGGCGCATTCAGCAGGACTTATCGCTGATCGCCTTTCGCTTCATTTGCTCTATGGTAAGTTTCGATCTTTGACCAAATATTCATCAGAAAAGCTGCTTGAAGTTAGCGGACTTGCCAAAAGAACAAGCTAAACTACTTCCAAAGTGTGTTCATTAACAACTCCTTCAGAAAAGCCGAATCAGTCAACGTTTATCAAAGCAGCGGTAATCAATCAGTGATTAGTTATGGTGAATACGCTCAATGCCGAATAATTTAAGATCATAAGAATCCAAATTAAAATCAAATTCATTTCAAGCTAACATATAATACTTAAAAAGGAATAACAAATGTATATGCAGCTTGCAGAATTCTTTTGGGTTATAAATGTATCTCTAACTGAAACATGTCATAAGAAATATCAGTTTAAAGTTCAGTCAAACTGTTTTAAGACTTATTAGAAACTTATGAGCATTTGATAGCCTACATAATTTATCACTCCTCCCCTGAATGACTAAATTGTGTTCCTATTGGCTAATCAAGATGATAAAATCAAATCACATCGAAAGTTAACGCCTCACGCACTCATTAGCAACTTTTATTAACCAAAAGTGTCGCGTATTTGTTGTTATTCACTTCAAATACTTAAATTGACGATTGCCATTGGCTCGAATGTTAGATTGAACACTGCATCGCCTTAAATTAACGTCAAGCATTTTGGCTAATACAATGCAGGCACTTTTTTTGTATTTTTTCTCTTTTATTGGCTGTTGTTTTAGCCGGCTTGGCAACTCGTTTTTTGTTGTTGCCAGTCACAGAGCAAGTCCGCAGCCAATTCAAGTCTGTGCGATTTTTATTTATTTCATTTTTTTTTTTAGCATTTTGAGCATGTTAACATTTGTGTTATTGATTTTTTACAACAGTTGACAGTTACGCAGGCGCAGTGGACGCCAATTCCCCCAACTCCAACTCTAAGTTCAGCTTCAGCTCCAGCTCGAGCTCGAGCTCGGCTCGGCTTTATTTTGGAATTTCAATATATTTTTACTTTTTTATTTCTTTGCTGACTTTTGCATTTTGGTTTGATTTGGCGCATGACAAACGATTCGAGCAATTTGACTTTCGAATTGTGATTGGTTAATCAAATCGCAGTTCATTAAAATGCCATAATACCGTTAATTGCAATTTTGATAGGTTAAACCCACCACAAAAGTCACCAGCCCAGGCACGGCTCGGGTGTAAAGATTGAAAGCCAAAAATTGTCATTTAAGCCAACAATTACATGCGATTTAAACGCAAATCGTATTGCGGTTTCTGACAGCTCAGCAAAGTCTGTAAAAAACTAAGTAAGAATGCTCTAGACGACAGTGCTCGACTAGCAGATACCCTAAGCGCAGCACACAGCGTTGTGTGTGGAGAAATAACCAACATAGTATTAAAGAAACTTGATCAGCATCATTTGTATTTCAATTACTATAGTTTCATCTTTTTCTTTGCATTATAATTTTACAATTATTCAGGAGGCGGGAGATAAAAACAATGTTTAAATATATGTAACATTTGGCTGCTATAACTCTTGTAGTATCCGAGTTCAACAAGTTTATACAGAGAGATAAGGCTATAACGATTTGACTGTTGATGCTTATAAGAAACGTATATACCCTATAGGGTCTTAGTTGCTTGACAGAAATGTCTGTGACGTACGCGCATTTTCCACAACTTTATGACAGTATTCCCATTAACTTTTATGACTACAGGGTAGAAAAACCTTTGTAAGAAATATGCAAATTTACAATTTACAACCGCTTCCGTTTGCTGAGACAACTGCAGTTAGGTAGCTAAAGGTGTTAAGGTTGTGCGGGGACCATTAGCTGCTCATATTGTTGCCTGTTGGCTGTTGACTGTTGACTGTTGACTTAGCACTTTTCATTTCAGGCCATGTCCAGGCCAATTTACGTCATTCAATTCGAGCGTGTAAAGTAACTAGAAACATGCAATGAGTTTTGTTAATTGCAATGTGGCAAATATTGATCTGGAAAGCGGGGCGGGACGGAGGCAGCGGAAGGCAAGTATCGGATTCATGTTGACTCAGTGAACTACATGAATATTATCGGTTTGTCTATAGAGACTACTTAGCCGGGTTGCAATAGTCATATGCACAGTTGTGTTTGAAGATCCTATATTGTACATAAGTACATGTTAAGGTATGTACTTTTACTATATTTTTGTTTATTTTTATTTATTTATTTATGTTTTTTCTCTCTCCTACACTTTTTTTAAGTTAGTCTTTAGTTAACATCTCCCAACTCTGTAAATATGTAGATCCTGGCTTATTATACCCTATACATGGTTGGGTAAGATCGCAAGGTGACGATCATAACCACCACAAATATAATAAAAAACTTCAAGTTAGGAAATTACACTGTAAGAAAAAGGAATCTAGTGTTGCGTAGAAAATAGTTTTCTTTAAAGCGAAGAAATATTTTACGGCAATGATTAAAATTGATTGATTGTTTATCAGTAAGAGAAGCCAAAACTTAAGCATTAACTACATAGATTATTATATAAAGTTTATTTGATATATTACGTGGCAACTCTGTTTGTATTAGAAATTGGTAATTATGGTCGAGAGTTGCCACCTTCCAGGACATAAGTACACATTATCTGTCAAATTCTACATATTGTTCGCCAATTGACAAGTTTAAGCAGTAATATGGGAAATTGACATTATCAACGATCAAAGATATCTATGCAGATTAAAAAAGTATACAACCAGCGCTATATAAATCACTAAGTTAAGTTTTGCAAGCTTAGCTATCAATATTAATAAATAAATTAAATTAAATATAAAAAAAGTATCACATTACATCTATGTCAATCTATATGTAACTAGACTCTTTGTATATAGCTGAACATTTAAAAATGAGCTGACTTTCTCAATAAAAACTGTTTGTTTAGTAACCCAAACGACGTCGCTTGAAAAACCACATAATAAAGAATCATTTATAGCAAAGTGAATAAAGTGTACGCACTGTGATTGTGATTGTAATCGTAATGTGGGTGTACTGCGGCTTTTTATTGAAACCGTAATAACAACAACAACAACAATAAGAGCCAAACACAGTCACTGGCACAACACACAACACACAACAACAAAAGAGCGAAAAATTAATTAAATTAAAATCGAGTTGACCTCTTTCTCCCCTATAAGCAGGGGTATGTAAAGAGTGCGTTCAACTTCTTTATTTAGATTGTGGCCTTTGCCTTGGCTGGCTCGTCGCTTTATTTTATTCACAATAATGCAATAATTGGCTAAATAAATGATAAAGCCAAGCCAAAAATTTCTTATCGGCATACAATATCATTTAATCGTTGATACGCGCATTCTCATTGTTTATCTTTTCGTGTGGGATGCGCAAACTGCGCTGATAATGTTTATGATAAATGTTATTAAAAAAGGAACAGAAAATACAAATATAAATAGTATACCGAGAGCTGTAAGCCGCGAACTGTGTTGCATGAAAATTGCTTGATTAACTATGCGTTGCGCGTTTTTTTGTTGTGTCTTGAGTATTCACGGTCACCGTTTTGGTTGAAGGTTTTTATTGTTATTGGTCTATTCAGACGCACGAGCGCAATACAAAATGCCTGAAATTATCAATTGGCAGGCAAAAAACCAACAAGTTTTATTTCATTAAATCTAATGAGCTGTCCAATCATATTAATAACAGTAGACCGCTAAAACCACTAACCGATTTTATTTAAGCGGAAGTTAAAATTAGTTATTCGACGGCTGCGCGACGGTTTCCGTTCGTTGTTCGATTCGCGTTCGAAGTAGCCGAGCGTTGGAATTGAAATGAATAAACAAAAGGCGCGCCGATTTAACTGGTTGCGTCAGTGTTGGATAATGCGGCGCGCAAAACCGCTGGGCAGCACTTAGCGATTGTATGCGCTGCACTTATCGATATATCGATGGTCTTTTGCGAAGAAAGACAGACGCTGCGGCTTTTGCGTTCGCTGAAAAATTAATGCAATATTAAATATCCGTAAAAAGTGCAATAAAAAGGGGGTGTGCATCATGTCACTTACCATAATTAAATATCGCAAAACACCGGATGGCATTGTGCCCATAGAGCCCACTGTTGTCTTCAGGCCCAAGGTACAAATGCAGCCACAACAAATTATTAAGGTATACAAACATCTGCGCGTAAATACATACATACATACTGAGGGTTGCTAATAACAGCTGTTCGTAATAGATGTGGCAACGCTTCTACTGTGTGGTTCATTGAAAATTGCGTTTTATTGCATTTGTAACTAATATATTATGCATTTCAGAAGGTAGCGAGCACTAGCATTGCTATCGGCAAGATACCAGCCGGGGTTATTATCAAGTCAAGCATGAAACGCACCGCCAGCACAGCAACATCTTCAGGTAAATACGCGAGCAATTTGTTACAGAAATCAGTCAACTGGACAAATTTTCACAGCAGCTCCCTTGCTGAAAACACCCAAATATGTGGTGCAGCCGGGCAACTATGCCAGCACATCCAATCAACTGGCCTGGCAAACGTCCACACCGTTGGTTGGCAATAGAAAGGAATCGCTGGGCGCAGCGATAAGCTCCTTGCCGCCCAATACGATTATTAAGGCAACCACTAGACAATCATTGTCTACAGGTCCGTTGGCGGGTCAGGTGAATGCCTCAGGCATAGTTGCGTCCACCCCACCACCAGCACCAGCACCATCACCAGCACCCGCCGTTGCCTCGGCCGTGCGGCAAACGGTATTTCTCAAGCGTGATATGCCACAACGTACCATGCGCAGCATGACATTGGGATCGATTGACATGGCCTCCAATCTGTATTTGGGCGTTAGCAGCCAGCATTTGCCGCTGCTCAAGCGTCACATTTGCAAATACGCAAACGTAACGCATCTCGAGTGTTGCTTGACGCTGAGAAAGCTACGTCTGAACGAACCCTTTGCTCTGCTAGCCGAGTCCTTTGAGATAAACGAGTCCGAGGTGGAGCAGACCTTCAAAAGCGCGCTTTTCAAGCTGGCACGCTGCCTGCGCACGCTCATATGCTGGCCAGACGCCAAACATTACTCGGAGCGATTGAAGCATATGCCGCTGGCATACAGGTCTAATCTGCTGCATGTACGATCCCTGATTAAGTGTGTGGAGACGGAGTTCAGTGAAACGCTCCACTTTGGCTGCTCCACTTACAAGTTTATACTATGCCTCAATACAAATGGTGAGTAATTTGCGTCTGGACAGAGTCATTTTACCAACTTGAATTACCCTGCAGGCATAATCAGCTACGTGTCGGATGCCTTTCGTGGGGACTGTGATGATTTACAATTGTTTGAGGCCAGCAACTTTAAGGACATCATTCCCAAATACCTTACGCTGTGCGCGGAACCTGGCAAATCGGTCAAACGCTTGCATAGTGCAGCCAAAACCAATGACGATGATATTCTAACTGACGAGGATTGTGATGCACAGGATGGTGAGCCCAAACACTTGCTGAGCAAATACGATGAACAGCGCTTGGCTGGCAAGCTGGCCAACACGCAATCATTGTCTGTAATCGATGGCGCTCTGACCTCCACACGTGCACCAAACATCCAGCTGCCCACACTGCGCGTCAATGAGCCCGCCTGTCGCTCACAGATGCGCCAAATTGTTGACACGCTTAGAGAGTTCAAGATGCTGGACCATTATGCATTGCAGGAGACGGCGCTGATGGGTTATCTGAATGAGATGCTGATTGTGGCTGCAGCGCTCTGCAATCTTCAGCAGCAGTAGCGCCACATTACTAATCCTAATTTGTTATCACACCTGTTTTAAGGTTGTTCCACTTGCTATTATTATATTTTATTTGACTACAAATTGTTTTGCTAATTTTTAATAACTCTAATTGAAAGGCCAAAAAACAGCAGCGACACTTGTAGCTTTCACGTGACTGGTCCTTGTTGTTGGGCACAGCGCTCGTTTTGTTGTGGCAATAGCAATTATGTGTGTACGTTAATAGCATTTTTGTTGTTGCCATAAACTTCATAACGAGTTGTGCTTAGTATGCAATGCAACAGGTTGTTGCTGCTGGTGTTGCTGCTGCGACTACTGCAATTTGACATTGCTGACCTTAACGACTAAGCTTTGTTAATATTTATATTTGTATGCCATTCCACGGCTTGTTTTTATATCGTTTCATGTACTATTTTGTTTAATAGCTCCGCCCTCCCCTCAAACTGTATTTAAGTCTATTTGCGCAGCTGTTTAGCGCTTCTTGTCGACGTCTGACGTGCGTTATTGAACAGCGATAATTGTATTTAGCACTGAAAGCGGTAATAACTTTCAATTTGTTATACTTTGCTGCCGAACTTGGTAATTATAAATACTGTATTTTTTTTGAATTCATGGAAAATAAATGCACTTTGATTCCCAATTTCGAATTACTTTGTCAAAGCTCAAGCGATTTTTTGTGAAATTTCTTTTTGATCATAGTTTCTTACCTGGATTATTCTGATTTTAAATATACATTTTTAGGAACAAAATATCTTACCTTTCTTAATGATACTACTATAATGATACATACTATAAAATTGTAAACCTTGATATCAAAGCTCATATACATATGTAAGTCTGAGTTGGCATATTTTGAATTTTAAATGTTTTTGTAACACAGCCAACTAAGATAACTTTATCAAAACTGAACCGATTTATATATAAATTGGTTGTGTAATGTTTTTTTCACCAAATTGATTAAAGTTTATCCACTTATTATGATTGCATTATAAAGAAATTTAAATTTGAGTAAAAAAGTAAAAGATTTTGGGTATTGCTAAATAAATCGATTGTATTTCGACAATTTTTAAGTTTACGTATTAAATGTTTTTGAATGTTTCCTAGATTTTGGGTGTGGTTCTAAGCTAAAGTAGAGCTTTCTATAGGTTCGTCTATGAACGCCAGTTTTCTGATGTCACTGCAAAGTTAAGAACAGCTGACGGGTGGATAAATTTTGTACATTTCTTTTCTTCAAGTGCAGCGTTTTAAAAGGCTGTGTAACGAATGATCTGGACTAGTCATATATCTAAAAGTGTATTTCACTTAGAACGCATCAGAAATAAATATTCTGTTATTTTTTAAAAAGGTATTTGCTAATTAATTTATTTCAATTGAAACGCTAAAACAGATGTCGCGATAAAGGCGATGTTTTTGTATTGTTTTGCTTTATTTACGGTAAAAAGTACATATGTAAACTAAATACATATACATACAAGCTCGTATGCTGAAAATTTAACAAAAGTTTTCAATGCGAATACTTGGTTTACTCGAATATACATATTTAATAAAAAAACAAGTGTGCAGACTTTTGTTGCTCACTTTTACATGGAATGTAATTTAAGTACATATTCAGGGTGTTTTTCCATTATTTTGTTTTCTTTTTTTACTAGGTACTACGTCAAATGGTTTCCTGTTTCGATACGGTTCGGTTCGATTCGGTTTCAAAGAAAGTCTTTAGCTTAGGCTAAAATAATTAAAAAACTTGCTTAATTCATAAGTGACTTTGCGTACTAAATACAATTGTTATAAAGTATATGCCTGCCGTAGCTGAAGAAAAATACCAGAAAACAATAAACTCTGCAAAACTCTGCTGTTGGAAACTATGGAAATTCCCAACATCATAAGAGCTGTTTCTTTCATTTGTGCGGTTCGTGTAATATAATAACAAGTACGGTGTTTAAGTATGGTGTGCATGATATATGGGTGTATGTGTGGGTGTGTGGGTGTGTATGTGTGTGGGTGTTTAGGGTGGATGTTAGGGTGTAGCTCTCAGAGCTTTTGTATAATTTCAAATTTCTTTTTTAGATCAACGCTCTCGTTCTTCGGATCGTACTTCTTCTTCGAGGCCAATTTCGCGCGCATTTCGGCTACCGTTAGCGGTAAATTCAAACTTCCCGCTCGGTTCATGGTCGCATTGGGCGTAGCTGCTGCTGTGGGCGTGGCACTGCCATTGACATTTGTCTTGCCATTTGTGGTGGTGTTGTTGGTGTTGCTGCTGCTGTAGACGCTGCCATTGTTATTCATGTTGGCCACTGTGGCTGAAGGCGGCGGCGGCGGTGTGCTCATCAGATTGTTGTTATTGTTGTTGTTGTTGCTCATGGCCATCGGCGGCGGGGATGATTTGTTGCCATTCTGAGCTGAGATTGGCGCTGCACTGGCCACTGGCGGCGGCGTCGGCGTCGGCGTCATGGGGGTGGCCCTGTCCACCACATCCATATCGCTGGCGTTCATTGTGCTGCCGCTTTGAATGCTGCTCGCATTGGAGACCCGCTTCGTGCTGACCAAGCTGATGCTGCTGATGTTGGCACTGGCGCCGGGCAGTTCCTGCTTGGTGCCCTCATAGCTGGGCGGGCTGTTGCTGCCATTGCCATTGCCATTGGTAACGGGCGTTGGCGACTCCGTCTTGGGCGGCATCTCAATGGCCTTGCCATCCACATCGATCAGCAGCAGCCGCACCTCACAGGCGATGGCCTTGATCCTTGCCACCACCTGTTTGTGTGTCTCGCTGCCAATGGACACGCCGTTGACCTCCAGTATGCGATCCCCCTCCTTGAGGCCGGCGGACTCTGCTGGCGAATCGGCATCCACTTTGCCAATGAATTGACCCGGCTTCACCTTTTCCGAGTGCAAATTGAAGCCATAGCCATCGAAATCGGGTCGCTTGACTATGTGGCACGTTTTGGTCACGCCCGGTGGCAATGTGGGCGGCGTGGGCGTTTTTGGTGTAGTTGGCGTGGACATGGCTGCAAGTACAAGAATTTCAATTCGATAAGAAGTCGTTTAATGTTAGAGTACTAGCTGGTAATACCCCAGCGTTGCCCGGCAAAGTATATAGATTTTAATTCATATTCGTAAGAAATACACAACAAATTGAGTACCTTTATTTTCCCGCCCGTCTCTAGTTTTTTCTAAATCGTTAAGCTTGAAGGCCAAAAAGAGGCTTTCTAGAACTTTTCACCCATTTGCCAAAAGTGCGGTTGAATTTTCCAAACTCGACGAACATCACGTCCAATTATATTTGTGGAGAGCTTCGAAAATGAGTTTGAAGTTGATCGGATTCAAATTAGACTTTCGCCCATATAAATTTGACCCCCTATTTTCCGCACATGGGGGTGGAAAGTAGTTTGGAGTCAATTGGATGGTAAACAAAAAATATCATGCGAATATCACGCTCAGTTTCTGAGTTCTTACAAACGCGTTTCAAATACAATCCTGTTGAATTGATTTTTTAAAGACTGGTGTTTTTTTTGGATTGTATGGGTGTATTTTTTTGAGAATAATTCAACAATCGAAGAAGAAATTTTAAAAGAATTTTGCAATCTTTTTAACACTACTGCCTGGGAATATTTTGATTTATTTCGTGGAGAGACTGTTCTGGAATCAAAATACTATTATCTCCTTTTGTTGTGTAGAAGAAACAGTTAGAAGTCCGATTTTAAACGTTTTTGTACCCCATGTGCGCCATTCTTTCATATATTTTCAACCAATGGTACTGTATGGAACTATATAACCACACTATAGTACACTAAATATCACCATGGCCTCAAAGTATATATAATTGTAGGTTTGTTTTTGACATCTTAGTCCATTCAAATTTGTTTTTTTCATTATTTATTAATTTTCGAAGCACATAAAGCTCATTTTGCCAAATTGTTCCACTGTACAAGCGATATGAGCTCATTGAAATTGTTTTTTATTCTGGTTTCTTGTTTTGTTTCGACGCTTCTTATTTGCTGATAACTTCTAAGATTTTTGTAATGAGCTTTCGTTTTGTATTGAACACAGTTCAACCGAGTTTTGCTCTAATTAAAATGCCAGAAGATCTTTGGCGGCTTCCTAAAAAGTTGAATGATTGCGAAACCAAGCCACACTTTCCTATAAACACTTAGTGGGTCAACAAACCAATGGAGTAGCTACAAATATGTTTATGGCATAAGCTGGGCGTTGATATCAGATCCCGTGATAAGCATTCAGTCATTCAGTCAACTGTGAATTCTTGTACCCTTATCAGAATGTGCTTATCGTATGCCCTTTACTTGTTGGAAACACCGCAACACATTCTGGTGAGGGTATTTTGACCCACATACCAGACATTTTATGGTCTCAGCTATAGATGGGTGCGATCTGTACTCGTACGTGTTTTAGCGGGTTTTTAATTGGTCTACGAGTAAAAGCCAAAACTGAATGTGCCTCGCATTTATCTGCCAAGTACTCATTATTGTTGTTTATTAAGTATTTAACGTTTTTCGCAGGCAACCCAAATAGAAATTCCACAGGCATTTGCTCATGGGTCAGAAACCATTTTTGACGTTCTTATCGTGGGCGTAACGTAAGGCAACGTGATTTATTTGGTATTTTCAGGCGTCTGACTTAAGTAGGGCTAATACCATGAATTGCAGGAAATAAGTTGGCTTGTCCAACAACTATTTGACGAATAACAAAGCTTACATAAGTATTTAGTCTAGTTTCATAAAGGTAAAGCTCTCAAAATATACACATCTGTTGAAGTTTGGCAACAATGGTTAATCGAAAATATCTCTAAAATTAGAAATATTGTTTTTCTGATCAAATCTGAAGGACTTTAAAAAGCAAAAGGTAAATAATAATAAGTTAGGAGCTAACCCTTATGAATTTTATTAAGATAAGTTTGGGCAAAGGAACACTCATCAAACGCGCTGAAATTTGGCAACAATGCTTGTAGATTCAAGTGTCGTCGTATATTTATAGCCTTTTTATTAATCAGTTGTTATGTTCTCAAAATAATATGAATTACAGAAACATGATTTCTTACAAGTATCAAGTGAAATGCGGCAACAGCGCATTTATATTCAAATGGAGCGTTTAAGGTCTTATAAAATACATACTTATCTTATCTTTAGAAATATTACATGCACATGTAATTCAGACGACAAAGCTTTATCAGTTTCAACAAACGAGATCGGGTTCCCATTATTAATAACCTCTTATATGGAAGATACGCGTTTCGCGTTACTTCAAAGCATTTTAAAATACCAACGACCCTGAACTCAAGTAAATGTCATGCATTGAACAAATATATATACAACAGAAAGAAAAAAGTCCCGAGCATTGCAAATTATAAAGGCATTTTTGTTCCGCACTTCCTTTAATTTTTTTTTATTTTGCGCATGCTTGAGTCAAAATTATATACATATTAATAAATTATTATTTTTCGACTGAATCATCATTGGGAAGCAAAAGTCCGTAAGATTTATAGCCAGTAATTGAAGCCCTGCGAATTAACATTAGCTTTTGATGATCGGTTCTGTTGAATGAAGCTGCTCCCCTGATCCCCTGCCTGCCTACCTGATTACCTGCCTGTGTTTGTTTATTAAACAAAAAACCTTTAAGATGCGCTCAATAGACGGCCTTGAGAGCCAGACAATACAACAACAACAATTCACAGCTGCCCAGTTTCAATAGTAAGCACTTTTTAATGAAATAAAGTAAACAATGAGGCGCAAAAAGCAAAAACCGCAAATATATCTGAAAATAGCCAACGACCATTGGACATGAGATCAAAATAATAATAATAATAATAATTGTATATGATACATTTTGGCGCTCATGTAGGTTTTCAGTACTTTGTTGTATTAGGAAGCGGAACTGACATTTCAAAAAGCGTCACAAGTAAATAATTAGAAATACAAAAACAAAGAAATAGCATTTGTACAGTAATTGCTATCAATTAATTGATAGGCGGAAATAAAAGGAAACATTTTTAATGTTAGCACATATAAATAATAAAAATATATTGATTAAATATATATGCATTATTTATGCCTGCATATTAATAAATTGCAAAGTTATATTGCCATAAAAAAATGTCATTTATGGGCGCATTAAAGTGAAATCAAATTCCGCACAATTTGAACGAAAGTGGAAACCAGAACAGGCCTCAATCCGCACAACGAAATTGTTTATAAACAAAGCACTAAACATGGCCAAAAACGAAACAAGTTTGTTTGTAATACGCACAAAGCTTGTCAAAAGTATTTAATTATAATGTTGGCCATATTATTTATTAATTTGCGGCTTCTACTATTCGTATATTTGGACACAGCTCATTTTCTGCTTTCATTCATTCATGCTGCCCGTCCATCAAACTTACCGCTGACCGCTCGTATTCCCCGCATTCCCCGCACCCCCGACACCCCTCCAGCTGCAGCCTGAGGAACTGCGCAAACTTTAATTGAATTTGCAATCAAGCATGAAGTACACACAGGTTTTATCAGTCACAATGGAGCATCGGGAGCCCTGGGAGCCCCTGGAATCCCCGTAGCCCCTAGACGAGAGCCGCTTGGACGGCCACTCTACAGCAGCCTCCATTGTATTTGTTATATTATTGTTGTTTGTTTATTTAAGCGGTTTCTCATCATTAAAACAAATTAGCCGTTAGCCAGATAGGTAGCACAGGTAGCCTAACTCTCTGTCTGTCTGCATTTAGGGTCCGTCCGCGATTCTCAGTGCCTGCCTGTTACGCTTGCCCGTATTTTGCGCACATGACAAACGCGCTTAAAAAATAATAATACTAGTTGCCGTTAACAAAAAAAAGAACAATTGCTGTACTATTTTTAGAGATTTCACTGTACGGGTAGCTTCTAGAAGGAAAGAAAATAACAAACGTGTCGCACAATTGAACGGAAATTTGCGCTACGTGAAGTACCCGCGGCTAATTCCCAAGCATAGTATAATTAATTTTAAGGAAATTTCAAACTTATTGCCGCGGAATTTAATTAACTTGCCTAGCCTAAATCAAATATTAGCACGTACTGCAACGAATATGCAAATTGAAACTGATAAGCGAAACCCAAGAGGGAAACGCCGCCAAACAAAAGTTCCAAATACTAGCTCCACAACTTCCCAGATAAGAGAAACAGCGGATGTACTCGTAGTACTCGCAGTACTCGTCTAGTACGCATATTTCAGAGCTAAGTTGACATACATTCGGGTAGGCTGCTGAGAGGCTGTTTGAGCTGAGATTAGTTGATTTACTATTCCGGAATGAGATGTGAGAAATTTGACAGTCATGCGTTAAATGAAATAGAATGAGTCATTCAGCTGGAACAAATAAACAGCTTGGTCAATTGTTGCTACCGGAGATAACAAAGTTATGAATGGATTTACCTTGTTGGCCATGAGAATTTGGAAATAGTTTACGTAAGCATCTAGTTTGTATTTAGCGATAAAATTAACTAAAATCGAGCATTCCATTGAAAGACCAACCAACCCTCGCTCTGCCTTGCGCTTGCTCTCTCGAGAGATCGTTTGAATTTTTAGCTGCACTCTAAACGTTTTACTGGCTGCAAAGTCTGTAAATGTACGTTTGCTGTTATACACCTACTGTAAGCAATGATTATTATAGCCAGAAATGACGCAGCCACTTCTGTGGAGTGGCCTTAAAGATTAGAAGTATCAACGGCATTAAATACTTCGTTTTTACTAAGACGCATAGGCGTATAAAATGTACGGAACTAACCGATTATCAAATAAGCATTTTGATTTAAAAAAACCTACACCCAATGTTAAATTAGCTACATTTGCCACTTGCTTCAGAGTAGTTGTATTACCTCACAAATCCTTCGTTAAACGACAATAGCTCTAAAACTGAATGCTTTATAACAATTTGGAAAGCATTACGAAATATTGCAATTAACTCAGCTGCACAGTCGAAAAGCAACTCAATTTATATACATTATTATATAAGTAAGCCCCTCACATTTTTCAAATGATGCATCAATAGCTATTTTAAAGCTTATGACAATGACTATTTACAAGCTTGCCAGGTAAGACAAATAAAAACATAAACAGAAACACGTCAGAATGTCGATAATCAGGCTCATAAAATCAACTAAAATACCACGTAATAAATTAAACAATTGATTACGACAATGAGTTGGCTTCGAGTGCTTCGTCGAGATTTATTCATATGAAAGTGCCATAATAGAAAAATACTCAAAAGGTGAAATCCGAGCACCAAGAACTTTCACTGACAGACTAAACAAATACAAATACACACAAATGTGGTATATAAGTGCATAAAACCCATTAATTTCAATGTTAAACTGACAAACCGACAACTGATAGCGTTTCTCTAACCTTTGTAATGATATACGAGTGTGTATTTATACTATCTTATCACAACAACTTAATGCACATTTTAATTTCGTTGTCGTGTGATTTAAGTAGACAAGAAAATATTGTTTATAACATATTGAGTTTGGATGAAAATGCTTCTTTTCAATTTTCATTGTCTAGGCTGTACTACAATTATCTTATCATCAGTTTTTGGTATTTCATTGAAGTACAAGTATTTTGCTCATGGTTATATATATTTTAATTAAACAATCAGGTGCGTATGCAATTAATTTTTGTTAACAATGACGTCAGGGAAATTAATGGAGCTCTTTAGTCAGATGACACTTTTGGTTATCACCCAGTTGGGTTACTGCATGTGTATCTTTTTCACCTTATTCACTTCTTTCTTTGTGGGCCAACTTGGAAAGTGTAATTACTCGCACTCGTATTCATGAATCACTTACAATGATCTTCACACATTGCCCCTGGGCAAGCAAAAACTCATTAGCAGCTCTTAAGATGCGCCCAATGAAGAGACCCAATCGAGAGAGTCTCGAATCCCAGAGATTGTCTCCATCTCCGTTTCTGGCTGAGTGATTGTCGCTGCGGGCATTGAGAATTGTTAGCAATATTTTCTTATAACTCTGGGAAACTCTGCAAAACTGGTTATGATTGTTCTCGATACCCTCTAGCCTAGTTCACGAGGGGTGTATGCAGATTAAAGGGGCTGCTGTCGTTTCTAAAGGTACTTTTAAAGAGCAACTAATGAGCAGCCTTGATCTTTTTGACCTGGGGTGACATATACTTTCAGTGAAAATTTTAAATTATGATGGTAAACACTATGATTGAATATATTTTAGACCTCTTCCGGACTCCGTTGGTTGATTGAAGTTATAACATCAATGATATATCATTCAGTAGGAAGTTGGGTGCCCATTTAATCTGTAACTGAAGTTTCTCGCAGCCTACAAAGTAACCGACTCAAGAGGGTCCAGTTATTAGATCTTTTAACATACAAGTTATCCCTCAGTTTAATTTAATGTGCATAAACATTAAGTAGATTGTTGTCATTAGCACTAGATGATAAACAAATGATAGTAATTGATTCCTGTAAAATTAAAATAATAATTAACACATAATATAAGAAATTCCTGCATATACTTATATGTATATTTTAGAATATTGTAATATAGCCGAAGGTCTTTTGCAGCCAGCGCTATATCACTGGACTATCAATACTACAAAAAAAATAAAATAAAAAAATAAAAAATTAAAAATAAAAAAAATTGAAAAACTTGAGTGTGTTTTGTACAATTTTATAGAATCAAAAAATAGTCTCCTCCTTTTACTCAATTTACAAATTATATTATAGGGCATCTGCTAGTCCATCTTACAGCATGTTTCTTACGCCCCTTTGATTTTAAGTTGATATTCAATGACAATGGCAAAAAATGTGAATGCGAATGTGACCCGTTGGCCCCACCAGCCCAGGCCAGCCCCACCAGCATCGGCAGCTGCCACCTGCAGCGCATAATTTGCAAACGACTCGAGTTAGACTTAAGATCGTCTTGGTA
Organism: Hirtodrosophila confusa; assembly: GCA_035043065.1. Classification (NCBI taxonomy): domain Eukaryota; kingdom Metazoa; phylum Arthropoda; class Insecta; order Diptera; family Drosophilidae; genus Hirtodrosophila; species Hirtodrosophila confusa. The sequence continues at coordinate 496,866 of JAWNNI010000035.1, read as the reverse complement.
TGGTTGGTATCGGTACCCCACGGCTCCACCTGCTCAAATCGAGAAGATGATGATGCTGGGCAGCCGGATAACGTCATTAGCATTTAGCACGTTAATCAAACTGCGAAAACGACAAGCGAGCAAAGTAAATATTTGCTTAAGATACTTATTAATTTGATGGTAAACAAAGTTGGGAGCGTACGTTAGGAAGAAATACTTATATATAGAAAGAATATTTGATGCGTAATTAGTTATAATAAAATCACATTTATTCAAGTATGTAAGTTGTGTGGGATTTTCGGATGAGATCATTGTCGAAAGACGTAAGAATAAATCAAATTGTTGATTAAATTCACATGCTGCAAAGAAGACATTACTATGTAAATAGTTTTCCATTTGATGAACAATTTTATGGACAATTAAAGCTATAAGTACAGTTGAAATAATGCATAAAATACCCTTTAATTCGAGTGGGCTGCTAGACAAGTAATGCAAATGAAATTTAAATTCTTTTCTCTTAGTTAAAAATAATAATTACATTCATAATACTGTAGATCGACTTTTTCGGCTTATTCGCTACTTCTGTGTCATTATTTTAATTTGTTTTCATTTGCCTTAAACAAAAAATATTGCAAAAATAGTAAGCATTCACAAATCAAAGACTCAAGACTTTTAAATGGTACTTATAAATGAATATTATTATTCTATTAACTCTTTCGTATTTTTTAGCCAAACTATCTTTAAGTACATGCTTGAATGCCATTGCAACTTATAATCAGCATCATTTTCATTATTACATCCCATCCTCAAGAACATTTTCTACAGAAACTTTTTTGCACAGCTGCAAGCCAATGATATATAATTTGCTGAAACCCAAGTTTTTATTTCGCATAACGAATGAGAATGGGGCGTGCTTGAGATAGTCAATCAAAACTAAGAAGCAGTTTATGTATTTCAGCGTATAGAAATGTAAAAAATTAGTATTAATTTAGATGGGCAAAGAAAAACCGCATTAAAAATTGAATGCGATTGAGGCGACAGCACTAAAATTTGTAAAAATAATCGTACTATAAAAAACATGGCACTAAAGATAAAATATAAAAACAATAGCAATTTATGTAACTCGTGTAGCTGTCGTGTATTTGTGGTCAGTTTTTTGGTCAAAAAAGCTCATAAAACTTGACCAAAAAAAAAGAAATAGATATTTCTAGGCGCAATAGCCAGCCAGGCGCGTATCTGTCAGTACGTACAAGCGCACAGATACAAATGGAGAATGCCAAGCTGACGACATTGTCAGTGTACAGAAACTTTTAGCACATACAAACAAACAGGCAAACAGGCAACAACTTTAGCAAAATAATAATAAAAGAGTATAAAGATCTCGTCTGCCAGCGCCCAGAGAGTCGCTTAGAAGCTGTGCGAGTGCTGGCAGTACGAGCATGAGTTTGAGTGCGAGTATCTGTATCTGTATCTGCAGCTTGGATGCCTCAAACTGGCTGGCTGCCTGCCTGCTTGCCTGACAGCCTGCTGGCCTGGCCTGGCCAGAGAGGTCGGTTAACCAAATTCATTTTGAGGCTGCCTCAAATATTTTTCGTGCATTCAGTTTGCCGGGAATTCTTTTACTTTATTTTTTGGTTGAGCTTGAGAAAATAAAAATTGATTCTAGAACCAGTTTTTAGCTTCGAGTTATTGTTGTGTGTGTATGTTTTATATATTTTTTTTTTTATTCAATATAAGTATTTTTGCCTTTGTGCTTGTTTGGCTCTTTGGCTCTGCTTTTTTTAGGCGTTTCTCGTCTCTTCTTTGCCTCTTGTTGGGATCGCGTTTGGCTTTAGATCTTTATTTTTGTCTCGTCTATAAAAAAAAGATATTTTAAGAGATGCTTTTTGGTTGTTCGCCGCTTTCGTTTTCGTTTGTTTTGGGGCGTTGCAGCCGACGAAATGGTCCATCCATTTAATTAAGTAGATATTTCGTATAATTTATGCATATTTTAGAGTAGAAAAAACAAAATATCAAATTGGAAAGTTCCCCCCAGCAAAGCGTGTTTATCAAAAGGGAGAAGTCAAGTTTCTAAGCGTCATTGATAAATCGAATTTTGGCTGGAAATTTGTTTATATAATTTCAAATATGCTACGCTGTATTTCCGCAAAAATAACGCTATCTAAAGACCTTGAGAATATCAAAGATTTATAATTAATAACCTTAAATAATCAAAATAATCAAAAAGATGAATTACTAAAGTGAGAAACAGCTTCATAAATTTGCTAACAATGCAAAAAATTAACAAACTTTTGTGAAATTGAATGTGGCTGTAAGATTTATGGACCTGGCATCCATTTTATGTGGGAGTTATGCCCAAAGAGGCATATTGTCTAGAGGCTCCATGCAATTGTTCAGTTTTCACATGCCACTCAAAATGAATTACATGCAATGCAAAATTTTACTGAATAAATATGGGAATTTTATGAGTCATTGCTTGCACTGTCTTAATAATTAAAATATATATTCAAAAATTAGGAAACTTTGGCAGCACATAAACCTTAACTCTTTCTACCTGTTTTGTTAAAAACTTTGAAAAAAAAACAATATAATATTGGAATCGTTAATGTGGAGTTAAACTTTAACTGACAGTTATTAGAAAGATTTGTTTGGGTAGCTCATAGATTTAAAAATGAGTTATTACTCCCTTAATCGAATCCTTAAAGCCCACCGAATGGCTTGTTCGAATTGATGTATACTTATATGTAAAAAAACCTAAGAATATAGTTATATTTATGCATATTTTGGAAAAGAAAAAATATCAACCAGAATATACACAGTTGATATTTTAGCTTCAAAATGTCGTAAGAAAATTTGCAATTGCTTTAAACACAGCTAGATATCTACAAACTGTAAACAAAAATGGTATTACGAGTATTTCAACACACTAAATTAATGAATTGTCACGATCAGTTAAGTTTCATAGACATTCTATAGAAACTTCTGGACTAATGTTCGGGAAGCATTAAAGCAATTACAGGAAACTGAGTATCAGTTAAATAAGTACTTAAATAGATTGATCAATGATTAAAGTAATGTTCACCGTCATGTGATTAGTTAGGTTATTTGGTAGAAGAACGTGGATCGTGATAAGCAAACATTTGACTACAATTTATATAGTTAGAGTATTGTGTTCAATTTAATCGATCATTCTATGAGGAATAAAACAGAAAACTTCTTGAACAATTGTATTCCTGTACTTAACATACTATATTTCGTTCATTTAAGTACAATTTAAGATCTCTAATTTACTGACAGTTTTCATACTACGATCCACACGATCTTGGCCGGAACTCACAGCAATAAGAATGTGTTGACTTAATCTTTGAAGATAGTTTTATTAGCACAATGCTAAGCTGACAGAGGCATGTGCCAAAAAGAGACGGCTCACTCGCCTAACGGTAACGTGTTAAATGCTAAACTTGATCAAATAGCCAAAGCCAAGATCATAAATTGAATTAGCATAGATTTGGTGTCGCGCAGAACACTCCACAGCTCCGTGGAGCCCCGACTCGGAGACGCTTTTGATAACTTACAGGCCTACAAATGTGGAAAACGGCCAAAAGAGCTGAAAACCAGAAATACACGCGACTAAAATGCACAACAAGAAATCAGGTGAAGTAAACCGGTGAATTAATAAAAATGCCTGTACAAAAATAAAAGCGTTGACGAAACCTGCTCTAAGACATAGCTGAAATTCCAGCCAAGTGTAGAGGGGCTTGGTGCGGTAAGGGACGGGGTGGTTGGCTGACGCTCAGGAGAGGGGTACTGGCACGCCTGCGCCATGAAAAAACCCCAAGCAAGTTAAAAGCGAATTGCGAATAGTGTAAAAAAAGGTTTAAAAATAGTAAAAAATAAGTAAAAAACTAGTAACAATACTCTGGACGATTGCGCTTGACGGGGAAATACCCTGTACGCAGATCTAAAACACATCTACATACAAACAAACAAGCAGTACTGTAACCGAATACTGTTGAAATATAATATAATGTTACGTCTAATTACAAATATATATGTATTTTATAGATGAAAGGCAGATAAAAGATAGGTTTATAGTCGGGAACTTTTCGGTTTCCACTATGTCAAAGGCTAAAGTTCTAAAACTGAAGAATTCTATAGTTTTTCGGAATTCAGAGCAGCTTATATTTACGATCTCGAATGATTTGCTCGGAAACGGAAATGGGAACAGACCTGGTGTACTTTATAGTGTCGTAGATGCTCTCTTCTGTCTGTTACATACATATTGTTACATACACAACTTTATCATACCCTTTTTGCCATTTCTTGATGGTTACAGGGTATAAAAATCGCATGCATGTCGCATTTGAAAAAAATACGCGCTGAAAATGGCCTTATGCAATGAGTTGTTAGCTGAGAGGGGGGTGGCTGACAAAGGGTAGTGTGGGGCGGGGGGAAGTTGGGATAGTGTTGGGCAGCGGCGTATGGACAGACGTGGCAAGACAACAACACTAGACAGCGCGCAGCGTTAAAGGAGGCGCAACAAAAACAAAAATAAATCAAAACAATTATTATGCAAGTTATTGCCGCTGCTGTTTGCTGGCCATTAAAAACAGTTAACAGGCCAACACATTTTGCTTTGGCTAAAGTTTTTAATGTTTAATATTTAGTTAATTTAGCGTGTGGTTGTTTTAAAGGTTGATTGCTCACAAACTCTGAGCCGCTTTGCGTGTGCCAATTTTATAAGTAATACAAAAAAAATAATTATTATTACTTAGGTTTTTTGTTGTTATTGAAAATTGAGTTTTCACGGCATTTTATTTAATTTACTGCATTTATTTGCGCTTTGTGTGCACACAAAATTGTAATTATAGTGTTTAATTTTTTATGAGGCATTTAGTATATATATTTATATTTTATCTGTTTTTAAATAAATTTATTGCGACTGAATATGGAGAGTAACAGGTCTGTAGTCATAGTAAAGATAACACCCACATTCCTATTATTAACAGTCACTGTCCGAGTAAGAGTGTGGCAAGCACAGTCCTGCTGTTAACAGTAACTCCTTGAATCAACAGTCACAGTCCCGATAACAGTTTCATATTAGTTCTGATATTAACAGTCACAGTACCGATATTAGCAGCTGTTAATATTGATAGCCACTCTCCAGGACTTTCAAACTGTGCCAAGGCTGCGAGACAGCGTCAGTCGCCGCACAGTTTGACACGCTTGCGAATTACATAAACTTATTAATTTCCCTGCAGTTGTGCATGCAAATTGTGCGTTTGGCGGCTCCTCACCTTACCGCTTAAATAAACAATACGCTGATGTGTTTGCTTTGGATTGTTTGTTGTTGTTGTCGTTGTTGGCAGAAGCTTTAATGCCCTTGTTATTGCTCCGCTTGTTGTTGTTAGAGTTGTTGTTGCTGAGCACTCTCTCAATTGCTTTATAAATTGTATTTAATTTTATTCAGCTTTATTTCATTTAATTTCTGTTTTCTTTTCGTATTTTGCATGCACACACATACAAACACACAAGCAACTGATGTTTGCAGGCAAAATCAATCAGCAACAAAGTTAACTGGGGAGTGGTGACGCGAGAGACGGCGATGGCGAATGCGACAGCGAAGGCGACGGCGAAGGCGAATTGCGAAGATAAAGTGTGAGGCGCATGCGCACGTAAGATGATTTGTTGTTGCTGTTTTGCCTTCCACTTCTATTTTTCATACACGTAAGTACGCTCGCGTTCACGTACGCTATCGAAATTCTCGCGCTTCAACGTTTTAACCGTTTTCGCGGGCAAATTGTTACTGATTGTGACCAGGCCAACGGCGCAACTTCAAGAGGGCCAGTCACAAAAGCCACAGGTGAGCTCAAAACTTGTTAGAGATGGGCAAATGCTATCGCGTGAGTAAGTATCGAAAATGTTGAAATATAATAAACATCAGGTAACACTTTGTTGTAGAAGTAAACAACAATTGTTTGTAAGCTGAGAGTCATTAAATACTAGTTCTATTGTAATTAAAAGTTCTCTAAATATGTTTATCACAACTCTTATATGCAACAATCACACTTATCAGAGTTCCAGCTCCACAATTCGACAGCTTTTAGTTTATAAGATATTTAAACAATCTGAATATAATTTCAACATTATTTTCTGATCTGTATGAGTTTCCGAGTCTCAAGTTTCATGAACGTATGAATTTCTAACAAATAACATGAGCGCCCACCTCTAGCTTAAAACTTGAAATGAGAGACTGAGAAAGGAGCGAACCAGAATGTGAGAGGCAGATATACCTGGGATCAGCTGTTCTGACAAACCAACTTTATGTAGCATAGTTTTAGGTGCGCACATAAATGCCATGTACATTTTGTACTCGCACATACATATGTATGTACATACATACATATCTGCAATGTACCATTCCTGAATGAAATTTACAAACTGAGCCAGTTAATTTGATAATTCAACCATGGGCTTTCACTCTCAAGCGTTAATTCCATTGTCCGTTCACAACTGAGACCAGCTTATCAGTAGTAGCCACTGTTGTTTCCAACTGACTGCACCATCTGTATGGAATATCAATTTGTTTGAAGGATTTACGAAGCATGAATGCCTGGGAATTGTGGTAGGCAAGCTTGATGCATTTGCTGACAATTTTTTGACCAAGCCAATGTGAGTCCAGAAAACAATGCCCATAAACATACTACTTGAAGTGAAAGATAGACAGGCGACAAAATTTAAATATTAGCATGTTATATGATTTGATTTATCTATGTACATAAATAAAACAAAATACGATTCACCTTAAAATTTAGTATGACACTTGTACATTGAATATTTTGGGAACATTGGAAAACGAAGTCTTCTTTTGTTTTCTTTACTTACTTATGTACCTTCATATGTATATCCTACCGGCAATTAAGTGTTGACAAACTGAATCTAATTTGACAGATTATTATTCTATATTAACAACAATCAAAGTTTTTGCTTTTGATACCTGTTTTGTTGCTTAAAACTATCTGCAACAATATTAACTGAAACGAAGTGCTCTTCCGTGGTCAGTGACACACTCCTTTTGTTGGCAACTGTACTTTTGTATGTTGACAGTTGACAGGTGGCATTTTGAGTGGTTGCTGACGTGTGCCATGGCAATGATTGATCGGGGTACCGAGAAGCTCATGGAATTTATTTAATTTCCGCATGGGCATTGAAGCAGCATGCGGCAGGACACCCGCATACAAACCTGATATCCCTAAAATTGTCTGTTTTGTAGGCTATGGGTATTGCAGAACAACAAAAAGAACACAAAGGCTGCAATGCAGAATGTTTGTTGCCTGATGCAGAACAGATAGTCATCAAAAACGAAATAAGTACTCGAAAGTTTGCTGTACCAAGGCGCTACGCGGGTTCTTGGGCGCTACATCTCAGCGAGTTGGTCGCGTTGCTCTCTTATCGTTTTAATTAGTTTTGTAAAAGTTGGCAAACAAACAAACAAACCAACCAACCGTAGAGACAGAACGGGGAGCTGGGCAGCATATTTGCTTACAGCGTAATGAAATTTTGCAAAAATTTGTTGCAGGACACATATGAGAGTCTGTGTGTGTGCCAATTAACTTATGAAATTGCTTATAATTAGCAAGCCAGCAAAATTCCAGTTCAGTTTACATACTTCCAACTCAAATTGCTCTGCAATTGCATTTAAAGTTTATATTTTGCATTTAATTAAACTTAAAATACATTTTACGGGGCGAACATGGTCGGCGGACACACCTGGCCCGTAGCCTTTATTTATCTTAAACTATAGGACAGCTGGCGCCGAAATTTCGTTAGCCGCTTTTCAGCCATTTTATTTGCATGCATATTTATAAGAAATTGCGCAAAATGAAATGCAACTTGCGCGCGGGGGTGTGAAGACAGCGAAAATGCTTGAGATTAAGCAAAATACCTTAGCATTTTCTTTGAAATTTATATGCAGCAACAACAACGAATGCAACTGTACGGGGAGTGGGTGGCTATCTTGAGATTTGCCCAGAAACGAATGCCGGATAAAAGTTGTGCAGCTGCGAAAAAATAACTTTTTTAATCGTTTAGTTTAGCGGATAATAAACTGAAGTCACTTTAAAGTAACTTTAAATGAAAAAGGTGAGCTCAACCCCAACTCAAATGCTATTACAGATTTCCTCAAGCAAAACAAAAAGTTCTCAACGTATCCAATAAAGAGAGTGAATATTGCTCCAAAGTTCAAAATACTGACCAATGGCCGTCAGTCATAAGAGATTCAAATTTTCTACATCCGTGTTGGTCTTTACTGGCCTAGGCTGGTGGAAAAGGGAACGAGAATGGAACCGAAATGAACTTGATTTCAAAAACCGTGCAAAAATCGTTCAATCATTTAAGTAAAATGCCAGGCGCCCAGCATTCGCAGCCAGCGAAACTGACGCATTCAATTCAATGGGCAGCTACAAAACTCGTAAGTACGTAGAAAAACATGCGCCGTCATAAGAGAGCGCCGACAACCCTCACACACACGCACATGCACACATACATTTTTTGTTGGCTCGTTGGCTGTGGTTCTTTGCGTCGCTTCGTCTCGCTTTGACTTGGTTGTGTGGCTCTCTTTCTATCTCTCTTCGATACATAGCGCTGCTATTTTACAGTTGTTGTATTTTGAAACGATCATGCGGGCGTACGAAAACAACAACGATAATGAAAACTAAGAGACGAATTGACTCATTTGCTTGCTGTAATTGTTGCGCTCCTGTTAGCCACATGGATCACTTTATCGATTTTACGAATGAAGAAGCAAAAATGCGATCGATTGTGATCTTAAATCGGAATATTGTACTCGAAATAATGATCGTGCACAGTCTCAGAGTCTCAAACTGTGCACAACCAACTACCAAGTGAGCAAGCGGCATCATAGTATGAACCGATCGCATAACCAAGCAACAACTAAACGCTCAGGCACTAAGCATTGTTGAAAGAGCACTTTCAAATGATTATTTTTGTATTTAAAAAAAGCAAAAATAAAAAATTGAGTTGGAGATGCCGGGGATTGAACCCGGGGCCTCTCACATGCAAAGCGAGCGCTCTACCACTGAGCTACATCCCCATGTGAAAATTGTTTGGCCAAATGCTAACAAATAACCAATGCGAACAAGCAGTGTGAAAGGCAGTGGTTGCAAATTTATTATTGTAATTGTGGCATTTTAATATTATGTTAGGTTAGCATACTATTATGGCAACTTCGCTGGAGTGACAATAAATATTGTGAAAGTATAGAAAATAAATAATTAAAGAAAATAAAATAAAGCAGTAAGCTATGCATGCAGTTCTGTGAATTTACAAACAACGAACGAATTTAACTACTAAATCAATTAATACAATCAATACACCTATGACCCATATGCATTATATTTAATTATTTAGTTACATTTTAATACATGTTTTTAATTGCACTGCATATCAACTACAAACACGCTTGGCTCAAATAGCAGTTTGTGCTGCCCGACATTCAATGGGGATGTAGCTCAGTGGTAGAGCGCTCGCTTTGCATGTGAGAGGCCCCGGGTTCAATCCCCGGCATCTCCAATCACATTTTTTGCATATTATTTTTATTTTTTTGACATTTTGTAAATATAGTTTTGTTGGTTTAGTTTGGTTTAGTCATAGAATGATTCAAGCTGGCTGTCTGGCTGAAGTTCAAGTTTTCCAAGCAGGCAAACTTCTCAGTGTGCTCTCCGTGTTTCTGGCTATGACCAGGCTGACTTGATTTATGCGCAACGAGGCGGCAATAATGAATTATTTATGCCGATTTACGGCTGGCAGGCAGGTCTGCATGTCAATTGGCAAAAGCACTAGCGTTGCCAGACCGAGGGCAACCGAGGGAGGGGTAGGTGATGAGGCGGAGCACATCTGAGCGAACTGACTCCGACCGGTGACTTTGACTTCTGGCTGCCATTTTAGCCACAATGCAGTCAAGTGGTTAAAATATGTGTGTTTTTGTTGTTGTTGCTGTTGTTGTTACTGCTGCACAGGATATAGAAACAGTAAAACGACTGAGGCGGGGAATGGGGCGTGGCAAATGCTTTTTGTTTTGACTTTTGAAAGGCTAGGAAATTGCCTGTTCTCACTTTCGGAACATTTGCTTAGCTGAAATTAAAATTAAATTTTGCATGAGCTAACGCCGCTCCCCCACCCGCCTCAAGTCATCACCCACTGTTCACACACACACATATGCATATTCGTATTTGGCTAATATTGGTTAGCTTAGACAGGCAATTGATTTTGCTGTGGTTCTGGCCAGTTCACATGGCAATCATAGTATCTTTACGTCCTTAGGTCTTTAATTGCCAAACAGCTCGACACGCATCAAATTTCATTTGATTTCACATATGAACATGTTGCCCATCAATTAGCAGTAGCAAAAATCTGGAAATCCAACAACAGCTGATACACATCCCATAAATATAATTATGCCCAGTTTCAAATAAATATGCATGCAAGATTTTCAAGCATATTGAAATTAATTACCACAACGACGTCTGTTTGTGTCACTTCAGTTACTGTGTGTATGTGTATGTGTGTGTGTGTCTAAGAGTGTAATAAATATTATATAACAATTGGCTGGCACACACATATAAGTACATTTGCAGCTTGTCTTCCTATTTCGAAGGACTCGAAGGCATAATTTAAATAAAAGAAAATACATATCGAAATTGTCACACAAAATTTATGTAATTGCATAAACACCACAAGGACCCATAAGTAGACATACACATACACACGCACACAGAGAAAATTGTTTATGGTCCTGCCTTTTTGGTTACTAAATAATTGAGGTTACAAACTAAACAAATGACATAACCTCAATTTTGTGACAGGCGTGTCAAACTGAAAGTGTGCAACGCACTTTGCCAGGGGGGTAGTGGGAGGGTCGTTTGGTTTGATAAGTGGATTTGTTTTTAGGTCTACTGCACGATTGCCCCCAATGGTCCTCAAATGAAGTACATATTCATAACATTGCAAGGGTTAAAATTAATTAAATTAAGTTTCAATAATAATCAAAGTTTCTTTATATTTATAGATTAATAATGTTATTTTTAGTATTGATACTATTTTTATAGCTATTAGAATATCTGGATCATTCAGTTCATCCGATCTATCGGTTCTTTGCTAACATTTAGTTTAATATAATTTATATATTTTCTAGCATAGATGCCAGTTTAAAAATCTTATCTGTATACTTTATACTTCAGTTTAATTTATTAATTGATTTATTGATTTCGATACTCATTGAATCTAGTTTTAAAAAATCGATTTTACGAATCTGCAATTGCTCTAAAATATTACAAATAGTATTACAAATATTGGGCTCCATTATATGGATGCCAAAATGGTAGTTTGCTTATTTTCCACTAGTTATTCTGTCAAAGTGTATATAATTTATTGTATTTCTTGAAAACAATTGCATTCATTTACCTTCAACCGAGACTCTACCTCAATAAACACTCAGCTACCCCTATGGCTTATGTTCTAAGTCCATTGCGCTCATTACTTAACCACAAATTTGAACAATTGCAGTTGAGATAAGACATTAGAGACTCAAATTGGTTTCAGGACATTTGCAGTTGTGTCCTTTTGCAAACTGGGGTGTGTCGGGGTACTAATGCTACCTTAAGACCCAACTTAATCACATTAAATGCACATTTAAAATTCTGTTTCTAGAGAAACAGCATAATCATCATCACCGGCAGCATCATCATCAATATCAATATCAATGTCGTAATGCGAAAGTGAAAAACCATATTTCCGTTTTCAGGCAACGTGTGTGGAAGGATATACCCACCTACATAGGGATGGACACATGGAAGGACATCTGTGTGTGAGTGTTGGAAATTAATAATGCATTCGATATCGTTGCCATTCTGCATTCAAATTCAATTGTGCGTGCGTGCAAATTGAATTCCCCAAAGCCCACAAGCATCAAGTAAATTACATTACGCACAAATTTAAATGCTCAACTATTTTTTGGGATTTGTTTGAGTGCACTTAAAGCTAACCCATCCATTTATCGCTGACAATTGCGATTGCAAGTGTGAAATAGAAGGAGATGCGGTTGAGACCAGACCCCAAAAAGGCAGTTACCATTTCCCATTCCCATTCCCATTCCCATTCCCGCTCCCCAATCCCAGCCCCGCCTTCAACACAATCACGTTTCAATTAACACACATGGTCGAGATCCCCCTAACTCTCGCATTCACTCCCGACTGCAGTAGCTCCATCTCGTCGTCCTGGTCATATTCATATGTAAAACACGCACGCACAACGCTCACTCCCCACCCCACAGCCCCCGCCTCATTCAGTTGGCTTAATGGGCTGAGCGCCAGCTGGTCCTGGACATCATAATTCCGGCCACAATTCCCAAACACCGCAAAAACAACAGCAGGGCACAAGCCAAACTCTGTCTGGCCATGTTGCGAAACCCAAAGAGCTGGAATGCCCTCGCCCAGTTTGAAGTTCGGAGGAAGTTTGTAGGCACACCCCCTTAACCCGTTACCTCCTCATCGCACTGCTGCAGTTAGTCGAGTTCTATGGGGCGCATGAACTAATTACGTTAATATGCGACAACGTTTTCATAGGCGAAAAATGTTTGCTGCACTGCGGGATGTCCATGGAGCGGCACCATGAGGGGGCAGTGCGCGGAGAGTAAAGTGTGGTTAGGTTCAGTGCAATTGGAAAACCAACAGTGGTGCAAATGAGTTGTTCGACACGGTGGGTTATGCGTTGGAGGTCATATTAAATCAGGATTGCATCCTGAGTAGCACTTAACACACTAAAAAAGACTACATAAAAGTTATACAATCTACATAAGCCTACGCTTATTAAGATCGTACTCAAAATCTAGGTAAAGCCCGCCTGATCTTTCTTATATTCTCAAGAATCCACAGCCCAAAATATCACAAGCTAATAGTAAAGATATTCCAAACTAAACAGATGATTAGTCAGGATCATAATCAGCTGGACTTAAAATTGAATTAAACAACCTTGAAGTAATAATTTCAATTACACTAACAAATCAGTGAGTTACAATATACAATTATAGCATATTCAAATTTGTAACGAATGACATTTGAAACTATCCAATTCGGCAAGCTATATTTTTCAGATGTGAATAATCATCTTTTATATAATTTTAAAGCTTTATGATTAAATATGGTAATACTGCTCTAGTCCGTGAAGATCTGTTTTGTAGTATCCCTAACTTGTATTGAACGAATAATAACATTGTGCGGGAGTCTCACTAAAGGAGAATTATGGAGGAAGGCACAGAAAGATTTAAACAATGAAATTTTATTTATTTCTAAGCACTTGGATAATTTATTGATTGTATTTTATAATTTTGAAATGAAATTTTCCCATCTTAGAAACTGGGCATGCATTTTTTTGAAGTAAACTTTGACACGAAAGGCGTGATCCAATTCTGAATCGAATCAATGGCATCTAACATGCACTTTTGATTCGAAGTGATTCTCTGAAGAAACTGAAAGGTTAGCAGTAGAAGAAATTGTGGATCGAGATCCTTAGTCTTTTGCGGTGCGAAATCCACGCATTTTGCCGTATCCTTTATCAAAGGTATTATTCTTGAGACTCCATTTCCGGCACCCTCTAATATAATTTGCATGCATACTCCTGCCTTAGCAATATCAAGTCCAACTCCATAGACCCGTGTAACGGGAACCACGAGCTGTCGGGGTGGAAATGAAATCATAAGCCTGAGCTCAGCTTATTGGTAGGAGAGGGGGAGTTGATGCTTACCAGCAGAGTGCAGAGAACTACGGTTACCTTGATGATCTGCATCTGAATTGTTACAAGATTATTAAAGAATAACGTCGCTCTTGTCTCTTATATAGAGATTTCTTAAAATTTCTTTGTTTTGGTTATCATGGCTTTGAAATACCCTACATCAATTAACAAAGCACCTTTCTTACTTGCATGCAAATAACTTTTATAGCCTAACCTAAAAATATTTAATATTTAATCTGATAGTCGGAAAGAGCCTTAGTAATCCTTGATGATATAAGATCTAATTCAGTTATAATTAGATTGATTGACTTTTGAATAAATATGCCTTTAACCTAACATTGTAGCGTGCAGTATTCTTAACAGAATTCGGTACGATAATAATAGTCTAGGATGTAACTTAAATTGATTCAATATGCTTATGTATTATCTTTAGATTCGGTGCTTATGAAATTTGTAATTAGCCTTGCTTGTCAGCTGAAAGTAAGCTATAAAGATTTGGAAGAAGATTTACTGTTACTAAATAAAATATATACCATATATCCTTCCAGAAAACACTCTCGTTTTTAATTATATGTAAAGAGATCAGCACCATAAATATACATTTACGATACTCGCCATTAGAATACAGAGGTCCTATAACAAATCAAGGAATGGTGGTTGCTTCCAAATTTCCATCGCAACTTGCTATTTAATTTTTCCTCCTTTCCGTCCCGAAAAGTTCATTCCTAATCAAAATGCATCGACCCCAATCCGTTGGTAGGGACTGTACCTGGTTTTAGGTTTGCAGTTTTGCGCCCTAGAGCCCTCATCAAACATCCAGCTGGAGAAATTGCGACTGTTTAGACATTTGGCTATTAAGGATGCCAAAATAGACGTGTGCTCTGGCTCCGTGCTCGGGGCGTACGTGTTGAACGTCGGTTATCATATCAGGTGTACAACATGCTAAAATCCAACAGCATTACCTAGGCTCCCTGCCTCGTGAACGCTTGTGCATTCATAAATAAGACATTCAACGAGGCAACATTCAGCAGCAACAACTACAACATGGAGAAACGTGCCACAAGCTGCACAAATCCCGAGCTGACCATCTGCCCATCAAGCTAACCAGACCTAGCACACACATTCGATCATTCACTCACGTACGCACACAAAGGCTCCCAACGGGGTGCTCCAGGATTGGGTTGGAGAACGGAACAGCGGCTGGTCAGCAGCGGGATGAGATTGGAGTTCTGGGGGCTGGGCATGCGGCACGCAGTTGCACGTTCTCGTCAATGTCCTTATCGTGCCAGTGCTGCTGACAGCGCCTGCTGTCATTCATTCATTAATGCATTTTCCTGATTTTCACTCATTTAACTCCATAGATTTTTCATTTTGCCTATTACGTAGCTGCCCCACCTCCTGCTATTTGCTGTGTTGTATCGAGCTATACGTCCTGCATGCTGCACTACGTCCTCTCAGACCCCCAATTACCCCCAGCTAGCTGCTCTGTGCGCCTGTAGCTATGCTTCATTTACTTTGTTGTCAGTGGCCATTAGTTTTGACGCACTTTGCACTAGTCCTGGTACCAGCTAACAGCTACCAGTTACCAGTATCCAGCTGTTACCGTTGATGAGTATGCCCCATTGCCGTTGGGGCATTGGTATGCACACGCAAAGTGATGTGTGTGGCAATTGTAATGGAGTTCCATGTACCTGAGGGCACTCGGAGATGGGTAGCGCTTGCAGCAGGCTATTCAAGGAAGCTACCCACTTTCAGCTATATTTATTTGATTTCACTTTTCGATTGAGTTCACAAATTGATTGTTTGCTATGCTGCTGAAATCTGTGTGCAAATAAAATTACGAAATTGCTTCATATAAATATCTACCATATGAAACCTAACAAACAAACGAAAGTATCTATGGATTTGGCAAGTTATTGCATTTTTGGTCAAAATTCAAATTCAGTCAAAGTTTCTTAATCCTTAGTTAATGCTCTATATTTCCAGGTCATAAAACTTTGTCAGAACTCAAGTGAATGCTTTTCTTAATTGATTTGACATATACATTTTAAATATTTTATTAAGAGATGATCCAAATATTAGGAGAAATTCCTTTGTAAATGTTTCATACCATAAAAACATTATACGGGATTGGGAAACCGAGGGATAGTTGGATAAAATCTCCGAAAGGACGGGATATAGAGAGGGGAAATATGTGGGGAAGGGACATTATTTTCTATACCGACCCCATCTCAAGTTAAAACGCTTCCTAACTTAATAAATCTTATTTAACCAAACTATCCCTATTGAAAAGTCCCTAAAATTTAAGCCGAATAATATTTTTACAAGCACTAGTCAAAATGAAAAGGAGAAAACTGATTTAACTTACGCAAAATGCAAAACAAAATAAATTCAGGGAACAGCTGTGACGTGCAGTCAAATTAAGTACCATCTTAGGCCTGGCCCAGACCTAAACTGCAGAGGAAAGAAGTGGGAAAAAGGCAACAAAAGAGAAACAAAGTAAAAAAAGCAGCTTCAAAAAATGGCGACAAAATTGCAATGGTTGAAAATAAATTTCGTTGAGCTGATGCTGAGCGACGCCTTGAAGTATGCTACGAATTTTTACTATTAACTGTAGAGCGAGTACGCAGTAGGGTTGGGCGTGGTGTGGGAGGTGGTGTGGGTGTGTCGTGCTCGAACCGCCCCTTGTCCAGACAATTTGAGGCAATCATGGACTCGTTAATCTTGCTCAGAGCCCAAAATTAATAGTTAACCTGGCCAGCAAGCGGGTCCGAGAGTTTGGCTCCGCTCAGGTTGGATGGGTCGAAAGAAAAATGTGTTGCCGAGCAAATTAAACTCGTTCTAAATACATTACGATAGCGCTGGGCATAGCGCATCCTGTCGCTTTCAAGGAGCTGCTGCCCCCCAAAAGACAAACAAACAGAAGCGTCGGGTGACAGACAACAACAGCAACAACAACTAAGCAAGAACAACTATAACAACAAGAAGCAACGGCTAAACAAGATTAATTATACCTGAAAGCCAAAGTCAGTTAGTCGCTGCCAGGCGTATCCTTTTGACTTTTGAACAGAACAGGGCAGTGACGCTGACGCCGACGCTGATGCTAACGCTAACGCCGACGCCGACGCCGACGCCGACGCCGGCAGCGACGTCGACAAGAATTCGTAGTCGTTGCCCTCGAGCACCATTTAGTGTGTGAAGATGAAGCTGGTTCTGGTCCTGTCCCTGCCAGCGGACTGCGCCAAGGACGAAGCGCCTCGCCTGGACTCTGACTTTTGTTTACTTGCTGTCTCTCACTTAATACTGTTGTTGTTGTTCTTCTTCTTGTTGTTATTGTTGCTTAAACGCTCGGAAAATCGAGTCGTAGATAAAACGCAGCTGAAGCTGAAGAAGTGTCGTCTGTGTTTGTGCAAAAGTCACTTGAGGTAGTCGAGATAGCAAAAAAAAATACCTTTGAACAAAAACAAAAAATAACTCAGGTTGAATGCTAATCGCAATGAGTTGGGTTTTTATTTGCAATCTCAGTTATATTGAATTTGCACAGAAATTTGCAACGTATGTATCTCAAAGTTGATAATTTGATTTGAATTTTAATATTTTCACTTAAAAACGAGAAGATATTCAGGACTCTTTTCATTGCCTAGCACTTTTTATACCAAATAGTTTTTTGTTTTGTGTTCTCGTTCTCAATTGGCACAGAACTCTATTTTCCTTTTTGAAGATCTCATGGGATAGTGAACCCATGGACAATCGTTTTCAATCGGTTTTTCGGCATTTATCGATTGGAAGGGGAAATGAGAACAGCCATGATCTTTTCGAATATAGATTGTATTTCATATTTTAATGATGCCGTTTTGCGTCTAAGAATTCTTGTTAAAAACTATCAAAGCTGTTGTTTGCAATCAAAGCTATCAATATCCATAAGTTACACTCATATGTTTTTGTAGACTGCTGTAATGTCTGGTTACAAGTACAACATACTCGTAGACGCATTTCTTTGCTCCACCTTTTTAGTTTAACTGGTTTTTTCTTACCTGTTTCCGTTGCAGCAACATTTCCACATTTTTCTAAATTTCCATGCATACGAGTACATTTCATCGTCATCAACTTTAGCCTCACAACTTTCTCGTTCTGCGTCTCTCCCCGCCCAGGTCCCTCTGTCAGCTAACCTATAGCATTCTGTTTCATGTCCAAAAATTGTGTCGTTTTTTCTCTTTGAAATTTCGCTGCTAAGTAAAATGTTTTCATTGTGTAGAAAATGCTGGCAGAGGATTTCGCTTTTTGTTTTCTGTTATTGTTATTGTTATTGCAACAAAGCTGAATGTGTTTTTGCTGTTGACACCTGAAATGCAAACACATTTGCCACAGCCGCCGCACAGCAAACGGGATTCAGTTTCTGATTCAGCTTGTGCATGCAGCAGCTGCTCTGTGTGTGTGTGTGTGTATGTGTGTGTGTGTGCTTGGGATGTGTGTTTTGAGTGTCTGTATGCAGTTGACAGCCTACAGTTTTAGCACATGAAACAATCCGAATGGCAAAGTTGAATAGCTCCAAAGTCCTGTTTCCTTTACCAGCTACTACTCGTAAATGAGAAAGTTGTATTTCCTAACCTCCTCGACTGGAGGTCGCTCTGTTGACCCACTCACAGCTGCAGCGGCTTGTGTTAGCTGCATTTTTGTATTTTTAACATTCATTTTTAATTGTGTTTACTTTTGCTTAAATTCACACTGACCTTTCTTTTGCAGTCTTCCAGGCTGCATGCCAAATTGCAGCATTGTAAGGCAAATACTTTCTGAAATATAGCTACGAAACGCCTTTGAACCGGTTCACAAGCTAAAAACAAAAGCTCTCTCAAGAATAAACGCCTACTAAAACCAGTTGTGGTTTTTAGTTCGATGTAAATGATAGATTTAAATCTGTCTAGCCACGCCCACACTCTTCAATTGTGCATTCAGATTAGAATTCAGTAGAAGTTGACAAAAAAACACACACATACTAATACTAAAGCTCGCTCAAAGCTTAACCTAACTTTTGCTGCGCTGCAGCCAACCTGTCGAGGCGCCCGCTGGGCCGCCCCACGACGACCTTCGACCGCATTTGCATTAAGTGCCACTTAACATGGAATCTCAATATTTTATGCAAAAGTGGCAAAAGTTGCAACTTCGTTATAGTTTTAGTTGTTGCTGTTGCAGCTGCTGTCTGTTTGCAACTGTAAGGTATCAATAACTCCGCTGTCTGTGAGCTCGGCCTGAGAATCAGAATACCATTCAAATCTCTCTCTCTCTCTCTCTGTCTCCCGTCTGCTTAAATTGACAGTCAACCAGATTTTGTCAACCCCCGCGTTCCCTTACCCAGCCACACAACTCCTACATATCATTTACATCGAATTTTGTGCGTGGCTTTGTTGTTGGCTCCGGGCTTAGTCGGAGTATCTCGTGCAGGACCTCAATGCGAATTCCAAGTGCTGTTGATTTTGCCCCGGGCAAGAGCTTCGTAATGCATCAAATTGGCAACAACTGACACTGGAGGAAGGTTACACGTGCCAGCCGTCAATCGGCTTTTACTTTGACCGGGCGCTATCTAGTAATCGATTAATCGGAGCTGCGAGTCAAGCAACTTGAGGTGCAATTAACTCCCCCAATTAGCAACTGTAGGTGTCTTTAAGTTAATTCTTTATTTTATTATTTATTTACAAAATAAGGCGTAGCTTGATTCTTACTAGTTCAGCGGATGAATACAAACTGAAACTAACAGTCTGTTGTTCTTACAGACATTACAGAGTACTAACAGAGTATACTCATCATGTTACTTAACAGATATATCGGATATATATATATGTACATATGTGTCTCTATATATATATCCTACTACACAACCAAATACAAAACAAGAGAGTGCCAATAGAGATATATGATATTAACTAACTTCAATATACTTTGATTTGTAAGAATACAAAAATAAACAATAATATTATCGGCCTGATTAACTCGCTTAAGAAACACACTAATTTACGCAAAGGCCCCAAAATTAATATATATTCATTAAAACCAAGATATATCTGTTAAAAATAATATTGTAAAAAAACTAGTTTATTTCAATAAGTTTCTTAAGAAACAGGAGCTAAACCAACATAATTTTTGGCTGAGGTCTATCGATCAAAAGGATCCGAACCCTTGTTAATTTTCGAAAAATATCAACTATTTTTTTGTATATTAATAAAATGTAAATGGCAAGTCAATTTAGAGGACAAAACATGATCAAAAAGACAAATTCCGTATGGAAATCGGTTCATTTTTGACAAAGTTAAGGGAGTTTGTATTATAAGAGGTAGAGCTGTGGTATTTGAAAATTCAATAGGTCGAAATATTTTGCATTTGTAGCATGCATTTTGGCCAAAAATTAACTTTCTCTGGATAAGTTTGGAAAGCGTTACAGTCCCTGATTTAAACTGAACGCTCGATAAAGTGAAGAAATTAAAACTAAGAGGTTTCACCAGGCCAAAAGTTTCACGATTCTCAAAAAGAAAAACGAATTTCCATAACTGTTTTGCACTTTTTCGAGTTGTTCATTAAACTGAGAGTTTGTTCTTTCGAGCGTGTGTATGTGAGTTCATAAGCGCAGTCAGCTTTAAATAAGTAATAACTTTGAATGAACTTAACCTTAGCCCACCTGCTCTCACCCGTTGCATCTTTTACCCAGTCACCAATTGACATAATTGCCCCTCGCCCCCGCTCCCCGCTCGCTGGGAAACGTACTATTTTTTTTTACCATTTATTTCTTATTTGACCTCTGGCTGTGCAATCCCAAAGTCAAAACTAAAACGGGTTTGTGCATTTCGCCGATTACCCAGCGCAGCGTTGCATAATTTCAGCATCAAATATTTAACGTAAATCTTTTGTGCACAATCAAACAGTTTTAGCAGCTTCGTGCGCTCCTCCATTTGCCAAGTTTTCAGTTTCACCAGTTTTATTTTCCATTATTCTTTTTTTTCAACGCAGTCAAGCAAACGTCTGAAGGCAAACAAACTTTTTCACCAGCTCCGGTTAATTTAGTCAATTCAGCACTAGCTCAATTCCTCTACCGTTTCCCCGCAACCCCACTTCACCTGCGCAGCTCCCGAATGAATTGCAGTGAAGGAAAGCAAAAAAATATATATTCTATGCCGCACTGCATTCCGGGAGCATTACATTTCATTTCATTGCGCTGCGCGAACGCCGCAAAGTATGCAGCGGAAAGTTGCTGCTGAAATTTTGATGAGATTTTCGCATTTGGCGTGCAAAAATTCAACAAAATCAACAAAGAATTTACTTATTACTTAACTTTCAGCTACGTCGAGCTGTGATTAAAATATCATAAGACTAGCATACTAGACATGACAGGTTTATGCAGGTAAAATACAGTATAACCGGGGTTAAATATGGAAAACTATTAAGACGGAAACATTTCCTTGTTATATTCAGATAATTTACCTAAAGATACTTACATGATTTACTGGTTTCCTTTGACAATCATTAAACTGATTTGATCTAGTTTGCTCTATTGAATCTACACTGTGTGCATATCCAAAACCGGGTAAATATCTCCGACAGTAAAGTTGGTATTTTAATGAGCCTTAACATGAGAATGATTTCAGAACATCCCATAGCATGACTCAGCATATCCGTAAGCTTACTTTTTGCTGACTTGTTAAAGTAACTTGGTTACCGTTATTTACGTGTCGTCTGAGCAATTAAGCTTACAAATAAACTGTTGCCTACTTTTGTGTGGCCCCTGCAATATCCTTACCATGTCGGGGTCCTTTGGGAACGGCGGCAACGCACAAAATAAATGGCCCAACAAATTTCAGCCACTAAATCAGTGCAATTTTCATATCGCAAAACATTATTCACAGATTTCTCGTTTTGTTTATTTGCAATGCATTTTTTGGGGTATTTCCACTCGCTCCTAAGCAAACTTTATGTTCCGCCATTGCAGCAAATGGCCATATTTTAAGTTCTTCGAGCACAGCAGGAACAAAATATGCAAATTTATGGTTAGACAAAGTTGTGTAGACATCGAGAAAATAAAAAAACCTGGTGGCAATTATAGAGTGAATGATTAGGGGCTACCTGGAGGGCTCAGCTAAATAAAGTGGTATAAGTTTAGACATAGTTCAGTTAAGGCATAGTTCTGTTATACAATTAACTAATGGAAAAGAATACTTGAGAAATATTCTACAATCCCTTAGAGCTTACCTTACAAATCTTTCGCTTCAGAAGGTTTCAAAAATAGTCAGCAATATCATATTTTTATAGGAAACGACAAAAAACTTAATAAACAATTAATTGCGTGGATTTTAAGGGAACTTGTTTAAAGTCTGTGAGAACATGCTCTCTAAGAACTTCGGTGCGGAAAACTGTAATGGCCGCCGTTTGATATTTGTATCGCAAGCAATATTAGCGTTTTATCGCATACCTCTTGCGACAGAAGTTGTCGCATGCGATAAAACCATTTCGTCTGTTGCTAGTGCAGAGCAAGTGGCAACAATGTTGCAAAGCTCGTGAGAAGCCAGGCTCTCACACTCCAATAAGATTCGCATCCAACTTCACGCAACGGAGAGTTGTGTATTGGAATTGGGTGATATAAAAGGCCTACATGTGCCTCATTCAGCCTCTTTGCTGATCGTCGAACAGCTTCTCAGAGTGCTTCAATCCGCGCTGCTCCGTGCGCGAAAAGTATAAAATCTATTGTTTTCGGATTTGCACCCACCACCACGACCAAGACGCCGGATATCTAATCCAAGAGCATCCACCACTTGTGATCGATCGCGGAGAGCGATATTTATCCAGCAGCCTTCCTTGCAAGACAAGGTAGGTGCCGCTGTAAATATTGCCCCATATTTCGTTGTGCTAAAGGTCTGTTTTTTTGCCCTACAGTGATATATGCCCATATATATACCCACACCAGTCCTCAGCGCTCTCGCGTTTGCCGCATGCGCGCATGGTTTGGAGTATTCCATAGAGCCCTGGTGTGGGTGCATTAGTTTCCGCCTGAAACATAGGCATCACCCCGCTCTGCGCTTGCCAATTGGATTTATGCTGATTGGAAAATCCCCTTTTCGGCAGCATCTACGCCCCTGCTGTGCATGCTTTAGCATAAAGCACAGCCCGACGAGCTTTTCTGCAGCTGATGGTCCAGTTGCCCGTGTTTCGCCGTCGCGCTAGAGCCACGCTCGCGCTTGATCGCGAAAAATTGTTAGGAATAAGTGAAAATTAGTAATAGTGCTTATAAATAATAAGAAAACCCCGTAAAGGTAGTGAACATTGTGTATAAATCAAACTTATTTTACTGCAGCATAAAGCAGTATAAGTTGAGTGTGTGTTGTTGTTGTAAGAGCAAAAGCTCTCGCATTGCCCGTTGATAAAGTGGACAAAGTCTGCGATTAAAATACAATAATTAAAACTAAAGTGAATAAAATAACTAAAATAACTAATGTGCGAAAAAAGACATGGAAAAACATATAAGTGAACCTATATTTAATAACCACCACCACTTACATCACACATAAAATCCAACATACATACATACAATCATCAACAAGAACAACAACGATGGAAAGCTTTCCACCGCTGGAGATATATATGTAAGTGCATCCCTCGTTTTATGTATTCTTCTTTTTCTTTTTCGCTGTAAGCTAAGCTGACTTGACCTGCGCGTGTAAAAGCTCGGCACATACATATGTGCATAACATTTGTGTGCACGTAGATATGTAATTGCAGCTGGTTGTTGTACCAAATCAAAGCTTTCAACTTTGCCGGGTTAATGCAGCCAATGCTTATATATTTACCTTCTTACAATTTAATTTTATTGCTTTAAATTTGTGTATTCATCGATATACAGCCCTAACGTAACGTAAATTATGTACTAAATCTAATAATTGCCCATAACCTACAACAACAACAACAACAACCACATTCAAATTATACCAGCTCATGCAGAGCGATCAGCTGTTTTAAGCCGTCGTGCTTTGACACAGTGGCTGCAAGAGGTATGTGCATACTTGCACATGTTAAGCCCTGATTTTTACTCCCGGTACCCTTAAATGGGTAAAAAGGGGGTATTACATCTGTGCAAATGTATGTAACAGGCAGAAGTAGACATCTCCGACCCTATAAAGTATATATATTCATGATCAGTATCAAAAGAGATTTCGATTTGGCCATGTCCGTCTGTCTGTCCGTCTGTCCGTATGAACGCTTCGATCTCAGCAACTACAAGAGCTAGAGACACCAAATTTGGAATGTAGGTTCCTGTATACCATACGCAGATCAAGTTTGTTTCATATTTCAGATATCTTCCCCCGTTCTCCTGCAAATCGATAAAAACCGTTTTACAGTAACAATTTTCAAGATATAGCTTTTAGATTTGGCATGTACAATACTTTAGTCTCTCTTAATATACTGTCCAAATTTCAAGTCGATCGGATAATAAACACGGAAGGTATTCACGAAAGAAGATTCAGTGATGCAGCGAGAGGGGGAAGAAGAAGCACAGCCACAACTTAAAATGCCTCGCTTTTGCCGCCTGTGTGTGTGCTTCTTTGTGTATGTGTGTGTGTATGTGTAAGTGGACGTAGATGTTATTGGATGTTTTAGACCTGGGTACAGGGAGTTTCGTAGTCGGGTATACTCGACTATAGCATTCTTACTTGTTTTAGTTAGTTAGGTATACGCACCGTGGTTGCCGTACCCGCGCACAGTGTCGTCTGTCAGTATGCGCCCACTTTGTTAAGTGCCTCCGCCAACTACTATCAGTATAAGTATTCAAATTAAATTAAATTAATTAAATGTTTTTGCTTGCTGCACCGTGACTGCAATTAGTATGTGCCCCACTATTTAGCATATTAGTTTATATTTTATATGAAGGCTCGGAAGCAAATAAAATTGTTAGAAGTTGATTAGCCAGTTATAATAATTGAATATTTGGATATGTTATTTTTAACCAATAGACTCATTATGTATTTGAGTCATAAATATATTTTTAATAAATATTGTTAGTGAATTTTAAAATTAATTGCTAGAGTGTTGAAGTTCCTGGAAGACATGGTACTATAATGTAGTAGGGCAAATTCTTTGTTTGGGGATCTTCAGTAATCGGTTGGATAGAAGATCATGGTTGGGTTTGGGTAAAGAACGTGAGTGTCGAATGACATCGTAGACACTTGCCCTTTTCTACGCTCTTCTAACTTGAGGAAAGCCCTCAATAGTTTTTTGAGGAAGGATTATTGTGTTCGTGGAGTATAGCTCCCAATGTTAGAGGCAGTAGGGATCCTAAAACAATTAAAGCTTATGTAGGCACTGTTGAGACATGGCAAAACCCACCCCATCCCGAAAGAGCTAGGGTACAAGAGGATTCCGCCCGCTGTGACCTTCAATGGATAGAGAGTGCTACTGTAGGCTACGAGTCAGCCTCTCGATGTTATTAATGTCGACTGCTACAAAACACATATAGCTGCCATAGGAACAATCGGTTTTGTATAACAAACATTGCTGCTTCCTTGTTGTAAGTTAATATATGCATTATATTCATGCATTCAATTGTTTTACTTCAACTCAATTGTGTCGCATAGAAGAATAGTATTGTATTTTTTTTATTAAAAGGTAATAGCTTTTACCTTAGGCAATATGCTTAACCCCTTAATCGATTTGCAAACTTGGCCTTAGTCAACTTATTAGTCTAAGTGGATTTTTGTTGAGTTTCTTTTCCGGGTATTTGCGCAATCAAAAAGTTGTAAAGCCGCTTTGTGCCAAAGTTGATGCTTTGTATTCTGCACCTGGAGGCGCATTTACTTTGGCCCAACATTTCAATTAGAAGGCCAGCACATTTTTTGTTGTATTTTTTGCGCTGATCAATTGGGAAAAGTTTTTGCGAGCTAAACAATGAAAGAGCCGCAGCCGGAAAACTGCAGTCGTGGACTGAAACCAAACTTCAATTTATGCCCCAAACCGAGTTGAGTTTATCTTGCTTAACCCAAGCCTCAGAATCTGCCTTAGTCCTCAAACTCAATCCTGGAACCCAAGCCCCAACCCATCCCTGCACTAATTTGTCCTCGTTATGCAAGGCAAGCCATTCATTTCACCTTTGGCTCAGTGGAGGAGTCTCTGAATTTCCGGACTTCCCCAGCCTTTCCCGCACGCCCTTGCCTAACTTGCACATAATTTACGCACGCACATTTGTCGCCTGCTATCTCGCTCGCACGCGTTGCCTGCTGCCACTTCCGCATCCGCTTAAGACGGGGAAGCGCTGCCCCTCGCCGCCCTCGGATAAGTTAATGCGTCTTTATAGGCAATAAAATTTAAGTTTCTTAGCTGCCTCTGCCGCTTGTTAAATTTTTCATGAGCACTACCCAATAAGTTTCGTACCCCCGCGCCCTCTCATAAAACTTTGGACAAAACTTAACAGAATTTAGTAGAAAACTGAACTGCGGCATTTGGTCAGGGGAAAGGGTGTGTATTTTGGTTACACGGCTGCCCAGTTCCTCTGCCTGCCTCTGCCCTCCCTGCAGTCCCAAATTGTTGTTCTTGTTAATTCAAGCGTTTGGTTAGTGGAAAATTAAGTTTGTGGTCTGTTCCAGAAACTCTTCTCATTTTCCCTGGCGTTGAAACATAATTACTAGGTAATTTTTATAAAGTTCCTGAATGCGAAGGCTGCCGCTGTAGGATAAGACAAGATTATGACAGTGAAACTTTTGCTCTGATAGCGTGGAAATCAGTAAGATACGAGAGATAATAAAAGCTTGATGTTTGAAGACTTCTCCAAACATTTTGCGACTCATATGATTGACAATAACACTGTTTAAAGTTTGTTAAATTTGTATTTCAGTCACAGTATCTAAACATTATTTATCTTAAAACATATTAACAGTTCTTAATAGAATTTAATGCATTATTATATGGATTGGAAGCTGTTAGGAGCCAGGAGAGCTTATTGATTTTGTTTTGTAAAATAGTCTTTGAAAGTGACCCGTCTATTGAGAACAAGGCTCAATTATTGCGTCTTGCCCTCCTGACGTATTGTATAGGGTCAGGCTTTCGTTGCTGCTCTGTTGAACATTCACTTTGCTGCCCAGGTTGCATATATTCTAGCAATTCATCAGCAGTCTCGTACTCACAACTTGATGCAACCAGCATTTTTAAAGGTGCAACAGGTCACAAAGGGATGTCAGTTGCAAGTATGGACAACTGAATTGGCCCTAATACTAGCCCTGGTACTTGCGCGCACTCCCACTCTGAACTGGCGTCCTTCCAGCTAGGAGCGGAGGAGAAAGAAATACGAATCTGGTAACCAGTCCTTAATGTCGACTAGCAGCCCAGTACACTACATTTGGTCAAAAGCATGTTGGACGTCAATAAAGGCGGTTCTCCAAATTGCCTCCAAGATGTGATTAACCAACTGCAGTTGTTTTGCAGTTCCATGCTCTGCAATGAAGCCAAATTGGTAGTCGGGTCAATCAGTTTGATAGGCCGGTCGAAAAGATTCGGAAATATCTTGTCGCGGTTGTGGATTGTGGCGCCGTCAGCAGAAGTGGTAGCGTGGCCGAGCGGTCTAAGGCGCTGGTTTAAGGCACCAGTCTCCTCGGAGGCGTGGGTTCGAATCCCACCGCTGCCAAGTAAAAAAGTATTTTGACATTTTCATTTTTTTCAAAATATCTAAAAGCAACGAACTTATCCAACTACCTGAAATGCCCAGTCATTAATTCAATCTTTACCTAATAACAAAGACACAGCACATTGGATTATGCCTTGTTACAAAGCAGCGGCCGCATAAGCATACGCACATAAACTCAATGGTGACGTCAACCACCCTCGAGCTGTTTCTATTTTACGTTCGCTAGCTAATAATTCCCAAATGGTTTTCGTTCGTTTTACGTAAAGAGCGTTTGGCTGGCTGTTGAAAATTTAAGACTATACTTCACAGGATCATTTCTGTAGTCAGTCTTCACTTACTTTCACACAAACTGAAAGCTTTATACACCCGCGTTGATGAGGTGAATCGTTTTATTCGGCAGCGTGAGGTTTTGCGTGATGCTCTTTTGCGGGTGACTTTGTCATCCGTCTTGTGGGCGTGGCGCTTCGATGATCGCTCGGTAACACGAATAGAACGAATTCTGAGTGGTGTACCAAATTTTTAAATAATCAATATGAAATAGTATTAAATATAAAAGCAAAGAATATAAGTCTATAACAAGTTTTACGCATATTGTTGTCGGAGGTCTCGATTTGGGATGCAAATATTCTTTGGTAGTTCATGATGTACAAGAAAATACAGTTATAATATTTGTATTTTGTATTAGAATTGTATATATTCATTCGATTTGTATTATAAATTTATATTAATGACGACAAAACATGTCTGGCAGCCTACAAAGTGAACTGGTAACCCCTAAAGCCAATCATTTTGCACTTAGGAGAATGAAAACTTTTAATTTTAATAATCACACAAACTAAACATTGAGCACCCCAAGGGTATTTATTGACACATAAACCGCTCAACAACAGCAAGAACAGAAACTGACATGGCCAACCCTTTGAGGTTCAGCCGTCATCGTTTGTTACCTGAAACAGGTAGAAGGTGTAAAAGATGTCCCGAGTACTGGCAATGGGAAACGGAGTGGTGCAGGTGATGATGTTGATGCCTTCAGGTGTGCGACGTGTTGTGTAAATATTTTGACTAACACTATTAAAATTTACTAAAAATAAATGGCTTATGTTAATGTGTGTGTGCGTGTGTATGTGTGTATGAGCGTAGTGTGTTTGTGCATGTGCGTGCTACAGCTATTTTTAATTAACGTGATTAAATTAATTTAATGAGCTCGTTTTCTGGCGCTGCCTGTATCCGCCTCAATTGCAGTCGTTTGAGTCTTTATGCCCTGTAAAAGAGGTTAAAGGATATAATTAACTCATATTTAGCAAGCCGAACTACTTTTACTACTTAATATTATTGATTATATGTTGAATTACAAATCATATAAATATATAAATACATCTTACGATAGTATAATGTATGTATCTATATTATATATATGACTTATGATGGTTTTTCTTCATAAGTAGTGTAAACCTTCCTGATTATCCTAGAAGGCCCCACTCTAAAAACTAGGGTACATTTCGGTAGTGAATATTGTATTCATTGTATTTAAACCTTGGTATCCATAGGAATGTGAAGCAGATATACTATTCTGTAAAGCGTACAGGGTGTCTCATTATCGAGCAGTCTCGTCTTGAGCATGCTTGCCAGTTTAAACTCACTTAAAGCGACAATTAAATTTTGATGCGTTTGTCGCGCGAGGACAACGGCGACACTGACAGCGACAAGGACAAGGACAACGACAACGACAATGACGTAAACATAAATGCAACGTTACGTGTAATGTATAACGTGAAATGATTTTTACGACGCCCGACGACCGCACCACATGTCTCATCAACGTCAGGCCGCAACTTTCAGCTAGCAGTTCCCCAGCTCCCTTGGATCCCTCGGATAGTCAAGCGTTCGTCAGCGTCGAGCGGCATTATCATTAACAACATCATATGAAAGTGCCCGCCTCTCCCCACAACCAGTCACGCCCCAAGCCCCACGCTCCCGGCTACGTACATACATTGTCAATTGGTGCGTGATGGGAGTTGGGGCATGTTGCAGATGGGCAAGTGGCTGGGGGGATTTCGGGTTCAAGTCCTCATGGGCAACGGTCGCATGTGTGTGGCAAGGGTATTAAGGGGCGTGTCGGATGGATAATAAAGCAATTTCTGCGTTAATTTTTATGCTATGACCATAACCTCACTTGCCTTAATTGATGTTGTCTATGTTTATAGTGCGGGCAATTAAACGAAGGATATGCGGGTATCATCTCGTCAACGGATATGACTAAAGTGTTATAGTTAGTAGAGACCGGAAGTGAATAGTTTTAATATATAAGCCAAATATTAGGTGGGAAACTGGATAGGGCCAACCAGTGGCGTAGATAACGCCCCTGATGGTGATGGAGATGTTTTAATATCGGTCAGCATTCTTTAGAATTAGTTTTGATGCAGTTTTCAAAAGTTTAAAAAATTGATAGCCACCAGTTTAATTTTTAATTTTAATTTTAGTTAGCCCGGTTAACTATCGTCAAAAGCAAATATGTCTTAAATACTCCCACTAAATAATGAATATTTTCAATTTTAGACTGTAGAATGTTGTGTATTTCAGATCGTTATCGACAGTTTTATAGCTCTAGCTCTATAAATTAGTTCTGAAAATAATCAATGTCCCATTTTGTGTAAATTAATTAATAACTTATATTTTACTTAAATTGTTTTAAATTAATTTAAGCTCGTATCGATAGTGGGTTCAAAATTCTTACTAAAACTGAATTTAAGTCGATTTATGAGCCTCTTCCAGGATAAAGGTCTTAAATAGTTTGCAATTATTGCTCCACCTACCTCTTGGCTTCAAGACCCTTTCTACCTCTGCATCCCTTTAATGCCGTAATACACACACATTAATTACAGTTTGGAGCTGGGGCGCATGGGCTTTTCCAAAGTGACAACCGGGGCACAATATTTTGTGCCCCATGCAACTAATTGCAACTGTTACCAGCTCGGCGCCATATCGCAACGACAATGACAGCGAAACCAACACCATCTCCATCTCCATTTCCAGTGTCAGCGCAGCAGGGGTAGCTAAAGAAACGTCAGCTTCCTGGCTTCCGCACCCCCCTGGGACTGCCGCTGTCGCCTTTGCAGCGCGTTGGTGTGTGAAATAGACAACTTGCATTCCATTGTGTGTGTGTGTGTGTGTATGCACCTCCAACTTCTTTATAAAGAAAAAATGTGAGCCAAAAAGAAAAGAGAAAAATTGCAGGCAGCGGCAAGTTTCCTGTTCGCTAGCACATTTTTCACTGCCATGTGCCAGGTAGATGTCGTTCCTTTCCAACACTGGCAGCTGGGGAATTTACCTGTGCATGCGTGCGACATTTCCCTACTTACACATATAGTAAGTAATACGTGAGTTTTGCTGCGGTTTCTGCGTGCATTTTGGCTGCTTCCCTTCTACTTATAGCCATACTACTTCATGTTAAAGCTTTTTTACACCCTGTACCCAAAGTACCAGGGTACTAAAACTGTGCAAATTTATGTAACAGGCAGATTAAGGAATTTCCGACCCAAACAAATTTTCTTTAAGCATCAACAGCCGAGTCGATCTGGTCCTGTCCCCATATATATTCGTATCGGTATCGTGAACTATGAAAATTCTCAATTCACTAAAAACATTTTACCGCAACAATTTTGAAGGAATAGCCTTGTGTTGTGGCAGGCATGATTATTGGATCGTTTTTAATCTATTGCGCAAATTCGGAATCGGTTAATAAGCACATAAGCTATTCAAGAAACTAGTTTCCGGGGTAGCGGCGGGAAACAGCAGTGCAGACACGACTTGAAACTGTACTGCTTTATCTGTGAGCATTTGTGTATGTGGTTGTGTGCGTACATAGATGTGTTTGGGAATTTTAAGCCTGGATAAAAGTTGTCGCATAATCGTGTATACTCGTCTAGAGCATTCCTGCTTGCTTGTGCATGCTTTGTTTATTATGAAATTATACTAGCTACATTCAAACTTTTATAAAATATTAAATAAGCGCATTGTTATTTAATTGAACATCTCCAAACCATTGGCTTTGATATGTTTATATCTTCTGTGGCATTTGAAATGCCATTTAAGGGTTGATTTCACTTCATGCCTTTCAAATACCTTTTGACGCTGCTGACACAGCAAGCAGAGTGGCGCAGTGGAAGCGTGCTGGGCCCATAACCCAGAGGTCCGAGGATCGAAACCTTGCTCTGCTAGTTGTTGTATGCCATTGTTTTTATTTTTGTTTTTTTACCATACCAAGGTGAAATAAAAAGACATTTGGGATTTTTGGAATTTATTTCTTGTGTTTTTATTGTATTTCATTGTTTTTGTTTGTTGATGTTTGTTTTTCATGTTTTACTTTACTGCTAAATAACTTTAAATGTTGTATTTTCTTTACCATATTCATTCAATCATACATTTTCATCTTCATTTTCTTGTTGTTGTAGTGGTTGCCTTTTTTTAGCCAGTTGTTCGTGTCTTGCAATTGCAACAAATTTTCTTTTTGCTGTGCATCTCTTTATTTATCTTCTTTGCTCATCTTGTTCTTTACATGTATATAATAACTAAATTTGCTTTATAATAATAAATATAATAATAGTTAATAATGATTTGTTTATTAAATATTTTTAAAAAATGTTCGTTTTAGGAGTATAATTATCATCATCATGTTATCAATTATCATCGTCATAATCGTTGCCAAACGTTCTGTAAACGAGTTATATTTCCTTTACGAGTATGCTTAGTTCATGTTTCTCGTTTTCTCAGTTTCATTTCATTCTCATTTACCATCGCTCATTGCATGACTGCACCTTAAGAACTATTATTTCAATTCATCATTGTTTTGTATATATGTATAGGTAATTGTATATACTAGTTTATTAATAATATATAATAAGTATATATATGTTAAATACAAAATAATACACACGCAGTACTTTTGTATGTATGTAAAAACAAACTACAAAAATATACAATATGAACACAAAAATAAAACCAACAACAAACAACTTTCTATGAATATCACAAAAACATAAAATAATAATAATAATAATAAACTATACAGAACTTGTACAACTTATATAAAGAAATCTTTACTTAGGAGATAAAACAATAGATGGGCTCCGTTTGAAGAACACGTTTGAAGAACCCATAAAAAATATATTGAAAAATTCGTTGATATCACCTGACAAAAATGAAGGACTACTTACAGCTTACATATACGTATACATAAATACGAGTATGCATCATGTAAGTATGTATAATGATGCATAATTACATTCAATTTTGCATTAAAGTAAATTAAAAATTATTTATATCCGCACGCTTAAGTTGTTCACACCTAGTTACTGTAGTTTTCATGTTTTTTTTGTTCATTTGCCCGGTATTCTTTTACTTTTACTTTTACTTTTTCTTTTTGTTTTTCATTTTCGGGTTTTCGGTTTTTGTAGTACAATACATTTTTGTTTCTTTACGTTGCAACATTGATTTTTTTGTTCTTTACTTTTCAATAAACACATCACATCATATTCACAATTAATAATCATAATAATCTAATATATATTATGTATATGTGTAAATATAAACTAAAATTAACAATAATAACTATGACTTATGCTGAAAAAGACTACACATAGTACGTTTATTATTACATTTAGTTATTATGGTTCTGCTATTATAATTATGTTGATAATTATAACTTCGAATGCGCCATGTACAAGCGTCATGCATTACATAAGTGTTAAGTGTGTGTGTATATGTATGTATAGCTAAACAAATTATAGTCTATCAAACTATCATGTGTGTGTGTGTGTATGTAATAATTAAAATTATTCAATATATATTCATAATGAAGTATATCTCAATCAACGCACATGACATGATCATGTCGTTTCCTCGAATCAAACTCTAAGGCAAATAAAAGTTTCGTTTCTAGTTTACACACTCGAGATTCTTGTATTCTACACGCGAGGCATGTAAAATGACATGCGACTCTCGACATTCTACACGTGACGCAGGTTCAGTTGTAAACAAAATTGAGGATCGCTTAAGTAAACATCTTATGATACACAGAATCTATGCTCATATTGTAGTAGGTTTTATGTTTTTTCTTTAAATCTTACTAACTATTTTTGTATTTTTATTTATTTGTAGAACATTTACGTTTTTTTTTTGTTTTTTTACACAAAACTTGTTTTTTTTTTTGCCATTTTGCAGCTTATTGTTTTCTCCAATTGTTTATTACATAAGTGTTAGTAACTGTTTAAAATGTTTTCGAGTTTAGTGTTGTAGTTTAAGTACCTACTAATATGCATTTAGTTTTATAAAGATTTTCAATTTATTCTTTTAATATGTGTGTATTATTTTATATTTTCTTTTGTATAGTTACAACTTGGCTTTATCGCTCCACTAGCTGTTGTTGTTGTGGTTGCACATAGATTTAAGGTCTGCTTATAATGGACGGAAACTTATTAGGCATTTTTGTTGGAGTTAGTTTTTAGTTTTTATCATTTTTGGTGTCTGTGTATCTATGGGTTTATTTCTATAAAACACTTGGTTAGACTTTGGATAGAGTTGTGTATAGGATTATGAGTTGAAGCATAGAGAGCTTAATTTATGATTAAGTATTTGGATAAGATAGTGTGATTGAGAAAGTTGTATAGCTATAAAATCAGAAAAGGAAGGGACTTAACCAACTTCAAAGTAAATGGATATTGTATGAACTGTTGTGTTGAAATCAAAGAACAAATTTCCGTATATTATAATCAGCCCTTAAATGTATATGTATATATAAAGCATAAGTATTACGCTTAAAACTCTTCGAACGATCTTAGCTAATGTTGATTATTATTTATGTATATTTGAGATACTCTCGTCGCTAAGTTATTTCAGTGTTATTTTTTCTTCACTTTTTTTTATTTTAAATGTTTTATTTTTATATGTGTTGATTAATGGAACCAATTTAAAATTACGTTTATTTTTGCTGTTTGCTTGGTTTTATTTCAAAAACTTTTCTAATATTGATTGCTACTATTTAATATATATTTATATTAAACGTTTTACCTTTATCCTGTTTCATCTTTACAAATAAATTGATGTCAATTCTGTAAATTTACGTTCACTGCTCATTTAATAATGATTTCTTTCCTTTTCGTTTTCATTTTCATTTTGTTTTTGTTTTTGTTTTTGTTTTTATTGATTTCTCTTATTATTTTGTTTCTTTAAAAGATCACATTTCATGTTTTAGTTGCCATTAGTAAATATATATATGTATATATAAGTATATATTTATATATTCTTGTATTATACGTGTATATACATAAATATATGCATATATGTTGTATATAATAAGTAGTTTTCCATTTGTAATTATTGTAATTGTAATGTTGTGTAGTGTAGTGTGCTACGGTTTAATTATATATATCAAAAATTAAATTTACTTACAACAGCACAAACTGTAAATTAAATCAGTATGAAACTTGTAAGACCATTTCTTTATTGTTTTTAATTAATGGTTTTACGCTTACAAATTTTGCATAGGAAGATACAGTACGTTATTTTTGTTTTATTTAATTTGTTGTTGTTATTTTTTCTCATTCATTTTCATGCTAGAACTTTTATTTTTTAAATGGTACTCATTATATATGTGTCTGTGTCTGTGTCTGTGTTCTGTGTTCTGTGGCTGAGTGTGATTTATGAAATGTTTCTTTTAATAATATTTCATTTTTCTAGAGATTTCAGCTAAATTAATAATACACTTTTAAAAAATTTATGTTTCAGTGTTATGTGTTTTAATTTGTTAAGTTTTAATTTTAGGTATTTCCTTCTTGCTTTCTGTTTCTGTTTTTATTTTTATTCTCTTGCAAAAAATGCTTACAGTTTAGATTTGATTATTTTAGTGTTGTTTTTGATGCTTCTTCTTATGCTGATGCCATTTCATTTCGTATTGTGTTATAATTTGTATATAAAAATATGTTCATTACATTTTATATGAATTCATTTTGTTCGCTTTGCTGTAGTTGCTGATTCACTTCTTCGTTTATAAAATGTAAAAAAAGGAATATGGCTTTTGTATTTTTAAAAAAATCCTTTGAAATCGTTTGCCTTTTGCTTTTATTTGCATCTGTTTTTGTTTAGTAGTAAATCGTTGTTGCAAAAATAGGACGTGACTGTACTTATATAATTTTGTTTTAACATACTCGTAATCGTATTTATTATTTGTTGTTGCTGCTTAACTATGGCCTATGAATTCTCTCGTTTTGATTAATTTTGACTATTTTTCATGTAAATTGTTGCGGATTTCTTTTTAGGCTTACTAATATTAACACACCTTACTAAATGTTTATTATTATTGTTATTGTTATTATTATGTTTGTTATTTTAATTTGTATTTGCATTGAAATATGGAACACTAGAGTTTAAAATAGTTTTTAACTAATTTTAATGCAACTGCTTTTTCTCATTTTGGTTTTCTTTTCTTTTTTCCTTTGTTTATCAAGTTCAATTTTTAATTGCTAATTTTTATGTTTCTCATGTAACAACACTAAACATTTGTTTTTTTTTCAATATTTTATTATTTTTTGTGTGGGTTTTTTGTTTGTTTGTTGGTTTTCTAGTATTGTAGAGCCGTCGTCACTCAATATATTCAATTTATTTATGTCAATTATGTGTAAATTTGATGCTTACAACACACTTACATTAAAGTCTTGCTATACGTACGAAAAAGTTCTGTAGAGTTCTCAATATAATATATTTTTTTAGTTTAGTTTTGTATTTTATTTATTTTTTCCCCATAATATTTGTTGCTCTTGTAAATAGTTCATATCAACCTTTAATTTGCATCAAAAATTTTCGAGTTTGTTTATCGTATATATATTTGTTTGTGGGTGTGTGTGTGAGTGTGTTTGTGTGTGTGTGTATGCCAAACTGCTTTCTAATTTGCTATTTAGATGCAGGATGAGGGGGCGGCTATTGTGGCCGGCGTAACGGTGATTGTGGTGGCCGGCAGAGCAGCCACTGTAGTGGCCACCACCGGATAGTGATGACCCACAAACGCATGTTGCTGGTGGTGCATCAGATTGTGGTGTTGTTGCTGCTGCTGATGCTGCTGCTGCGGCGGCTGAGTCGTGTACTTCAGCACATGTTGCTGGGGCAGCGAGATGAAGGGCGCTGCCTGAATGGGAATACAGTTGGAGTTGTAGTCGCTGCTCAGCACCAGAGTGGGCGTGGCATCGGTGTAGTAGGCGGGCGCCTTCAGAAATGCTGTGGCTGGTGCCGCAGCGGCAGCATATTGTTGCTGTGGTGTCGGCATTGTTGCTGTCGAGGTGGTCGACAGCGTTGTGGCCGAGGACAGTGTGGGTGATGTGGCTATGGAACAGGAGGATGATGAGGATGCCGACGAGGGGGAGTACGGTGAGCTGCAGTGATAGGAAATGTGCTGCTGTTGTTGTTGTTGCTGGTGCTGCTGATGTTGCTGCTGCTGATGTTGCTGATACATGTTGCTGGCGTGTGCTGCTGCTGCTACTGCTGACTTGTTTGTGTTGCTGTGATAGTAGTTGGTGTTGTTGTTGTTGGTGTGGTAACTGTACTGCTGCTGCGGTTGTTGTTGCTGCGGCTGCTGTTGCTGCTGATGCGGCTCAATGATGATCAAGTTGTTGTTGCTGCTGTTGTAGCCGGCGGCCACAGCTGCTGCTGCTGCTGCTGTTGTTGTTGCCACCATATTGCCGCCAGCCGCTGCCACCTGCTGCTCACTCGGATTGGTGATCATGGCGGCCATTATGTTTGCCGGCGGCAGGACAATGGGTATATGATAGTATTTACACTGCTTGCGACGGCACTGGCTATTGGCATGATCCCGACAGACAGCAACACGTTGATCAATCACCTCGACCTTGTCATCTGTTTGGAGAATGTGGCGTAAAGATAGAACAGAGTGGTAATTTAGTAGGTGGCAGGCACACAAGCGTATATATTTAATGGGGGTATTAGGAAAACAGTGAAAGCAATTATAAAAATAATTGTTTGTTTTTTATGCCTGTGAGCAAAGCAGCTGTCTAAATGTAATCGAAGTTTTGCTTCTGGGTTCAAACTTTATGAAAGTGTTGGTATTGAGCAACCAGTTTTACGAATTTTTGGAGCATTTTGAATGTGAATCGAATAGTCACTCGTTTTGTGTAAATGAAAACGGACTTAAGTTGATCTTGAAACCTATAAACTTCTGCTCGAAATATCAAAAAAACGAAAATATTTTTCCAATTTTTCTTGTTAGAGATAATACAATTATTTCTTTCGTGTATTTTTGTGTGTGTAATTTCTTGGAACTTGATAGAATTTAAGTCGAACCTAAAAAAAAGGAAGATCAAATTATAATGTAGCCAATTGAGCAAAAGGAAATGCAAACAATTTTGTGTTCTCTCATCTACAAAACGGAAAAATGAATTTTCGCTTAACGATCTCTATAAGAAAAGCACTAAAAGCAACATAACTAAATACTAAAACTAAAACTAATAACTAAAAAACTTAAGCACATGCACTTACCTTCAGTTAAATGAACGAATCTACAATTTAACCGACTGCACATAGATCTATTAAAATCTTGGCACACCGGGAGGGTGTCCAGTAACTATATAGAATTGATTTGTTTATTCGCATAAACAACATGAGATTGTTTTTGGGTATGGCAGGATGCAAACGTAGTAAATAAACCAATTGATAAAACAATAAATATGTTTTTTTTTGTTGTTGAATAGTTTTTTTTGGGGTATTTTTTGGGGGGGTATTTTTTTTCGGTTTTCGGTTGAAAAAAGAGAAGAGCAGAAAAAGAAAAGAAAAAGAGCAAAAATTAGTTATATTCTTATAATAATTATATGATACACTAGAATTGTTAATGTTTGTTAGATTTAATACGCTCGGTGTACAATTTTCTTCAATGTTAGTCGCAGTTTAATATAATAGGTAACTAGTCTTTCAGTATGCGATGTTTTCTATTTTGCTTTTAATAATGATACATTAATCGTATGTTAAGCTAGTTGTTCACTTAAATAATCTTAAAGGCAAGGAGAATAAATTATAAAATGGCGGCGCAAATGAATCTAAAATTCTTTTGATAATTGTTTGTGGATGAGTCCTGTAAATGGGTCGCGTCTATAGGAATATGTTCTAGAGTTTTCGGTGTTGAACGGTGAAGATCGGAATCATTGAATTTATGATAACGAAAAGTGTTGCCAAAAATAAACGTTGTTGTTCTTGACACTAAAAACTTAAACGCTAAGCTTAAAAATAAAGTTTGCCACAAAAGCTTTAAGTAGAACTTAGGAAATCTATAATTAAATGTGGAAATAAAACACCTTTAAAGCAGCAAGTATTGGATAACTAAAACTTAGCTTTTGAAAGAGCCAACGGTATATGGAGAAGCCAAGAAGCTTTCAAGCACAGCGTAGAGAGAGTAGGAGAGCGAGAAAGAGCTTTTGGTCTGTAACACTCACTTTTTGATAAGGTTCAGAACGCGCCTTAGTTACGATATAGTTATGTATATATGTATAATACAAGAAAAGATTTCATTTTGATTGTTTGCTTAAGTTCTAGTGGGCTGTATTATGCAGTAACAGTTACATATCCTAATAGGCGGCACTAGAAATATAAGAAAAAAGAGAAAAAGAGAGAGAGAGAGAGAGAACGTAATATGTACGCAATGTTAATTTGTATACCATAAAAATGACGCCTGTGTTTAATGTTCTCGAGGAAACAGTCAACAAATTTGTAAGGATAACCAAAACAAAAACGAAACCAAATTATAAACTTGGCCTTGGGTAGCGCGCAAAAGCTGCTAAAGCTAACTGAAATTGAAAAGCTTTAAAGCTTAAATACAGCGATCGCCACTCCTGCGACAACGAAAGCACACGAAAGCTCAAAGCTCTTTAATAGCTAAGCGATACTATTGCATGAGTAAGTATATCAAAAGTGTCTTTTAAAATGCTCGCTAAGCACACAAACGGGGTGGAACATTTATAATTGGAATGCGAGACACAGAGTAAGAGAGATAGAAAGTGAGAGATAGAGAAAGAGAGAGAGGTGGGTGAGGGGGGGGGGAGTATCGTAATCGTATACAATGTAAATAAATTTAAATTGCTGGCCGCTCTTTACCTAATTATGTAAAATGTGCCATTCATTAGCACAGGACACTGAGTGTATAAAACGCCCCGTTCCGGCTGGGCTGTTATTGTATCAAATAGAGAGAATATTGATTGTGGATTAGCTAAATGTACGTAGTCTATAAGGTACAAGAGTTCAGTTATAGTATAGTATCTTTGTTGTTTTTATTTCTTCTTTTCTTTTCTCGGCTTAATGCGTCTCTTGTTTATTTGTTTTTGCAAATATTGACGCCAGGTGGTGTGTGTGTATGTGTGTGGTGTGCGTGTGGTGTGTGTGTGTGTGTGGGCGTGCCCCTGTGTGCGTACTGGGTCAGACAATTAAGCAAACAGCTGCTAACAGCTCCAACACTCAAAGGTGTGTCCATGTCAGGGCGCTGACATCATCGCTGACAATGTTGGCAACGCCTTCAAAATGGCCGTCGACACTTGTTCACCGTTCTCATTCTCATTCTCATTCTCGTTGTTGTTGTTGTTGTTGCTGTTGGTGTAATCGTTCTCATTTTTGTAGTTGTTGTTGTTGTTGTTGTTGTTGTTGTTGCTGTCGTTGTCGTTGTCCCTTGGGCGCGGCAGCTCATTTAATTTGATTAACCTAATTCACGCAGGGAGTGTTGAAATGTGTCGCACACTGAATCTGTATACCCTTGTGCAGTGGGTCCTATAACTTTGTCATGTTTGTTTGGCAAACACGGGAACGTATCTGTTCAAGGACTCAAGCCTTTATAGATTTTACATTTAACGACTCAGCGATCTTCATAGGAAATGCAGAATACAGAGGACTTTTATATTTACGAATCATGTTCGATAGTGTTTTCCTTTTTGAAGTCATTTTTCGAAAAGTTTTCTTTCATTCAATGCAGAAAAGCTTATATTTTCGATTGCTGATAGTTCTTATTCGTAGTGAAAGTGGGGAAATATTTTGAATTGTATTTGAATTCTATTTTGCAGCTTAAGTAATATTCACAGACTACTGTTAAATGAGCCATGACATCAGCTGTTTCAGCAAGGGTATCAGACTTTCGGTAATCCGAAAATAGTTCAAAATTTTCTTATACTATGCATAGAATAGACAGTTTACAGTGACACTTGACACTCGATACTAGAATGTTAAATACTTGCTGCTCTAATTGTGTTTCATTTCTATACATTAGATTATAAACATAAAATACAATTTATTACTAATTGTCTTAAATGGTTGAGTGTTTGTTTTGTTTTTGTTTTTCATTTGCCTTTAGAAACAGCTAAACAGAACTTATAACTAAATAATAAGATATCAAATGTAAGCACTGCTCGCTAACATGCAAAGCTGTCGCATTAACAGCGCCGCAGCATGCTGCTAACAGTATGTTAGCATTGCAAGCGTTCACCAGGGCAGAGACTGTACCTGTCCACTTGCATCGGTGTAGATAACACAGGAAGCGTTTAGAGGTGGTACTTTAGTGGTTGCTATACAAGTACGAGTACGAGTACGAGTACGAGTACGAGTACGAGTATATTTATCGATTGTCACAAAGCCGGCAAAACATGCAATTTGCATTTGGCGCATAAAATAAACGCAAAATGTGTTTCCAATGAAAATCAAATGACAGTTAAAATATATTGAGAAAGTATGCAGCATTTGTGTGTGTGTGTGGTGAAAAGCCGTTGCAGGATAGAAATAGAAAATGTGGTAAAAAAAAATGTCGATAGTTTGTTGTTTGTTGTTGTGGTTGAACATTTTTAATATTTGATATTTTGCAGTTTGTTGAAGGTCGCAATCCATGCAGCATTTTGTATGTGTGTGTATTTGGTTTGTTATTTGGTTGCATTTTGCCATTTGAATCCCAATCCGTGCGAGTTGTTTTGATTTGGTTTCATATTGAAAATATACAATTTTGTTGCATGCAAATTGTGTAATAATTTTGTTTTGACGCGCATGGGTTAGCATGTAAAAGGAAAAAACAAAATTAGTTGAAAAAATATAAGTAGTTATATGTATATGTATCGATATCGATAGATTGTGGATAAAAATTAATTAGTTTGCATTAAATATTAACGAACAGAGGCTTAAATTAAGCTTCCATTGCATTTGCGGTCCAACAGAATTGTGTGACAACATTCAAAGCCCCAATTATTAATGCTGATGTTTATTTATTGATTGACATTTTTTTCGATTAAATTAAATCTTATTGTTTAATCAGTTCGCTGGCAGTAAATTAATTGCAAATTAAGCTAAATGCTTAACATTGTCGCATTACTTTTAACTAATTCCCGGCCGGTATTCACCCTCCCCGCGTCAAACAACCATCCTCAATTTGGCACTCAACTGTGCCGTAATTACTTGTA
Organism: Hirtodrosophila confusa; assembly: GCA_035043065.1. Taxonomy (NCBI): domain Eukaryota; kingdom Metazoa; phylum Arthropoda; class Insecta; order Diptera; family Drosophilidae; genus Hirtodrosophila; species Hirtodrosophila confusa. The sequence continues at coordinate 454,962 of JAWNNI010000035.1, read as the reverse complement.
AATTTCACTTTATGCAAATTCAACTGACGCCACAGAAAAACACGAGTTAATAAATGTAAATTAATGAGAGGCCCCCCCTCTGGGCGCCTCCAAAAATTGCTGTAATTACGGTTTATTTTTTGTTTTCCCGGACACTTCACTTGTTGCTGCCACAAAAAGTTGTGACGCAAGTGTTTGTTGCACCACAATTTTGTTGTATCGCACATGCAAATGGCGAAACGCACTTAACACTAGAATAAATTAGAGAAAGGACGTTTGAAGCGTAATTATATGAGCCGGGTGAGCTGTAAGCGAATTAGTAGGAGTGTTGGCGTCTATGTTAATGCCATGTTAACTGTAAGCAGGGCTGTAAATTAAAATGTTAAATATATTATTGAAATATGAACAAAAGCGCGCGCAAAAGCCGTTAAAGCAAAAGGAGGGCAGCAACTGAAAAAAAGAAAGAGATGGCATCAAAAACTTATGTGAAAAATAAAATCTATTAAATTATAAATGCAGCACGGCAGCTAAATGTATTTGAAGCGCATTTTAAATAGTTACTGTCGCAGCGGCTGTAATTAAAAAACAAACGGATAATTTCAATACTTATATATATTAATATATGATTTTGAAGATCTGTAAAAACTATTTATCAGATATGCAGTTAGTTTCGTAAGCTCAGGCAATCTCGGACAAAACACAACAAAAAGGAAACAAATGCGAATACTTACTACATTAAGTACATACAAACAAGCCTGCAAAGGTTGATCAAATATGTATATATATAGTATACAATATAGAGGTATATATAATATATAGTACAGGCAGCGACATTACCACGCTGCCTGGCATGTGTGCGTGTCAGTGTGTGTGCGCTTAAAAGTAGGCTACGATTTTGGACTTCTTCCAGCACAAGTAAAAAGTGAAGCAACTGTTAAAACGCATCTGATGGCAGCTCTGTGTGTGTGTGTGTGTGTGTGTGTGCATGTATGTGTGTAATACTTATGTGTGTGTATGTATATAATATAGTTCTTTAAGCGCTTCGCGTTGCCTGTCAATTCAGCTACAGTTTGAAATGCCAGATTGATAGCTCGTGTGTTGTGGTTGTGTTTGTGTGTGTGTGTATTTGGTTTATTTTTGGCTAAAATGTGTTGATTTCTTTTTGATCAGCAGAGCAGTCATACATATTTATTTTGCAATCCTGCAGATACATCAAATGAAGGAACCAAATTGTGTGTGGAAAAAGAAAGGGATTCATGTTAATAACATTGTTTGCAACAGGTGTACCAGAAACTTTTTTACGTGATATGCCAGCTAAAGAGATCAGAGAGCTATAAATGTTATTGTGACAATAACATACTCGTATTGAATAGTATTTATTAGTGGGAATAGTCAAGGACAAGTTTTTCAACCATATCGAATTTGAATTTTTGCAGCAGTCTGATCTCTTTAGCAAACGAACTAAAAATAGCTACAAACCAGTAAAAAAATAAATATGATACATACTTAGCGACTAGTTAACATAGTTACTAACTATCTGTATATATGTAGGTATGTTTGATAAATATACGTACGGATATAACAAAAGCTCATTTGGCAGTGCACCAGCTTACCTTAGAAGTGCGTTTAGCTTATACGAGTATTGTAGCTCATTTACCATCATACCACATGCCTCAGAAGCCGAATACGAGTATAGTTAACAAACGTAATGTATTTAGCGGGTACTCGCAATTCAATCACAGTTAGCATGAGAGTGACAGCCACTTGCAACAGGACTTGCTTGCAACTTCAAATCTTGGCGTACGCTTTTTATTTGTTTTTGTTTTGTTTTCGAGTTTTACTTGCTACGAAAAGTTCTTGTTTCATTGAGCACATGCTGAAAAATTACAATACGATACGCTCCAAAGGAAAAGAAATGATAAGAGATAACAGATAAAAAGTCAACAAACATGATATACGCAACATGTAGCAGAGAAACGTACTTCCCACTAGAGAGTCGGTATACTATATAAAGGAACCTGTACGAGTGTTACGTGTACAAGTTGCCAATGGAAACAGCGAAATAGGTAGAGAGAGAGATAGAGAGAGACAGAAAGGAGAGACAAAGAGAGACACAATAGAGTGAGAGCGGGGTTATTGAAAAGATTACTGCATTGTGTGGAAACTCGACGGCAACTTTTGTAATGCATTCAAAGAAAGGCTAACAGTTGTAACTTCTTATTGTGGCAAGTAGTAGTATTTGAGCTCATAAGGATTCTCTTTTGTAAGACTTTGTTAGACGGAAAACATGCAAGAGACTTTTAGTTGGCGGGACGTGAGTTACTAGAGTGTGTACTGAGAGAGAGAGAGAGAGAGAGAGAAAAGGATTAGTTAAAATAACTTGAGAACGTTAAAAGGAACTTAAGACAGAGAGTAAAAGAGAGCAAAATGTTAGCAAAATCAAAAGGATATTCGTAAAGCGTTTCTTTGAAACATTACAAAAGCGCTTAACTCTAGAGAATATATATAGGCATATATATATATTTATTATAATATATATTATGGTTCCATACACATAAACTAAGTAGTTAGTTTCATAAGCAATACAGTAATATTTTCAGGTACAAACAGAAAGAAACCATGAAGTACTGTTTGAGTTTGAGTTCGAGCTCGAGCAAGCCATGTGTGGAATACGAGTACTACCGAGAGTTCTTGGCTGTTGTGTGTGTGTGTGTGTGTGTGTTTGTGTGGTTGTGTGTCTGTATCTGTGTGTGTGTGTGTGTCGAATACAAAACAATATAGTCGAGCAGAGAGCACATTGAAATGCGCCTAACATATACCAGTGAATTGGAAAAGCACATGAAAATCAAATAGTATTAAAAAGCTGTTTCAAATGATTAGCAAACACAAAAGGTTCAAATTTATTGAGACTCTTAAGATCGGCTAAGAACAAATCAATGGCAAAACAGATTATTAGACAAATGATAAACGCATAGTAAGTAGCATAAGAGATTGGAGGAAACTTAGTAGAATATAGGACAACGCACAGCAATACTTTTGGTTTTAGTAGTGAGAGAGAAAATGTACGCAGAATATTAGTGTTAAGTTTGCCATTTAGCACTTTCCAGGTTGATTGTACGAGTAAATAAAAGAAGCAACAAGTTTTTACGGTTTTTACAATAAAACGTCTATATAATTTTCAATATATATATATTTTTTTGTTAATTTTTGTATTTGTTTGTATTAGTTTTCATGATTTATTATTTTATAATAACGCATAGTTAATAAGACTAATTTTTTTCTTCTTTTTTCTTTCTTTTTTTTTTTTTTTTGTATAGCACATAGAACATTTTCATCAAAGTGTTTGCTTGTATTGGTTGCTTTGTGTATAAGTTAGTTTTAAGTATATAGATTTGTTTTTTGTTTATATTATCAAACATTTTTGTTATTGTTTCCATTATTTTTCAAATGTTACCAACTTAGATTTCTCTTTGCTCGACATACATGCAATAGTTTACTTAGATACACTGAAATTTCTCGGTTGTTCACCTTTTTATTTGTTATTAAGTATAGAGTAGTAGCACTAAGTTTTGTAAACTAAAAGAAAATGAATGCAAAATGAAAGTGGCATCTTTTTGGATGCGCTTTGTAGCCATACATTAAGTCAAAATGTTTGTAGTATTTTCTCTCAGTGTGGTGTAGTATGTTGTTGTATGTTTCGCATGTGTTTCTTTTCATTGTGGTGTACTTTACAAAAACTGTGCACATATTTTTAAAATTTAATTTCTTAGTTCTCGCCTACAAAATATAAATTGTAAGTCTATTTTCAATTGTGGCCGTGCGACTCTAAGCTACATTTATATTTTAAATCTTTTTTAATATGGACGGTACTGTAGTTTAGTGGCTTTCTAACATATTGAACTATGGTATGGCTGCAGCCATATCTAAGGGTGTGAAGGCTATACGGAGCTGCAAGGGCTCTAAAATGTTCATACAAATTCTAAACTGTAAATCAGTTTTTAGGTTCACTGAACTGGCTCGAAACCAGCCTAAACAGAATACTATAAATATACTATTATAATGAAAATATCCTGACTATGCTAACATTTCGTTGTGATGTTATTGTATCTTGCACTATTAATTCGCTGTTAACTCGATGTTATTGTTCTTATTAGTACTGTGTGCAGTGGTTTCTCTGGAATTAAGAACTACATTATTTGAAGCAGAAGAGAAAATGCTTTTCATTTGAAATTTATAAATTGTGCATTGCAAGTTTGTAAGTAATGAAGTTGAAAAAGCAAAAAACATTTCTGGAAGTGTCAAAATAATAAGAAATATTATTTTCAATACATAATTCCATTTACGATTAGGTTTTCTCTGGCAGGCTGCGTCGCGCGTTTCAACATGCAGTGGTGAGTGTTAAATGTAATTTTTATAATTATTATAATCAGTTTCTAAACACGTTTTGCACAGAGATCTCTAAGATTTTGTTTTGACCAAATTGCTAAACAGCAACAATTCTACAATGTCAACGAAAAACATACGACAGCTAGAGAACTGGACATACATATATTATGAAGTATTATAATGTTATTATCATACTTTTAGCAAGACATATCGATAGTTGGTAGTAAGTATTTGCTTTGTATAGCAGCTAATTATCAGTTTCCTTGGTTTTCGCATTTGCTGCATGTTTAGTAAGCATCTTTCTTATCATTTAGTATATGTATTAAGGTAAAGTAAGTAAGTAGTAAGCCTGCCACAAGTCAAGCAATAATAGTTATATATATGTTTATGTATATATGCATATTGTTTTCAGATTTTACAGCTAGTTTCTACCATTAGAACGAATTAGTATATGGTTAGCGTACTCAGTTTGCTTGCCATTATTCTAAGAGCTAAACATAGATAGAGAATTGTATTTTTCTATTATTTTTTTTTTGTTGTTGATTGTTGTGGAAGGACAATGAAATAAGCAAAAGGGTTGAAGCGGCTTACAGACAGTCAAGGCAGACAGATGACAGATGACAGAATCAAAGTGTTTGTGGATAGTTTGGGTTGATAGGTATAGGTTTTACAGTTAGGCATTGCTTAACGAAGCGCGAATGCAACACAAACTCAGGAGAAGCTAGAAAATGAGGCTATTAAGTGCTGCTCTGACCAAAAGCGCGGCATGTGGAATGCAAGTGGCAGGTGGAAAGTGGCAAGTGGCAAGTGGCAAGTGGCAAATGTGGCATATGTGTCGCGAGAGATGTGAGACTTTGGGTTTCTTTTATTTTGCATTTGAGGGGCGTGTTCGGCATAGAAATTGAAGATATAGTATAATAAGTAAATGTGTAGAAAGCGGCACAACAGAAAACAATATAAGTGAATACCAAAAATAAATACCAACACTCAATAAAGTAGTTTTGTTTCTGTTTCGTAAGGTTCAAACTATATTTAAAAAAACACACACGATATTTCAAATAAACATTAATAATGAAACTATCGACAACTAAATTAGAATTAGTGGCAAACATTAAATCGTTGTAAACATTAGAAATATTGTTGATGTAACGTAAATTAATTATTAAACAAATTTTACAGAGATTATAAGTACTCGTATATGTATGTAGTATGTATAAGTAATTATATATAATAATCATAAATCTTTGAATTTATCAACTTCGAGCGCCAAGAGCGTTAAAAAGATGTGGCTAAGACTTAAAGTGCGCAAGTCAGTGGCAAATTGTTTATTATTTTTTGTTGTTTGTTTTTAAAATATGATAAACCCTCTTTATATGGGGGAAAAACACATAAAATTATAAGCTACATTAATGAAACTTGTATAATTGTAAGTACATAAATTATATAAAGTAAAAATTACATAGAAAACATAAAGAAAATCACACGAGATCTAATATTAAAAACATAGTTCTGTTGTCATCGATTTTATTTTTAAAACATACATTTTGTATACATCACTTGTATGTAAGTATATATCAAAGAAACATGTATAATACATCGAGAGAGATAGGAAAAACGAAAGTTTTACATAGTTTTTATATTTTAAATTGTCAACATAGGAGTCAAATTTTGAACATAACATTAACATAACATAACATAATTTTGATGGCTTAACAATTTGAATGTGAATGTGTGGGTATGTCAGTGTGAGTGTGAGTGTGAGTCTGAATCTGAATCTGAATCTGAATGTGTGTGTGTGTGTGTGATAGAGTGTGACGGATAGAGAGACGTGATTATGATTGTGATTTAAGATATTGATTTTGATTCGGTTTATTGGTTAGTAAGAGCGCTTTATAGCTAGGTGTACGAGTATGTGTATATGATTGCTAAACGATTTACAAATCGATTTCGTCATGTTCTAATTATGCGGACTGATCTTTTGTTTTTGTTTTTGTTTTTGTTTAGTGAGTGTGTGCAAACAGCTAGAGTACATAGTGTTGATGTTGTATATATATATTTATATATGTATATATTAGCAGCATACAGCATGTATAGTATTTATGTATATATAGTATGTATATAATAGGTGTATTCTATAACTAGGCAATATTCGTTACGCATGTTCGTTGCTCAACAATTTTAAACAATTAAAATTACAACAGCATTCACGATAGCTAACTAACTAGCTAACTATGAGGAGAGAGTGAGAGCGAGAAACAGAGAGAGAGAGAGAGAGACGTACAGTGTGGTAGACAGAACGTGAAAGAGATAGCAACAGTAGCTTTCTATGGCCAAAGCTTTTGCAGCCCAACAACGAGCGCACACAACTGTACCTGGGCAGCAATTGAATTTCCTTCTTTCGATTTATATGGCATATTGTTTAGGAACGAAATGAGTTTCGATATTTTGACTGACTTGTATTTGAGGGGAGGGAAAGAAGCTTTCCATATGGTTGTATTTGTATCCATTTTTGTATTGTGCAAGGCTATCACAGTACTTCGTTATACCAAGTTGCAGTTTCGTAACCAATTCCGTTTCCGTTTCCGTTTCCGTTTCGTTCCGGTATTTGTTTTCATTTCTATTCTTGTGTGTGATCTTGTGTATATATACTATATTTTTATATAAGAGGAACTTAACTTAAAAAACTATATAATAAAAAAGTTTGTGTGCTTTGAAAGCTTCGTTTTTGTTTAGCCTATGCTATGAAAATGGCAACAGCTCAAGTCACAGTGAGGTTATATTCTTGTGTATACTTTTTGTTGCGTCTAATATAATAAAACAAAATTCAATGTAAAACCTAAGGATATTTTGTATACTGACTGCAAGCCGCAACTATAAAAAGCTGCATTCGAGCATATGTGGTTATTAGTAGGCAAGGGGTTTGCTTCGGCAAGCAGCTTTCAAACATATTGCACTTAAACAAAAGCTGTTTGAAAGCTTTCAAAGTGATTAAAAGCTGTTAAAAGGATCTTGTGTTTGACTTGTTTAGGGCAGAGTTGCAGTTGACTAAGCTTTAAGCAACTTTAAGCATTTTTTACAGACATTGCAAAGTGAGGAAAGCCTAAAAAGCTCCCTGATTATAGTGTAAATGTGGTTAGGTATAAGTTAAACTTGTCTTTCGGATTTGTCATGGTGCAGTTTTCAATTTGTGACGCGTTTTCACACTCTAAATGTAATGCTATCTATACGAGGCCTATGGTATATAACTAAAATCTAACGTTCCAAGACAAAACTGAGGCACATTTTACGTCTTCAATGTGTACTACATACTAAAAATAACTGGACCAACACGATAATTAAGTACAGTTGCGTTCGAGTCTCTGTGTAAGGGACCGCCAGCTGCTTAGGAGGTCTTCATTTTCTTGTAGGGATTCAACACCATGGCGCTGCCTTGAGCACCGCCCTGGGCAGCCGCTGCAGCTGCCGCAGCCGCAGCTGCGGCATACTGTTGCGCCGCTGCCGCTGCCTGGCTGCTAGGCATGGCGTAGGCATAGCCGCCGGCGCCAGCTGTTGGCGCAGCAGCCATAACGCCCGGATAGAAGTAGCTCTGGGCGGCAGCGGCGTACTGCTGGGGACTGGCGGCCATTTGCATGGATGCCGCGGCGCTTGGGGCACGCAGAAGCGCAGCCGAGGCGCTCTGCAGATAGCCGGCGTTGGCGGCACGAGCGGGTGTACCGGGTGCGCCTGGAGTGGACAGGCCCGAGCTCGGCAAGCTGCCATATTGACGCATCTGTGCCTGTGCCTGAGCCTGAGCCTGAGCTTGGGCCTGAGCCTGAGCTTGGGCCTGAGCTTGAGCCTGAGCTTGAGCTTGGGCTTGCATTTGCAGCAGCGTTGCCATGGACATGGGCTGTGCCTGCTGCCCCTGTGGCTGGGGCACGGGCTGTGGTGGCGCTGCGCCGCCCACAAAGCTCTTATTGAGTGTCATGCCCGTGTAGGCGGCGGCAGCCGAGACAGGCTTGGCGGCAGCACTGGCCACCTTCAGGGCATAGTTCTTTTGGGCCACCTCCTTGGCCAGTGCCGCCGGATCGGCATAGTAGCTGCCCGCCGGAGTCAGGCCCGCGGCGGCAGCGTAGGCAGCATAGGCCTGTTGGGCATAGGCAGCCTGGGCATGAGCCTGGGCCTGGGCTTGAGCCTGAGCCTGAGCTTGAGCCTGGGCCTGAGCAACCTGTTGCTGCTGCTGCTGCTGCTGTTGTGCCTGCGCATAGCTGTTCTGCACGCTGCTGTTGGCCATGCTGACAATGGGCGTGGCATTGGAGTAGCCGCCGTATAGGTTGGCATAGCTGTAGGCGGGCATGGCATAGCTGAGCCGTTGGTATTGCTGCACCGACGAGGGCGCCGAGACGGCGACAGAGGAGCAATTGTTGCTGCCACCGCCGCTGTTGCTGGTGGGCGTGGGCAGAATGCCGCTGCTGTGGCCATTGTGATTGTAGCGCTGATAGCTATCGCCGCCATTTTGTTTGGGCGCATAGCTGCGCGGGGGCGTGGCCTGTCGTGGCATATAGGCGGGCGCAACGGAAACGGAATCGGCATCAACTGTTGCTGCTGCAGTTGCTGCTGTGTTGTTGTTGCTGCTGCTGCTGTTGTTGTTTTCAGCATCGCTGGGCAGCTCGTCGCCATTGATGGCCTTCAGATTGTTGTTAATGAATGACAAATAGTTGTTGTTGTCGCCGTTTGGAAGGCTAGCGGGGTCGCCCAAAAGGGCAACTGGTGTCTCTGTGGGCGAGGGGGCTGTTGGGGGGCTGGTGCTACCATTGTTAGTGTGTGGGTGTGGGTGTGGGGATGTGGGTGTGTGTGGGTGTGGGTGTGGGGCTGTGTCATGTGCTGTTGCTGTTGTATCATTAGCTGTTGCTGTGTTTGCTGTTGTTGTAATTGTTTGTGTTGTATTACAATCGTTAGCAGTGTTTGTTGTTGTTGTTGTTGTTGTTGCTGTTGTGTCGTTATTCTCTTGACTATGATGATCGTCATCGTAATCATTAGCTAGCACTTGATTATCATGATTATTGTTATGATTAGTAGCTGTTGTTGTTGTTGTTGTTGCTGTATTTGTATTTGTATTTGTATATGTATTTGTATTTGTATTTGTATTTGTATTGGTAGTCATAGCAGTTACAGTTACAGCATTATTATTATCATTACTGGCTGTTGTTGCTGCTGTTGTTGTTGTTGTTGTTATGGCGCTACTTATTGCAACTTGTGGTTGTTGTGGTTGTTGTTGTGGGGGATACTCACATGACACTGGCACGTAGGGCTGCATTAATTGTTGATAGGTTGTCGCACCGGGTTGATACACTGGAATGCCAGACTTTTCGGCAGCTGGACGTTTAAACGGTACCATGCCAGAGAATTGCTGTGAAAATTCCCAATAAAAAGTTATGGGGGAGAGGAAGAGAAGAGAATACAAAATACAATTGGATTAATACGAATATCTATAAATCATACGTATACGGGTCTAGCCTAGTTTCAGTTTAACCATATATAGCAATTTGATACAAGTATATAATACTAAGTAGCTTACAAACGAGCTCAAGTGGAAAAATTGCTTTTGTTTTTCGATTTGGAATTTAAAATTTTTGTCGCTCGATTCAGACTTTTGCCAATGTGTGAAAATAATGGAAAGTTATATCCAATAAAAATCCAAAAAAATATTTAAAAGACAACAAAAAAAATATGGTAAAACAAAAACAACTAACATTTAACTGAGGGGAAAACGTTTTGCAAAGTAAACAGAAACATTTAGCGTGCACTTTTGAGAGCGAGAGCTTTTAATGTGCTTTGGAAAAGCTACAAAAGCTTTGCGATTAAAGCTTGTGATGTCCTAAGTATACGGATGAGCTTATCTTATGTGTAAGGAATTGTTGCAGCAAAGGACAGCTGAATTCTAGGAATACTCGTAATTGAAACAGTCGCCAATTGAAATTTTGTTGATTTAAAGACCGGTTTGATTTATTCCGTTAGTTTGTTGTTTAAGTTAATTATCTTAAGCTGACCAATGCTGAATCAATTGATGTTTCGTATAACCGAATTTTGTGCAGATTTTAATGCGTTAATTTGGTTTGTTTATGTATTCATTTTGCATTTAGTTTATATTGAATTTTGTTATTTTATAGATATTTCACAAAATTTTGATTCATATTCACATGCATTGTTATTTATTAATCGAATTTTCAATACTATGTTTTCTAATTATATTAAAAAGCTGTGTTTCTTAATTTAATTTTAATAATGCACTTTTATTTTAAATTGAATACTTTTTATTTGAGAATTTCTGGTACAAAAGGAACAAGAAAAAGGGTGTCAATGCGTCAGGAAACACTTAAGGACTGTTCCCATTTCAGATTCCGATCAAATCATTCTGTATCGAAACTTTTAGCTGTTCCGATTTCCGCAAAACTATTGAAAATTCGGTTTAAAATGGTTTCCAACTATTCGAACATAACTAAAACAAAAAAGAACGGCTATCTTCGGGTGCCGAAGCTATATACCCTAGCAGCAATGGTTTTTTATACAAAACTTAATTTTTGTCTGATTGCTCCTAAGTGTTCCGATTTTGATCAAATTATAGGAAACTATTTGAAGTATTATAAAACTCTCGCTAAGTTTGGATGAAATATTTGTATAAACACAAAGTTTGATATAGTGATATACTGGTCCGACTTTGACAAAATTTGGCCAGATTGTATAAACTCTCTAGAAACTCGGCTTGGCAAAGTTTGGTAAGGATACATAAATAAACAAAAAAGTTTTTCATACAAAAACATATTTGTCGATCGATGATTCCTATGGCAGCTATATGTTATAGTGGTCCGATCCGGCCGATTCTGACATATGTACTGCCTGCAGCTCAAAGAAGGGTCTGTGCCAAGTTTCATTACGATAGTTTTAAAACTGACTAGTTCGCATAGAAACAGACTGATTCAGAATATATGTATGTATATACTTTGTTGGGTAGCAAATGTCTCCTTCAGTCTATTACACATTTCGAGAAAAATTATAATACCCCGCTAGGGTATAAAAAGCAAAGTCCATTGCTATTTTATGAAAAAACTCTACGGATTTCAAAAAGCTCTCGGACTTGAAAACAGGCCTGCCTAAGTGAGTTTTGGTTTAAATTTATTTTTCCCAACCTCCTTAACAAGTAAACACCAACTATTTAAGTTAGAAAACTGTCTTCTTCTCCTTGTTTTTCATAGAACAAATTATTGTTATTATTGTGCAACAGTTTTGAATTTAAGAAACACAGCTAACATTTAGAAATGGTAAGTAATTTGACAGATTGACAGATAGTGTGTTCAATGCATAAGTATTTCTGTTTTGCAATTGTGTTTTCATATACATATAGGTATATAGTATTGTAATACTTGATGGATAGTTGTTCATTTGTTTATTATGTTACTTTATTTGCTTTTGGAGTACTTACGAAATTTTCATAGTAAAATGAACCAACCGTTTTAACATCCATCTTTTTGGTAATTGTGCACATTTATAGTTATTTTATTGTTATGATTGTATATTCATTTATGGATCGCAATTCGGTATTAGTAATTATATATTATGATTTTAAATGATTTATTCATGATTAATTCAAATGATTTGCATAGTTGATTGATGAATTTGTTGTAGTTGTTGTTGGATTTTTTTCATATATATATTTTTTTCATATTTTTTGTTTGGTTCGGAATTGGGTTAGCAGACATTTGTTGTTGTTGTAGTTGTTGTTGTTGTTGTTGGTATATTCGAGATATATTCGGTAATTATATTTTGAAGTGTTGGCAACAAGTAACATAGAGACACAGAAAACAAACGAAAGTTGGAATCGAAAAACAAACGAAGAAGAGAGAGAACACAAATAAAATTAGTGGATATATTCGGCATAAATGTACAAAATACAAAAACTGTATTAGGTAATATTAGCAATAAGTTAGAGAGAATACTTAAACTAACGTGATGTGGATTATGGATGTGTGTATTATTATTGTACAGTTAAACCTAGACTGTAAGTCATATAACATACATACATATATACATACGATACTATGGTACAGACATAATGACTTAAGATTTAACAAAATGCGCAAAAGCCAAGCCAAGTTTCGAGTCTGCCACTTAGGGGCAGGCCGCAGGATGCATGTTCAGCTAATTAATCTGGAAAAGCACTTAAGCAATTAAGCCGGCAATAGTGAATGCAGTAGCTGCAACATAGTACTACAAGCGACCGTAAAGCGATGCCGGAAGAACAGTCGAACAAATCGAATAGTTCGTCATGCATATGCGAGTGTATTTGTTCTGGGCATTGCCAATTATCAGTTAAATCATTTTAATTAACACTTGCCCAGGTATATCTGTGTGGGTGTGTGTGTTTGTGTGTGAATGTGATTTATCATATGCCATCCTTAATTGGTTTCACAAGGCGCAAGTCAGCACAGTCAAATGGGCATACTATTGATACATTGATTAGTATTTGTGTGTGTGTTTGTGTGTTTCTCAGTGTGTCTGTGTTTGTGATGTTCGTGTTTATGCTTTTGATGTCTGATAATGTCTTCATTTTATAAATTAAATGCCGCTGAATGACTAACTAACTGTAACTGAATGAATGACAGACATGTCTGACTTGCTGCCAGCGCTGATAATAAACGTTAATTGATGGCACTTTGTTGCGTCCTTGTGAATTTGCCAACTGAATGGATGAGTTAGTGAATGAGTGTGTGTGTAAGTGGATGAGTCAGTGAGTGAGTGTTTGCTGGGGTCAGATGCTGGGGTTACTTGCAAGGGTTACCAACTTGCAGCTGTTTGTCAAAACGCTTTCAGCTACAATTCGCGATTGTTTATGTAGCATACTTTTGGGCATGACTTTTAATTCTATTTCATTTTGAAAATTAATAATCAGACCTGTGCTGAATTCTACTTTCGAATCCATTCCACGCAAATAGGTCACTACATTTGAGTTAGTTTCAAAATTAAACAAACCCAGAAGGAATACTATATATTTATTTCTGCTCTGCTCCAAAAAGTAGGCTACAGGCTTTTCTGCGGAATTGATGCGAAAGTGGAATTCGGAACAGGTCTGAATTCTTGTTAATAATTTATTTGTTAAATCTGTTTATTAATAAATATGCTGTGTGTCACTTTTATAACGAAAGCGTTTTGAGTGAGTAATGGAAATTTAATATGCAATTTGTGGCCTTTTTTGCACACAGCTTGAAAGCATGCACTAAAAGTATATTCTAGCAAAGAATAATGTATGAAACAGTAAACTCAATCAAAATCGAATGCGCAGGAAATTAAATAATAATCGTAAATAAAAAAGAAAAATCGGAAACGAAACGCAACAAAACGAAACGAAACGAAACGATAAACAAAAGGTGAAAGAAATTAAACAAAATACCAGTGGAAACATTTCAGGATCCGCTGACCGCTTCTTGCCCACTTCCAGTGTAGGATGACCCATGACAGCAGCGGCAGCGGCGGCAGCAGCAGCGGCAGCGGCAGCGTTGTTTGTTGTTGTTGGTGTTGTTGTTGTGCCAGCAGCGACGCCGCCGGCCGTTGGGATGGTGTTGTTGTTGTGGTTCTGCAGTTGTTGTTGCTGATGCTGATGTTGTTGGTGTGCCGTAAGAGGTGAAGTCTGTTGTGTGTGTGTATGTGTGTGTGTGTGTGTGTGTGATTTGAGTTTTAGTCAGTTTTGTGCAAAATTTTGTCACGTTGCAAAAATGAAAATAGAATTCGAATTCGAATTCGAAATCGAAATGATTCCCAAAACAATTATGTCAAAAGTATAGAAATTGTTTTAATCAAGCACATAAATTATGCGTCCATTAAATATTGATAAATTCCATTTGAATTATTCAAGCAGCGTTGGTGTTGGCATATTTAATAATTTCCGCATTTTTGCATATTAAACAATCAAGAGTTTTGTTGGTATTTGTGTGCATAGTTTGTGCATTTTTATGAGTGTATGTTTCAGTGTGTGTATGTGTGTGTGTGTGTGTGTGTGTGTGTGTTTGTGTAGATACCATCCATCGTAGAAGCAATTACAGTGTGGCACAGGCGAACAGATGAAATACATAATAGTAGAAGAGTACGAGTGTTTTTTTAATGATAAGTAAAATTATAGTCAAATCAAAACATAAATCAAATAGAATTTAATTTCAGCTTTATGAGAAAATAGATACATATTTCAAAAAATATTAGAATATTTTTTAAAACAATTTTGTCCTCTTCTAAAAATGATTTCTTTTCTCCATAAAGATTTATAATTTGAAATACCTAAACAAAATATTAAAACCAACTAATTGTTAAAAATAGAATTAAATATAAATATATATATATTAATTTTTTTTTGGTTAAAAAGCATATTTTTCAGACAAAATTTAGTGTGTGAAGAAGCTCAGAAGCGAAGATTAAATATATATATATAAATTAAATGCTTAAAGCTAGTTGTAGAAGCTTGCAAAAAGCCAGCAGCAAAAGCCTTGTATTTTAAATAAACCCGTTCATAAATAGTATACATATGTCTATTATAGTTAAGCTACGTATAGTAAGGACTTAAAAACTAACTTAGAAATCAATTGAGTTTTGAAAAGATACAAACAAATTGCTGAGAAACGCAACAAAATCGATTTTGTCTATCAATCAGTTTGCTGCCAATAGAATTATAATATTTATTTGCTTTTATATATAATTGTTTTTGTATCATAATAAATGTAACAAAAATTGATTTGAGTACACACACATTCGCATTTCGCATTTGAGTAACCGCAAAAAGTACTCATACTCATACTCATGAGTAGATGGCTCCAA
The DNA here is from genome assembly GCA_035043065.1 of Hirtodrosophila confusa. NCBI lineage: Eukaryota > Metazoa > Arthropoda > Insecta > Diptera > Drosophilidae > Hirtodrosophila > Hirtodrosophila confusa. The sequence goes on along the minus strand of JAWNNI010000035.1, from coordinate 439,764 downwards.
TTCGATACCTAATACCGATACCTACCGATGCATCGTTGCTGCTGCTTCACAGTACGAGTACGAGTAATAATTGCCAACTAAAACCATAAATAATATATAAAATAAAGTATCAACTGCCCCCAATTCCGAGTGTATTAGAGAAATTCGTTGTAAAGTCACGCGATACACACGTAAATTTTAGCAGAGAGCTCAACGTTAATACGTTTAACACCGCAATTTACACAAAAAGTCCACAAAATTTGGGACTGAGTCTGGTCTTGGCTGGATTTGGCTCTATGGTTATCTGCTTGGCCTGTGCTAATAACTAAAAACAAATAGAGCCAAAAACACAACGCAAAAAACATAACTTAACATACATTTAGGCTGGCACGCTGGGGACACTCGAAAGAGTGCAAAAAATTTGCATTTAAATGGAGACACAGAGGGAGTTGGTTTCTGTGTACTTCTTGTTTTATGTTTTTGTTTCTTTCTGTTTTTTTTTTCGTTTTTTTTTTTGGCTCTTGTTGTTATTATTGTGGTCTTGGCAATGCACACGTGGCCCAGGTTGGTCCAGTTGCTATTTCAGGGACCATTCCAGGGAACTGTTTCATGTCACCGCCAATGAATGCTATAAATGGATTAATTCGCTTGGGCAAGGCGATATATGGACAATGGGTGTGTGTGTGTGTGTGTGGACGAGTGTGTGTACGAGTGTGTGTACGAGTGTGTGTACATTGGTGTGTGAGCTGTGTTTGTGTGCACTGCCGTTTTTTGGGGTCAACAGCAACTGTGTGGAGACCCCAAAAAACGAAAGAAGGAGATAGGATTGCGGTTTTGGGTTAGTCGAAGACGAAATACACTGCAAATTTATCCGAGAGCTCTATTCAGTCTTTTTCTTATGATGCAAAAAAATCCTATGAAATGCTTTTTAAATAGTGAAAAACAACAAGAGAAATGCAACCTATACAGTTTCGATGCTTGTCGTAAATATTTGTCCGTTGTAGCTTAAATATCGATACAAAACTAAGATATAAGGCTTTAGAAGTAAACCTTATAATGCCGATTCGATAGTATCGACAGTGGAAAATACAAAGATAGTAGAGTAGGAAGAACATATCGATACTATCGATAGCTATGTGGATTAGTTTGAAGCTTTAGCTTCAGTTCCTTTATCAATATTCAAAGTCTTCCCATTTCTTCTCAACTGAAACTTGAGGTCTTATAAAAAATTTCATAAAAAAAGCCTTCAATACATGATCAAGCTTTATCAAAGCTTCTACGATAGTCAGAATACCCCAGATCAGGCACTATAGTCGTAAAGATTGGCAGAGCTGTTGCCGTTGGACAATTCATTGGCATGGAAATCTCTGCTTTTAGTTAATTTTCCGGTTCAAACGTTATCCTGCCGACTAATCCGTGTCGTCGTTCAGTACGTCCTGCCTGTCGGCCAGCCTGGCTGCCTGCACAGGTTGACATTTACATTTTTGGCCAGAAAAAATCTCACAGCGGGTTGTCTGTCCTCTAGCCTGGCTGGCATTTTTTGTTGGTGCTCCTGGTGTCCTCGTGTCACGCTTACATGGGGATTATAGTTTGGGGTTGGTTCGAAGTTGTTTGTGCCACGGCAGCAGGCAGGATACGAGGCACAATTCGAACTGCCGCTTTGATTCGACAGCTGACATATTTTTGGAATGACCGCCCTTGAATTATATTGCTAATTTTTCCTTTTTTGCGTGGCGATCTTTTTCGGTTTTATTGCTGCTATATTTACTTATGCAACGGGCATTGCTGCGCATTCAGGGGGCCACAAAACTAAAATACTCAAGAACCAACAAAAAATAAATAAATAAATATTTATCAACACAAATGATGACGGGAAATTAACTTAAAGTTGTGTTGTTTTTCGGGTATTCGGTTGTGTGGTTCACTGGGCGTATGCGTAATGTGTGTTCTTATAGCAAGCTGTAGCCGTGTTATTATTGTTCATGTTGTTGTTGTTGTTCTTGTTGGTTTTGTTGTTTTTCTGTATACGACGTAAGAACTTTATATGTATATTGTATAATAAGTAAACTAACAACATTTAATAAAAGATTTAGATATGAGTACGAGTACAGGTTATAAACTTGGGTTTCGGGGCTGCACATTTAAGTTGAGGGCTGGACAGACCAGGGTGGAAATACATACATATATAATATAATATCAAAAACGTATTTTTTTGTATTTCTTTCCACACTGGCGCTGACAACATGCATGAAAATCCCCTAATGATAATACAGTTGGTATATATATACACATAATTACTGATAGCATATAATGGAGATAAACATACATATAGTTTTTCTAGGGACAGTTTATAAACAGGGTTTCGGGTTCACAAAAGTATCAAAAGTATAAGAAATAATGGTTTGTGGACCAGCTATAGCGATGGTAACAATAAACATTAGAAGTTACAGCTAGTTTGGATTTACTATAGTCAAGGTATGTATATTTTCTGATATTCTGCTTTATCATGATATTATTATAGTTTGATAATGAATAAATAAAAGTTAAGAATAATTGTAGCAGCGCTGCATCGGGCGTAAGCTAAAGGTAGAGGCAAAAGAATTCATATCTCTAGGAATTTTCAATTACAAATTTTCACAAGAGTGAATAGAATATCACTAAGGATTTGATTTTCCTAATATTAAGAATAAACTAAGAGAATTTTGAACATTTTTGTTACATTTGTGTGTAGATTTTGTAGCGTTGAAAGATTGAGAAAGAGTTTGTATAGAAAGCAAATTAAAATTTTAGTTCTTGTATACTTTTCTATCTTACATTGAACATTTTCAACTAAAGATTGATACAATTAGATCTGTTCCGAAGTCCACGAGATCGAATTCCAAGCTGATCTTAAAAGTATGCTTCAAATACTTCCGTGGAATTGATTCGAAAGTGGAATTCGGAACTGGCGTGTTTAGTTTGTACTTTATAGTGAATGGAGATTTCTTGTAATGGATTTTGTTGCATTTACAAAATCATAAAAAAGAAAAGAGATAAGAGGCTAAGATTATAGTTTAAGGTATATTCTATATGGTATGGAATATAATAATAATTCAGTAATTAGCTACAAGTTAAAAGCACAACCAGGGCAACACTTAACGAGGCATTGAATAATAACAAAATTTGTATTTTTATATGCGTTTAAACGTTTTTAGGGCAGGTGCAACAATATAAAACACACACACACACGCATATACAGGTACATTATTTCTTTCTTGAGCTCATAATCACATTAAACCTGGGCCCATAAATAAAATTATGCGCTGTCGTGGCTATGTGCATGTGTGTGAAAGAGACAGACATATAAGTGTGTGTGTTTGTGTGCGTGTATTGGTGTTGGTGCAATTTCAAAGGACAATTTGATACAATAATCACGTTTGTCGTGCCTGGTCTGGGGCTCGATTGAATTACGCCTAAAATGCTGCAACAATTTTTCACTTTATGCGATATTATGCTGCAATTATGTGTGTCATGTTTGGGAGCGGGCAGAGGAATCGGAGGGAGCCAGGCAGCCAGCAGAAGCAGGGCAACAAGGATACAACGACAACGTTGTTTGCAGCGTCAAATAAATTTTCAGCCGAAAGCAATTAAGTCGCGAATTAAGTGCGGAGCATAGGCATGGACCCCATGGACTGGCAGGACGAGTACCAGAACACACACATACACACACACACACACATATGAGAGTTGGGTAATCACGAACGTGCGCCCACGTGTGTCTACTCTGTGTGTGTGTGTGTGTGTGTAGTATATCCTGTGTGTTTGCCTGCCTGACTGCTGCGTGCTCAAAGTTTTAACGCGTTGTAATAAATGTTAATTTTCCCCAACGAAAATCAACATTTATGGCGTGTTTTATGTGCAGCTTCAACATATTTTCCATGTTGTTGAATGCCAGCAACTCCAATGCCTGTCAGTCTGTCTCTCTCTCTGTGTGTATGTGTGTGTGTGTGTGTGTGTTTGTGTGTCGGGATTATTAGCTTGCCACACACACAAATATATATATATACACCTTGTTTATTGGTGTGGGTGTTGTTATTTTTTGTTGTTGTTGTTATTCATTTCATGCCACCAAATTGTTTAAAATGTAATTTTGACTTTCATTGCTGTTGTTGTATTTATTTATTTGTTTATTGAACATCTTTGCCGCTAAAATTTCATTAAGCTTAAGAAAATGTACGCTTAAATGCCCATAAAAGCCAAAGTGTGTATTTAAGCAGATATTCAAATTGGATTATCAGCTAAATGTTTCATTTGATTGAAAATTAACTCCTTGAATGAGCAGCAATAGAAATCTTAAAGAACTTTTCTTGCTAAATTGAAATACCAAATAATTGCTAGCTAACAATTAATAATTATAAGTATAATAATATTCCCGCTATTTTCATAACTATTATTAAAATTATAATAATGATTTAAGTTAACTATTTTGAGCTGCATTCCATTTAAATATTGGGCGTAGACAAATAGAATTAACGCCTAACGCCTAAATGCGCTTTCTAATTAAGCATTAAATTTGAACTGATAGATCGACTATTTTTTAAAATTACAACTACAGTTTTTAGGAATTTTTCCCATGTTTGTATTTATATATATATATATATCTGATAATCGTTTTGTTTGGCATCATTTGAATGCAATTAAGCGTGGCATGGCTCTAGCAACGCAACATAAATAGCATAATTTGTGTTTTTAATTTGTATTTTCGTTTTTTTTTTCTTTGTAGGGCTTAGGTTGAGTAAATTGCAGTTATTTATTATGTTTGTGGTATCATTTGTATAGAGTTAATTAAATTGTTTGCATGCGGCAATAGGTATTCATTGAATTTGCTTTAAATAGGCGCTCTATGGTATGTTAAGTTGAAATTTAGGTTTAACAGTGCGTTAACATTGAGTTAACATGAATGTAGGAGAACATTTTGAACGCTATTGAAAGCAAACTCTTATTAAAAACTTGAATCAGCTATGGAATCTAAGATATAGTTATAACTCTAGGAGCAAAAGTTGTTGCATATTTTGTGGCTTGTGTGAGTTGTAAGTAGTGCTAGGAGTAAAAGTGTTTCTTTTGGTATATCTTTGTTCAAGTGAGTTAAACCATAAAAGAAATCAAAATCAAAAATGTGAGTTGCACTTAAGCAAAAAACTGCATTTTAAAAACAATACAAAATTATTATATTATGAAAATAATAATAACAAAAAATACAAAACAGAAATCTTGAACAGTTGGCGGCGCGCACATAAAGAAAACAAGGAAACACAAAAAAAGTTAGGCGGCTTAAATAGAAATAAATATAAGAAACATGTTGCTGTCTCAGAATGGGAGAGACAGCAGTTGAGGGAGGGGCGTGGGCGGGTAAGTTGTAAAGGGTAATAGATGGGGCGGGGGCGGTTGGAGGGTTAAAGTAAGAGAAAGTATAAATTAAATATAGAAATAGCCATACCGCAGCTGCAGCAGCGACAGCGGTGGCGCGTGTTTGGGCCGCTTTTAATTGTGCCTGTAGGTGCAGGGGGGGATGAAAGTAGCGGCAGGGGTCACGTGCGCATCTGCCCTTCACGGCGTCCATGCAAACCGTTATGGAACCATCGTCGTGCCTCGCGACGCTCTCCTGCGGATGCGCGAACCGGCATTCCGACTCGGCCCGTTTGCAGGCGCCGCGCAAGAATTCGCGACAGACCTGGAAACACATTTTTAGGTTTTTTGGTTTTTTTTGGTGTTTTTTTTTTTTTTTGGTATGTTTTGGTATTTTTTTTTTTTTTTTGGATTTTTGGTTTTTGGATTTGGGTTTGGTTTGAGACGGCGTTGTTTGGTTGTTGTAGTTGTTGAGGTGGTGGTGGTGGTTGTTGTTGTTGTTGTTGTTGTGTTGGTTGCACAGTTGATTGCAGATTGCAGTTGTTTGAAGTAGTTGTTGTTGTTGTTGTTGGTTGGTTGTTGGTTGGTTGTTGGCGGGCAGCAATAGCAAAAGTGGCAGCAGTTGTGGTTCAGTGTGTGTGTGTAGGCGAAGTGGTTTTGTTTTTGTTGTATATTTTATTGTTTTTGGTATTTTTTGTTTGGTGGTAAAAGTTGCAGATTTGAGTGTGTGTTGTGTGTGTGTGTGTGTGTGTGTTGTGTGTATTGGAAATAATGGAAGGATATTCAGTAACTGTTCATTTTTGTTGTTGTATTTGTTGTATTTGTATTCATCAAAGTAAGATTAAGTATTTGAAACGCAACAACTTTTTTGGTTTTTTTTTTTTTTTGGTTTTGGTAGTTTTTAGGTTAGAGCCGATTTGCAGTTGTTGTAGTCGCTTGCTTACAGAGCATGCTTCCATATATATATAGTATATATTGTAAGTACATAGATAAATACATATATGCATGGATTTATATAGCGGCTGCCAATTGCAATCTGTGTTAGCAAATTGAACATTGGGCAGCAGGATTTTTAGATATATATATTTTTTTGCGGCTTAACTAATGTACTCCCTTGTGGTATTAGCCTTATTTGTAAATTTTGTTACATCTGTGGGTGCCGATTAGTTTTTGAGTTTTGCACTTGAGAACAACAGAAAAACACACGAAACAAAACACAAAATAAAACAAGGCAAATCAATGAGTTAGGTAAACACATATGCATGGATTAGATAAAAGTATTAAAGCTGGACCTGGAAAACTTGACTGGGATCAAAAAGATCAGAGATTCCTAACTGGTAGTCACAATGAGAAAAGGTTTTCTATGATTCAAAATCATAACTTGAAAATTATTTGAAACAGAGCTAGAACAATGTTGGTTTGAGTATTCTCTTGAAATATATAGAGCATACTACAAGAGTGCTATAGATTATCATAATATTCTAATCTATGCTGTTCATATTTGTTTCTGTTAAAAACAATAAAATACATAAACCAAAAGTCGTATAATAAAAACGTATGGTGCAAGGAATTTTCGATTTTCGATTTTTGTTTATTTTATTTACAAATGGAGAAATTCTGAAAGCGCTTTTCGTAAGCTTTTTGCAGGGTAGCAGCCGCTTCGGTCAAGCGCAATTTTGTGTCAGAGTTTGACACATTGATAGATCGATAAGCTGTACGGAAATATTGTATCATATAGAAACCAAAAACGATATGTATATAAACTGAAATTGAAATTGAAAAAGATTATATCAACTAACGGTCAGAAGAAGAAGAAGAAGAACTAACGAACGAACGAACGAACGATTTTTAAAGACAATTTTGCGATGTTAGACAAAAGTTCAAATACGAATGTGTGTCAACGTTTTCAAATCAATTTTTCATTATTAGCGAATTGTTAATATTATTATTTTTTGTTTTTCATTTTTATTTTTTATATAATTTGTCACTTTATTTATTTTTGGCAAACTGAAGAGAACTTAAAACTCTGTACATGGTTTTAGTTGCAATAGTTTATACATAGTTAAAATAGTAAGTCTTATAAGAAGTAATACATGCCACAAAACAAAAACTCAAATCAAAATATTGTCAAAATAAAAGCGTTTCTCTTGGCATTTTGTTTGTCATTTTGAACGAAAATAACGATAAACGATGAACAAATTAAACGTAAGCATAAATTATAGCATAATCACATAAATATATATATGTATATAGATATACATATATATGGAATATATATATGTATATATGTATCATTTTATTGGCTTCTCTTGCAGTCAATCAATGAATACAAATTTCAAAAGCTGTCACTCACCTCTAATCTGTCGGAGCGTGGAATTTTCTGTTGTGCCACCTGAACCTGTGGCACCTGAACCGGGCCCAGTTGTGAGGCGACGGCCGTCGGGTCGGGTCCCAGCAAAGTAGGCACTAAGTGTCCAGTATAGTAAGGACTGTATGTGTTGGCTGGTATGCCAGTCAAGTAAGGACTTGTGGCCTGCAACGGAAAGGGAACATAATTCTATTGAATTCATCAGTCCGGGCAATCCATCAATCAATCAGCAGTCAATCAGGTATATAGTGTTTTATCGATTATGCTTAAAAGCACAGTAGAGCTTTAACCGAGCTCAAATTGAATGGACTACACTCAAATGATTAAGTGTATTTATGCAACAGTTAATCAGCTTAAAGCAGCTTTCAAAGCTTTAAGCGATATTTAATGAACTGCTTATAAACAACTAAGCTCACTTAAAGCTCAAAGCTCATCTAATTGACACAACTCCACAGTTTTCTGCCTCAAGATTGCACAAATATTAAACTAACATTTTAAGCTGGTGTCATTTGACTCTTAAAGGGCCAATTATTATTTAAGAGCGAAAGTAGTTACCCCATTAAATTTGTAAATTAATAATGAGCCATCCTGCCAAGAATCGTTCGTCAAAGCTAAGTATATGTTCCACTTCAATTTCAAGTATACCCAATACACAGCACTCTGTAAGTCACCCTTAAAACGCGCTAACGAAGCTTCATGCATTTTTTAACACACATCAATGTGAACAGCCCATTGACTAACTTGTCTAATGGTCTTTGCCGTTTAACAAGCGGTTCAAAAAACCATGTGCCCCAAAATTATTTGGGAATTAATTTTCGATTTGTTGGAAAATGTGTGTTTAAAAAACAGCATGAGCTTCGCCTGGTCCGCCTGCCTCGTCTGCCTGCCCCGCCTTCTTAAGCTCAGGACATGAATAATGCATCAGGCAAAACCGGACAAAAACTTCTTAAACATTCCTCTAGTTCTACTACTGCTACTCATTTTCGCGCATTTTGAATAACATTTAACATTTTTGGTAGCTCTGTGATATTCATAGTCATGGTCGTTGGCCCGGCAAGGGTAAACGGAAATGGAAATGGGAGTGCGATATCCGCTTATAAATATTCATATTGTGCGAACTGTGGAGGTCATAGAGTTGCCAGTTGGCAGCGCTTAGGAGATTCAATTAAAGTATTATGTGGTTTTCTGGTAGTAAGTACTTACCACAGCTGGCACTTGGCCCGATATGACCGGCTGGCCGGGGGCGATGCCCATTTGTTGCATCAGTGCATTCTTGAGGGCCAGATGATTGCGTCCGTTTATCAACAGCTGATCCTTCAGATGCTGTGGTGGATGAAAGTATTTGCACGGCGGTTTATCACGATTACAACGTCCCTGCAAATAGTTAAGAGAATTGTGCAAAATCTTTAATACGCGCAAATCTTAATTTCATTGTTCATTGTTTAGCTAAAAATATTTGTTTTGCAGCAAGCTTAATAAATTGCTCACGATTGACAGTCGCCAGGCGAGTGCTCTATAAAACCAACAAGGATATGTATTTGTATTTGTATTTCATTGAGGCTCGTTTCCGAATCAATTTGCACAACGGCCGTAATTTACTGAGCTGTAACTGTAACTGTAAATGCCACTGGCCAGGACAGTACAGGACAGGACAGGACAGCCCAGTAGAAATCTTATTGTTGCGACAGCGACGCTCCATAAATTACTGTACAAATTTATGTTAATGTGTGTTGGCCGTGTATGTGTGTATGGGAGTGTGTGTGTGTGTGCCAACTGTATAATTTATGTGGGTCAGTGTTGGTTAACGCCAACACAAATTGCCGAATTTAACCTTAATGCCAAATCATTTGTGTTTATTTAATACATTAAGCTATAGGTGCGCTTGGCAGGTCAATTTGGAAAGAAATCTTGCTTCAATTGGGTAAAACATTAAATAATAAATAATTTGGTTGCTCTATTTATTAACTAACAGTTTTATAATATCATTAAATATGTTACCTATAGCATACTTTTATGCTGTATTTATATTTATTTATTAATAAATAACCAACTTTTGTGCTGTATTTCTATTAATTAGAATTAGAAACTTAGATAAAGAGATAAAGCTTTGCTGAGGACTTAGAATTTCAAATGGACCTGTTGATGAAAGTAATTAGTTCAAGCCAGGATCGGACAGCAAGTGGGTCAGAGGTTAAGGCATGCGCCTTACAGACGGGAGCTCTGGGTTCGAATCTAGCCGACTACCGCTCATATATGGACAAGTTTGGACAACAAATTCTAACAACAAGGTCACTGATCAGTGATCACTGATGAGGATCCGAAATAGCGCTATATGACCAGCCAATACTTTCCATATCAATCTTTTGATATTCACCCTGAATTGTTGACGTCGAGCCTGCTAAATATTTCATTAATTTATTAATAAATAACCAATGTCTATGGACTCTCTGGTTAGTTTATTTGTAGTTTAAGATGCAAGAAATTAGAAAATAATAGAAAAAACCTTTTTTATGCAAAGTCTTCAATCAATATCCCTATTTCCCTACTAGAGTCGTTCTGCAAGTTCGCTGACAAGTGAGCATTATTATTAACAGTATATTTAATCCATAAATCAACTTTGTTGCAATTCCTTTCAAATAGTTATACTCAATGTGACTCATTGTTGTCGTGCTGTCAAGTAATATTCGTATATAGAACTGAGCGCAATTGTTGCAATTTCTAATAAAGAAAGCAATTAACTGCACGTAATATGAAAATATTCATACCTATAAGCATGCATTCCAGCTGCATGCCACACACACACACACATTCCACATGCCAGCACAGTTTTTGGAGCATGCGAAAAAAGGCCAAACATGCATATTAAATCGATAAAAAATATAATTTCACTTTATTAGCACGTGTAATTATGGCCGCTGATTAAAGCTCTAGCTCCTTTGCTTTTTTAGGTCCAGGCCTAAATGTCAACAACAATTATAATGAGTGCGGGCTAATGCCCCTGGGCGAGGCAGGTGTTGTGGCTGGGGGCAGGCACATTGCATGTGCAAAAAGATTTCAGGGACCAGCACACTCTTTACTGTATGTGTGTGTGTGGCGAGTTGGGTGTGCAGACTGTCAAACAAATATGCATGTAAATTATATTTAATTCAGAGCAAATGAAGTTAACAAATATTTACATATGCCCGGGCGGACAACAGGACGCCAGGACGCCAGGACGCCAGACGCCAGCCTGCTGTCCTTTGTCCGTGCCTCACGCGGCAGCGTAAATATTAAAAAATAATAATCAAAAGAAAGCAACAATAAAAACGAAAACAAAAATGGGAAACCTGAAAATATTTATATGTATGCATAAATTGATTGTTTGCTTGGACGGCCCTCGGCACGAACACAGTGCCACGTAGCTGGCAATTTTCATTTGCATTGTTTTTTGTTTTATTTTGGTTTTTTTGTAGTTGCCTTTCGTCCTGGCATTCACAATTTATGACGCAATGAAAGCTCTGCAAGATTTATGGCGTGAACAAAATAAACGAAATTATTATGCGCTCGGCCGCTAACTTACAAATAATTGTTGTTGAAATTTTCAGTTGCCATAAAATTGTATACACTGTTGATGGTGTTTGCCAAATAACAGAAATTGCAAAAGTATTTGCGCAAATATTTGCGTGCATATTTTTCAATGCCAATTCGAAAAGACAAATGTTGAACAAATGCAACAGCGAAAAATAAAAAATACAAGTTCAGGAAATTCAATTTGTGCGCAGTAAATAAACTACTTCAATTTGATAGTCAATTATTTTGAATGCATTACAAAATGTTGGATGATTAAAATATTGTTGCTCATTAATTAGCTCAATTATATGCCACACAAAATGTAAAACATTTAACTCCGTGTTTGTTGAGCAAACAATTTGCAACAATTTGCATTGTTGTTGATTTGCAAATTTTGATCAGTTCACAAAATATTCTGTTGACGGCAGGCAAACAATTTTCTTTGCACATAAATTTCAATCAGAGCTGCGAACTGCGGGGCGCCTAAAAGCAGGCAACAGTCAGAGCCAAAAAGCAGATGGAAAACCCGTTCGACTGCTCCGATGGCACTTTTGGCTTATTTGTTTTTGCTTATTGGCGCCATTGGCTGTAATTTAATGCTTCGATTGAGTTTATTCAACAACAATAACAACTAGCAGCCAATTTCACGGATGCAACTGCATCTGTGTTTGTATTTGTATCTGTATCTGTATCTGTAGCTGTATCTGTATCTGTATCTGTATCTGTAGCTGTGACTGTTGCTGCCTCTGCCTTGCTGTTCGCTGTTGTTGTTTTGCAAATTGTCTAGTTAACTTTATGTGCCACTCCACACTCAATGTCTACTCCAGCTAGGGGTTTGTCGCTCGTCGTTGTCATTATGTACACTCTGCAGTCACTTGTACTAAGTAATTTCCAATAATTAAATACAAATGTGATTTTTTTCATCATGCTACTGTCAGTTGCACAGCTACTTGCCACACTTACTTGTTGCCATCGCATCCCCATCCCCAGCGTGGCAGCCAGTTTCGTATCTAGGTTAATTGCACTTGATTGGCAGGCAACCGTTGCCATGAAGTGTAGACCATTTACGGCATGTGCGAATCGAGCAGCCGTCCAAATGACACAGCTGGCGGGCTAAAATGGGGTTTGTTTAACGTTTTATGTGATGGCTAATCGATTCAGTGCATTTGTATTGGCCTAAAGAGGTTCACAGCAGCTGCTGCACTCCCTATAGAAACTTTCAACTCATTTTTCAATGCTATTATGGGCCAAACTATCGTTAGTGACAACACTGTCAGAAGTTGGATAATATCGATAATATCGTATATTAATCTTAATCCAAAAATCTACAGTTTATGGAAATTATTGCTAAAATCTTTTGGGGGCTTTTTTCAATGTCATTTGGAAAATATTCGCATTTAAATTGCATTTGGCACTGCAATCAAATAAGATATTATTCTTGCTCAGAGTGTAGAGCTGGCAGGCTATATCCCGAAGGCAACATTCGAGCACGAAGCTCTTTTGCACGTTTTTTGCATTTAATGGCTCCGTGGCAGACATTATCTCAAATGCCAAGAGGAGCCCGTCTGTGTCTCGGGTGGGCCCGCTGGCCAATTTCTGTTGGTTGAATGTGCAACACTTTTAGCTTGCCGATTTCCTTACTTTTTTTTTCCCTGTGCGCCCTTGCTGCTGCCACACTAAACATTTTCATGTCATTTCGATTGTAATCTGCATGACTGGCTCCCTCCACGGACGCAACACGCGGCCGGGAGAAAAGCAAAAAAAAAAAAAAAAACGAATGGAAAAAGCGAGTGTGAAAATTGCAAATGGTGTCCACTCACGCACACACAGAACGCGTGGAGGAGTGAGAGATGAAGGGAAAAGAGACATACACAGACAGACAGCATATTTGCATTGTGCTCGACGGTCCCGCTGTCATTCTCACTGCATTTTTATAGCATCCACCGAACCTCGAACCCTTTTTTAGAGCAACTTTCTTTTTTTTTTTGTCACCATAGCCTTGTGCAGATTATCCGCTTTAAATTGCAATGATTACTTTTTCCTTTTTTTTTTTTTTTTGGCTGATAGCTAGGATTGGCCCGGCATTTCAGAGCCATTTTTCTTCTTCGCTACGCTCGAAACAATGTTGCTGCCTGTCACCGTCGTCTGGCATCCTCCGCAGACGGTCCCTGAACTGTGCTCCATGCGTAGTGGGTCCGTGGATTGTCCGTCGCAATGAAGGCTAAGGAATTTTTCATGTTTTCATGCCAAGTGCAAGTCAAGTCCAGTCATGTATATCGTCGCAACGTATCGCATTGCCGACATGCGTCTTGACTTGGCGCCCGAGCAGGGACCAGTGAGAAGATGGCGCCCGAGCATGGACTAGCGAAAGGATGGAGCTGCCCAAAGGCACTCAGCGTTTGCCCGACGACAACGTTGGGTATTAAATGTCATTTTGCATTTCGTGACAAGTTGGCTAATCTGACTCGAAAGTTATTTATTTCTTCTTTGTTGAGTGCAAAGGAATTTTTCTTGCACTTTGCTGGCCGGAGCATTTACATGGCATTTTTTTGCTTAGCTTTCTCAGGGTGTCCCTTACAGTGTATTTTTTTGTTTGAGTCCCTTACCCAACTTTAGCTACTTTTCTTCAATTTGGCGACGATAGAAATCGCCTTTGAATGTTAATAAAATGGATTTTTATGCAAATTTAAAACTGTTTGGCGGTTGGTTTGGTATGCATTACAAATGCCAGAGGGTTAGACCTAGACAATGAGTTTGCCATAAAATGCAAATGGTATTTTCTCAGCTGAAATTGATGGCCAAGACGAGGCATTATGTAATATTAAAGTATGCTAACTTGCTATTTTTATATCGAATAGAAAAACCTTAGAGCAAATTTAATATCTGTACGAGTTAAATGTTTTCAATTTTCGATTTTCACTTTGCAGTTACATTTTTAAGCCATCCAGTTGCCAAATTTAATGCAAGCTAACGACACTACAAGCTTTGGCACTTAACCGGCCAACACGCTGATATGCTTACACACACACACACACACACACACACACACACACACTCACACACACAGACACATACACAGCTTGTGACACTTGCAGTTGAAAACTATTTGTTGGACGCGTTACGAAAGCAACTCAATTTATTTCCCTTGCCCATGCAGCAGACAAGCAAAATAGACAAAATCAAAAAGCAATTTCAATTGCAAATACAAATAAAAATAAAACAAAAAGAAACTTCATGAATGTCAGCCCAATAAACTTAATACAAAAACAACAATTAGACACACAGAATGTTTATAGTTCATAATTGCCTGAAACAATATATGTTTAAAAAAAAAGTGTTTGGCAATTTTTCATTCAAGGAAATAAAGAAAAGAATTTTATAGGCATCGCAATTGGAATTGCGCTACTTTTGGTTTAATTTTCAATATGGCGAGGCAATGAAAATGAAAATGAAAATATTTTCGTAAAATGCAAACAAATTGGTAAAGGCAAATGGTCAATATTTGTTTATGCATAGAAACACGGAGCCAAGGCAGAGTTTGCATCGAACAAAACAAATGAATGGGGCTGTGTGTATGTGTATGTGTGTGTGTGCAAGGACGCGGACGGGGAGAAGGGTTTATCGTTATAGGACGCTGACCAGCGGCGCATGTTAAGCGTTTTGCCTCAGACAATGCAAAAATGAAATGCGCCAGGAAAAGCAACAGCCAGCATTGGGCTTTAGTTTCCTGCCCGCCTCTCCTCCTTCTGCCTGTCCCTCTGTCTCTCTGTCCGCCTGGCTGACTTGCTCTACTGTGCACTATGGGCAAAAAGTACAGTACTTTGCGATATGAATTAATAATACAAGGATAAAGAGATAAGAGCGGATAAAAATAAAGTTTTATGGCTTATTTTAGATGAAATAAATGTATTTAAACAATAACTTCAATTCTACTCTCTAACCACAGAAAAAGAAGAGGTTAATAGAGTTAATCAACGTTTTGAACAAACTGTACTATTTCTTTAAGCTGTTAAGCAATCGTAAATTGCACTTAACAGCTGTTAACTTAACAGCTTTTGCATATGTAAACCTTTCTGGAGTGCAATACTACAGTTTACAATACAATATTGTTACATCCAATGTCACAATAATGAAAACTGGCTTAAATGCTTTTAAAAACTTAATTTATGCCCAAAAAAGTACAAATATTGCCCACAGTGGGACGCTGCCTCTACAGTCACTGAACTCGATGCCTAAAAGCGTTCAGCGCCAAATAGCCAGGCAGATATGTTAGTGTATGAGTGTGTGTGTGTGTGTGTGTGTGTGTATGTGTGTGGGCAAAACAATGCAGCGCCTGCTGCGCTCTGCGAATGTATGGGTGCAAATGTTTTTTTTCAATCATGCGTTCATTCATTCAATGGCTGCCTTGCATTGCATACTTTTGGGATTTGCAACAGATTCTCGCGCATAATACATATACATATACATATGCATGTGTGTATGTGTGTGTGTGTGTGTGTGTGCACCATCCTGGTCTCAGCAGAATTTGCATTCTATGCCGCCTGCTGTTGCTGGCCCAGTGCGGCAACAATGTCACATTGTTGTTTTAATTTTCACGTTGCTCGGGCGACAATTTCAAGGGATTTCGGATTAGTTATCTCCAACGAGCAGAGAGAAAAAGCTAATCAGCGGAGACTTTTGTGTTAATTGAAAATGTTTGCAACTGCAGTCAGTGTTTATTTTTGTAGCTTTGACCAGGTGTATGAATAGTTTTACTCCTACTGTGGGCAGTTCAATCAGAGTTGAGCACGCTCTATAGGTATTTATAGCCAGGTAAAGTAAGCCACGAATGCTATTTATGTTCATAATATAGTAGATTGAATGGAAAAAGTGCTACGCTTTTAGAAACTGCAGATCTTAAGTACATGCTATAAATTTTATGGCAACCCCAAAAAGATTCTTCTGAAATTCTATACTTTTAGGGAAAGTAATGATCATATTATATGATTTTTTTCGATTTTACTATAAATCTTATAGCAGTCTAAATGTTTTTGTCTAGTTTATGGTAGAGAGAAGCATTGAATTTAGTTCAAGTTTATGCTGTTTTAGGAATTGTAACCAGATTTGCTAAAAACTTTATAGTAATTACATGTAAGCAAGCTTTTATAATATTTAAGGACAATAAACCGCCACTTACTCTAGTTGCCAGCGCCCACTTTTAGTATACCTTACTTCAACTTCTCCCATCCCTATCCCCATCCGCACACCCTCTTCCAGTTGGCCACCAGTCATCTGTTCATTTGGCGCTTATCAGCCGAAATTCACTTAATTTAATTAAAGTGCGCAGAGCACGCGAAATGAAATGGACGCCAAAAATAAAATACAAAAAAAAAACGTAGGAGTGAAAGGAAAGTTGGAACATTATTTTGTACGCCACACAGCCAAAAAGTATGCATTGCCCGTAGCGCTGGCCATTGAATGTTCAATTCCCGCCAGGACTCTCCGATTATCAACGGCGACATCCCATTCCTGGCCAGCCCTGGTCCTGGTCATCATCGGCGTCGCCATCAGCAACCAACGAAACGTCATTGCTTCATTTTCGCTTCTGTCCAGTTCGCAGCTCGCAGTTCTCGCTCTCTTTCTCTTTCCCGTTCCCCATCCCCATCCCGCATACCCTTGGTTTGGGTCTCCCTCTTGTCTCTGTCTGCCAACCAGCGCCCCCGAATTAATTTCCGTTTTGCAAACCAATTGAAAATCCAATTTTCAATACACAAACCGTATAACGTACCTATATATACCTCGTTCTCTCCCTCCCCTCCCTCGTATATGTATAGTATATACGAGTATGTGACTCATTCACTCGGGCATACGTTTAACTAACGTGGGATAGGAGCTGCAGGAAGGGGGTGATGGCCGGCAGGAGGCTTTTTATTCCACACGCTGCACACGTGCAAAAGTTTGCTTACATTTAAAAGGGCTTTAAAAATGGCCAAGCCGGGACACCGGCCACCGGGCATTTGGCCCAAAAGTAGGCAACAATATATGGGCATTAAACGCAAACCGACTGCAGGCAAGCGGACGGCCTCTCGTCCTGTGGTCGCTCTGCTCGAGCTGGACGCGTCCTTGTTTGCATTGCCGTGTTTATTTGTATACAAACTCATGCGCCGGCCAAGAGGCGCCCATATGGCCACATAATGCACGCCATGGCGCCTGTGCGACAGGACCCCAGTACCGGCACAGGCTCTGGGGGCACAGGCACAGGCTCAAGCTTGCCCCAGGGCTGTGGCAACGCTGCAACGGCCACGCGTGCGGTTGTGCGCCTGTGTGTGTTTATGTGGCACATTGATTTTTTTCTATGGCCAGCGCCAACTGCAGCAGAGCTGAGCACGGATTGGGAGCAGGGCGAGTTGCAGTGTCCCAGCCCAGAGTCTAGGCCCGCTGCAATACGTTTTGACCACATGCTACACCATTTTTTGCCGCTTTGCAAATTACATGCCTTGCACTGTGGCAAAAGGCTTACGAATACTATAAGCAAAATTAAGAGAGGAATCTCATGAAGCACTTAGGCATTAAACAGTAAACAGTGGGGAATAATTAATAGTATTTCGGCTTTGCTTAACAGATAATCGATTTAATCTAGGAAAAGTTAACAGAGGAGAGAGAATCAATTGTAAGTGCAAAGTTATATACGGTCTATTGATATTTTTTAAAATTATAAGATTATTTTTCAGTTCATCCTGTAACACATTATCCAACCTTTCTCTTTCTCTTTTCTTTTGTTTTTAATGTAGCCTAACTAAATTCTTACAAATAACTTGCCTCACTGTGCTCCTCTGGTCAATTGGTTTGCTGTTGACTCTTCGCCTGGCCCTCAGCTGCCTCTACCTCTCTGCAAGCCATATGGTATATATACCAACTCGTATATAGACTTTTTGTTAACAATTTCCAATTGCAAATGAATATCAATGAACACTTTTACGTTATTTGCTGTTTTGGCATACAGAATTCACAGAGTTTTAGGGAGTTTCGTTCGACAATTTTTGTTTTTATTGCCATTATCCATTTTCAATTTTTCTGCTTTTATTTTAAAAGCATTTTTTGTAAGCCTAAAAGCAGGCTGAGGTATTTGCCGTTCCTTTTACGGCGCTGATAAATTTAAAAACTGACGACTGCCATTTCGGAACTTTTGATATGGCCACAGACGACGCGTCATATAATTGACGAGAATGTTGGGAAAAAAGGCGACTTTGAGTTGACTTCAAACAACTTGACAGCTGCTCTTATCGTTGCGCCATATCAGCCCATACACACACAGGCACACACACAGGCACACACACACACTCACATGCAGATACAGATACACACACATAGAAGTAAATTGCGGCAAAAATTTAATGGCGAGTTTCGTTTTTGGCAGACATTGATGACTTTTTAACTGCAGTCATTTGCAAGGCGGGCATCGTTAACAAAGCACACACACACAAATACTCACACATATACACGCTAAATGTTTGCCTAGCCACACACACACACACACACACACACACACACGCTCACACATTTAGTGGCGTTTCCGTTTCCGTTGCCGCTGCCGCTGCCTTTTGCCATTTCGCCAGCCTCCCCCCAACACACACCTCCGGTAAGCCATTTTGCAGTGCGGCATTGCGGCGACAACATCGCGTGACGCGACGATAAAAATAATCATCATCATAATGTAATATGAATAGGGCCAAGTGAGTAAAGTGAACCTCAAAGTGAAGCCAGCCAGCGAAATGTGTCCCGACACTCGCCACTAATCGATTTCTGCTATTCTAACATTTTCTTGCTTTCCTTATATACCCTACAACCATTAAATGGTTGTAAAGGGTATAAGAAAGTTGTGCAAATGTATACGACAGCATACAAAGTGTATGCATACATAAAACATAATGAAATCCACTCATAGCTTAATCCGAATTAGCTTGTTAGCTGTTGCGATAGTATTTATCGTTGAAAAACCTCGATAGTGGCTAAAGAAACTATCGATAACAGCATAAGTTGCTTTACAGCTTTCATTAAATCGAAAGTAAATAACAATCGTGTGTGGGGCAACTTCAGTTCTATGTACAGGACATCTGCTAGTCGAGCACGCCAGCCTTGTGCTCCTTTTTTTTGGATTTCTGTAGTTTGCTTGTAATGCGATTATTTTGCAATTTCTTTGCCGGACTCGAACACAAGCGCCCACAAATTAATGAGGCTTCATAATTATTTAGTCGCTTGCCCCAACGCAAGCACATATACCCAATATAAACACACACACACACACACACACACAATACACACACAATACATACACAGCAACACTGCACAACATAGCATACTTTTTAGCTCGCCAAGGTCGTCAGCATTTTGTGGGCTACAAGCAAATTGATTTCATTTCGCTCGCCCTTGGCATATGTTGCCGACTTTTTGGCGCCTGTTAGGCATATGTATGTGTGTGTGTGTGTGTGTGTGTGTGTCTGTGTGTGAGTGTGTGTGTATCGCGCTTCCTCCGGCCTCTGCGACATTTGCATGGCCATAAAATAAGAAATAAAAGTGCGGGTCGTGTTCTACTGGGGCATTTGCTACTGCGGTCAAATAATTGGGTACGCCGCCCTCTCAAACCAACCCTAACCGCTAACCGCCCGCCCCATAAAGTAGGCAACATTAAATTTCTGTCGCTTTTTGGGTTATGCAGCGTTTGAGCTGCTATAAACATTTTTATTGTCTTGTAGCTGTGTGTAAGTGTGTGTGTTGCATATTTTGGGGCATTTAACTCTTCCCGAGGCGTGTCCAAATATGTTTGTCTCATCGTTTGCAATTATTATAGCATACTTATGGGCTTGCATGCTGTTGTAGGCCATTTTGGTAGACTTTGAGAGCATGGAAGTCTGTTGTGTGGTTTATGTTCCACTAAGTTTGTTGATATTAACTCAATAAATATATTTTTGTGCTTGGTCAAGTTGTTCTTTTGTGTGCTGAGAGCTTAATAAAGTCCACTGGACTGTAACTTGTAATTTCAACACTCTAGCAGGCTCTGCTATCCAAGCTTTGTTATTCGAGAGTGACTCCGAATAAACACCAGCAAGGCACTATTCTACAGCACTGTTATCGTCACATTGACAGCTCTTTTAATGTCACTGTAACAGCTCTGTTAACGTCACATTAACAGCTCTGTTAACGTTGCATTGACTGCTCTGTTAACGTCACATTAACAACTCTGCGACGTTGCATTGACTGCTCTCTTAACGTCCCACTAACAGCTCTGTTAACGTCACTTTAACAGCTCTGTTAACGTCACTTTGAAACCTGTGTTTAAGATTTCAAAAAACCAACTGTGCTGCAAATTGCTGACTAAATCGCTTGCGAATTGCTGACTAAATCGCTTGCGAATTCTGAGCCTCAATTTCTAGGAACTTGTTTATAAAATTCTTAAATTCCTTGGAAGCTCAATGAACTGTTAACATAATTGTCTTACTAGTCCATTGAGAAATCTCGTGTGTGTCCATTTAATTTGAGAATTGCTAGCTAAATGTTTGGAAATAGCTTACTTCAATTGTTCGAAAGCTTTTCGTTACATTCCTCGGTTTTTGTTCTCCGATTAAATATCACTTGAGGTTCAATAGCTACAATAAAAATGATATAAATATAAAAGGAACGGTTGCATAACTTGAGGCGCATGTTGAAGCATTTTTCATATGTGCACATAGCAAACTAATTGAAATCGGAAGTGCACAAAGCGCAAGGACAAAGTTTATGACAAGTTATTGTTGTTGCTGCTGCTGCTGCCGCTTTTGTTGACTGTACAGTGTGCACAGACACACACAGGACACACATGAGTAACATAAGAGACACGCATTTAATAAATCCATCACATAGCCCGCATTATTAAAAAGACCCAAGACACTGAGTCCTGGCACGAACCAGCAAAGTTTCGCTGGCAAACAAGCTCATGGATAAGAGAAGAGGAAGGGGGAGGAGGAGAGTGAGAGAGAGGGTGTGGGCGCATAACAAACAGGAACAGAGACAGGACACAAACTCAGACACAGACATGAACAAAAAGCGCTTATCAAATTTCCACAAACGATGACAATCAAACACAAACTAAAGTACACAGTCCGCAGTCACGAGTCCTGTGGGGGCTGGGGCTGGTGCTGGGTCTGGGCCTGGAGGCGGCATCCTTCAATGCATCCTTCATACGAGTGTTGCTGACGAAACGAGATGATTGAGGTTTTGCTGTGTGCTCCGCCATCAGCTTTTGAGTGAATGTAATCGCCAATAAAGTGCATAAAGCGCATATGACAATAGCTAGAGCCAGCAGCAAGGAGCCAGTGCCAGAGCCATAGTCAGAGCCAGGACATCGAAAGGATTCAATCAATGCACAAACAAAAAGGCAAACAGAGACTGCCCAGCAGGGCAGACAAGATCATCCAACAAGGCACATAAATAATTCAATTGTCAACACGCTGAATGATGCAGCATGCGATAATATTTTGCTGCCGTTTCTATATCTAGTCTCTAACAATGTTAACACTCCTCCTTCCCCTTCACTCCACAGTCCGCCAATCAGCGCTCTTTTTTAGCACCCACTCGAAGGACGAGGCAGCTGCCAAGTCGCAAACTTTTTCCATACGAAACTTTATTGGGCGGGTCGCTGGAACTACGTGCATAATACAAAAGTAACAACTTTATCGATTTACACAAAATGAGGCTCGTTATTAGTTAGCAGCTGGTGAGCAGGACACTCAGGACAATCAGGACACTCAGGACAGCAGCTGGCAGCAGGCAAAAGGATTGATGAACGCTAACTGTGGGGTGAATTGTCAGACAGCCCTTAACAGACAGAATTTTAAGAATTTATTGCGATTTGGGAATCGCATAAGACGACTGACAGTTGAAATGTGAAGTTATAATTCACTTAACTTAAATTTAAAATAAACTAAATAATTATTATCCTTTCTCTAACATTTGAAGTGTTTTAAAACTAAGTCTCTTATTTGAATCATAAAGAAAACTATTATATACAGAATCCTTTTCACTTTTGACATAGATATCAATAGAAGTCAAGATAATTGATAAGATCCATAAGTCCTTTAAGTATTTACTAGACTTTAAAGCAGACTTCTTAGTTGAGTCATAAATAAATGCATTATAGTTTATAACTTTTGACTTTATTGATCAATGGAAGTCAAGAAACTTCATTAGAAATAAATAGTTTCAATTCCAAAAATTGTATTTCAATCTCTCTCCTCAATTAAAGTCATATAGCACAAAGTGCTGTCCGCTGACTAATCCTAACTGCCAATACCAGCCACACCCTTATACAGCACTCCCACCCCACCCCCACTATTCCCATCCCCTTCTAAGCTGCCTATGGCTTCCTGCTGTTCACTTGTCTCACATTTCTCGAGCATTTTTTATTGGCTTTCTTACACGCCACTTTGCCTTATTTTTTTATGGCTTGCCACAGCAAAACCTTAAATCCCCAACACCCACATCTAGGACCCCACTCCCGTTTAGATCTAACCCCCCCCCCCCCCCCCCGGTCCCTGGCTACCGCACTGTTTTTATGATTTGTTTCGCTTGGTTTCGTTTCCCCATTGCTTTCGATTTTAAAGGATTGCCCATGTGTGTGTGTGTGTGTGTGTGTGTCCTTACGTGTGTGTGAAACACCCCATCTCCAGCCCACGACAAGTCAACGCTTGGGCCATTTTTTATTGTTAGAAAATTGTTTTCTCTGCTCGGGAAAAAAATTGATTTCTTGTCTTTATAGCAATGTCCTTTTGCCAGCCGACGTTCTTGGCAAATTTAATATGTTATCCTTCGAAGTGCGTACGGCTCCTGATGTTGCTAGCATCTAGATCTTGTTGTTGTTGTTGTTGTTATTTGTTTGAAAAATATTGAATTTTTGTCCTGTTGTGCCGTTTGTTTGTGCCACAAGCTGCAAGGATAAAGGATAACATCTTTGCCGTGTTTGCGCAAAATGAAGCAACTCCGCCAGGCGGCAGTCACTGGAAAATTGTCCACCAGGACAAGACCTCAAACCGAGCTTCCCCTGCTCATCCTCATCCTTATCCTCATTCCAATCCCCATCCCCTTTCTCATCATCATCATCATCATCCTAGTGCTTGTCTGTGAACCGTTTGCAGATCTTTTGTGGTTAACTTATATCAGCTTCGTTTTTATTGTCTGCTCCTGTTTCTATATTGTTGTTGTTGTTTATGCTATATTGGCAAACATGTGTTATGTGTTTATGTCCATTGTTGTTGTTGCTGCTGTTGTTACTATATTTCACAGCATGCCCGCACACACACACACCACACACACACACACACCCCCCGCTCACACATATTTTATTTTGAGCAAATTGAATTGCATTTAATTTTCTGCATTGCTTTTGCTCCACAAATTGAAAATAAATAATACAATTTGCTTGACAGCTCCACACAGAAGCCAAATTATTATATATATCGAATAAATATGTATTATTTAGACACGCATTACTATACCCTGTGTCTACGAAAACTGATAAAAGTGTATCATATTAAGGATAAAAGCTAATGGATAGTTTAAGAAAACAGAATGCAAATTGGATTATTTATGCAGTTGGAAGTGTATTGCTTTTTAGAAAATATCGTTGCATAAACATTGAATAACGAAACAATGCAGAACTTATGTTAAGTTATGCATAATATATGCATAAGGCGCCCAGCTGCTTTTTATCTCTCCGAAATCATTTTATGAACAAGTTAAACATAAATATTGTCGAAGTTTCCCATTCTTTAATGAAATTAATAAGAATATTCATTAACTCGATAGTATCGATAATGGGAATTGAATCGTTAGTGATGGTAAAATAAAATATCGATACTAATAGAATTAAAATCTATGTACTTCATAAAACGGCTAATGAATTTGTATTGGTTGCATGGTATCTGCCAGTCGAGCAGGCTCGACTAGAACATTCTTACTTGTTTCACACTGTTGTTCCATACTTTTTGAGGTGAGGAAATTATTTTTGCATGCAACTGCATATAATATTTATTTGCAATAAATGCCTGTGCACACTTTCTGGTTATCCATTCATGATCATCGTTGCGGAAGTATAAAATGAGTTTGATATTCTCAAACACTTACCTGCAAAGCAAAAGAAAGGCGACATTTTAGTATTATGATTGCAACTTAAGTGCTTTATAATAAAGTTTAATTTGCCGCTCTCACGCATCAATCTTAATTTGAATACACAGCATGAAATGCTGTAGCTCTACATATATATATGTATTTAATTACACAACCAAACCGCACAGACAATTTTAAGCATTTTTGGCAGCTTGTCTGCCTTTGGCAATTGCAATATGCAAAGGTATGCAACAACAAAAAGCCAAAATTACAACCGACATATTTAATTAATTCAATCAAGGCGAAACTTTTGTTCGTTGGCTCTGATAGTTTAAACGTCAATTGCTGCAAATAATGAATTGAAACTTCACTCCGTTGAATTCCATTATTTAGCTGTCTCATTTATGTTGGAAACGTATTTGTAGCGTTTCTTAAATTACCCTTATATCATATATTACTATCAAAAATGCTGCAAAGCAACAAACTGTTGAGTTTATGAAAAAACTCAATCTTATTTCTATTTGAAATTTTGTTCTCCTGCTCAGCGAACTCATCATAAAAGCATTAGCGCAATTTTTGTTGTTTTTGTGAAAGTTGCACAATGCACATTTTAGTTCTGGAACTTTTCCGGAGGGCAGGGCCAAAGCACTCATGTGAAAGCCCAAAGGCAACACTGCAACAAACAGCGGCAAATGATGGGCATTTGGAAAGAAAAAACGAAACAAGAAGTAAAAGGCAATAGAGTGGAGTGCCCCACTAAGAAATACCCTTGCGCAGCTGCACAGTGTCACAAATATATTTTGATGTGCTTTAAATTATGAGAAGCTAAGAGACTTTAAATTTAATAATATTATTTTTATTCTTAAAAAAAACTGTGAAAATTTATTTTCACACATAACTTAAGTTGTAAAGAAAATGCACACCAAAAATGGCATTGATTGTTTTAACAAATTTGGAGTAAGAGAAAGTTTTGTCACACACGAATTGCAACTTCATTATACCCATTCTAGACACAATTTTGGCTGCAGGGTTTTAAAAAGCAGTCTTTTTAAATTCCCGCATTTATGCAGACAAAAAGACACACAGAGAAACAAAAATCTAACCAAAATAAAGGCTACACCTTAAAATATATGGAGAGCATACACACACACACACACACACAGAGACACACACACACACACACACACACACACACACTCGCACACGAAAAACGAGTAAAGCCGGCAGAAATATATAAAAAATAATATCATGAATGCAATGACTTTTAATGTACAGTTATTGCGCAGCTGTCTGATGTGCTCCATTCCTTTATTTCGCTCACTGCTGCGTGTGTGTGTGTGTGTGTGTGGCCATAACAATATATGTGTGTGTGTGTGTGAGTATATTTTTAATATTGCATACTTTTTGGCGTTGCTTACTGTACGCGCAGTGCACACCAGCAGAGTCAAGCAACATAAACGTAGCATACTTTTCAGCGGCGAATTGCATGCATGGCTTTTACTCTGCGTACATTTTTTTGGGGTAAGCTTCATCGCCACTTTGCAGTAGGGAGAGGGGGTGGGGTTGGGGGGATTGGGCTGAGTAAGGACAGCATCGTTTGGGACGACTGTTGCCCGTTGCACATACTAATAAGGCTAAGTGGCAATGACAAACACAAATGCAGGCACACACACCGCCACTTCGTGTTACATCGTTCCCCTCCACCAACACCCCACCCGCCCACTCAGCCAACACTCAAATGTCGCGTCCTTCGCAGCGCATTTTACGCTCGCTTCGGTTCGCTTTGCAACAAAATGTCAGTTCCCCATTCACCCCTTAGTAAACAGAAATTTCATGACTGTTGATGACCTCATAAGCATGCGTGTTTATTTCCTTTGTTGTCGCGTGTGCAAAGTCCTTTTACAGTCATTCCGCATTTGCAATGCCACACAATTTCGCCAATTTGGTCCTCATAATACTGCAGTATACTGTTACAATAAATATTATTTCAAAGATTTTCAAACATGATATACTCGCATTGTACAATTTCATTAACGAAACTACGAAATTCACTTTAACAGATCTAATCTGAACTTCCGCCAATCATTTCTAGAAATTTATTCGTTAGTTTTCAACATTTTCAGTTGCGGGTAGAAGGATTCGCGATTCAACTTTCCGTGTCTAAGGCTTGTAAAAATTTTGGAATGCAGAAATACTTGAGGCGAAAATAACTTAAAGAAATTATGGGAATATCCAAAAGATTATTTGAAATCTTTTCTTAATGGAAAAAAATTGAATTAGTGTAGCTTTTTAAACAAAGTTCACTCTGTCAGATAGATAATTTTATTTATTTCACACATAACCTGCAATTGTGAATACATTTGTTCCACAAGTGAGTGTTTAAACTGCATTCGTATCATCTGTAATATAATTTAAAATAATATATATATAGCGGCTGACACATGTCCCGATCGGATGGTTCTTGGATCAGTTGGTTTGTTAACCTAGAGGCCTATGAATTTCTGTGCCGCGTGCCCAATGATTATGTGCGGGACAGGTTCAACTTGACGGGCCTGGATGGCATGGTGCCCCACTTTCACGAAACTCTGGATGCCATACTTGACCCGGACTTCGATATGGACATATTTGATGATTTGGACACGGATCACGAGACGGCCGAACAGCTGTATGGACTGATCCATGCACGCTATATAATCACCCAGCAGGGCATTTCGGACATGTCCGTGAAATATCATCGCGGTGACTTTGGCTCCTGTCCCCGCACTTACTGCAATGGTCAGACCGTGCTGCCCGTGGGTCTCACTGATCGCCTGAACGAGTCGGTTGTGAAGATCTACTGTCCTTGCTGCCAGGACGTCTACCAGCCACACTCTCGTTTCGCGCGGCTCGATGGTGCAACGTTTGGCCCCACATTTCCGCACATGTTCTACATGCAGCTGCCACATTTGCTGCCGAACCCGCCAGTCGAGAAGTATACGCCACGGTACGTTGTTGCCAACAGTCTAAGCTCCATGTTTCACTTGCCACTCTCTCTATCCGTAGCATTTACGGCTTCAAGTTGCACAAGTCGGCCATGTTGCCGCCACCAGCCTTAACTGCCAGCAGCAGCAGCAGCAAACACTCCACTCCCATCAAGAACAAAGTCGTGGGAGCACCAAAACTCTGTACGCCTCGTCCACCAAGCGATGTTACCACTTCCCGCTGGACTAGCCCAAAATAATGCTTATGAATTTGTATAAGTTGTGGTTTAGTTGAATGTCCCAGCAGTGCGTTGATTTGCCAGCGATTCACACACACATACACGCACACACACAGAAAGACACACATCTAAAAACATTGTTGATTGGAATGCGCTGGCAACTTCAACCACTTGATTAAAGAACATCAATATGTTATATGATCATGGCAGTTTGAAATTCGAAGATTCCTCTGTTGGATTCTAGGCATGTAGGCTGGCTAGTTTTAGGGATATCTTATAATGTGTATATATACCTAACTATCTACTATATCTTATCTACAATCTATTGTTAATTGTCTATTTATACCTACCTATCTACTATACTTATATTCCTATTTAATCTTTTGATCAGATCATTTCCTGAATGTTGTTTTAATGTTAGCAGCTAAAATCAGTTGCGTTCACAACACTGGTCAAAAATCACACTTGGTGAAGCGAAAAGAAGCGCAATATTGCATGTGAATATCAGACAGTGTGAACAGGCTTTCAATACAATCAAGCTCTACAGCTAGAGCCAGCAAATTTGGTATACAAGCGCTTCTATATCAAAAATTCATTTCTAAATTCGTCCGATATAACTAAGATATTCTGAATCTTGAAAACAGCCAAATTTGAACTTCGGAAAGTACAAGCAATGCAGGATTTATATGCTTGAAAAATGGATGTGGTTACTTAGAAGTTGATGCCTTTGGTTCCATTTGTTTTACTGCTTCTTGGCTTGTAAGTTCGAACAGTTTAGCAAGTTCCATCAATGTCAAAGTGATTGCAACTTGGCGTTGTCACTTCTGCTGCCATTTATAGGCAGCTGTCAAATTGCAAATTGATGCCTAGAACTCAAACTACTTCGTGTCTCTGCCCGTTTCCGTTTCGCCCCATAATACCCCAACTTGTAGCACGCAACACTTTTTTTATTCCTATTTTTTTCTTTCTTTTTTTTGTATAATTTTTCTCTAGTGCTGCTGCTTGTCAAGCCATAAAATGTTATCACAAAAAGTATTTTCCAAGTCAGTGCACACACAAAAGTAGCAGACAGAGTGTGTGTGGGGGAGTAGGGAGGGAGGGAGATGGCAGGCAGCTTCAAAGCAAAAGTTGTTGCAGCTCTTGTACACACACACACACACACACACACACACATATGCATACATACATACATGCAGAGATACAGTGAAAGTTACAAATAGAGTTGCCATAAAATTTCATATGCTTATCACGTGCGTTTTGGCAACACACACACGCACACGCGCACACACACCTCTTGCCGCTACCGCTGCCTCTCCCCCCTCACTCTTTTGCCCCTGCTGCACCGACAGATGGCGCCACAGCAAAAAAAATGTAAGTAAAGTAAAGTATTATTGTTGTTTCTTCAGACTGTACTTGCTGCTCAATGCTAAAAACATGGCGTCAAAACTGTGCTGAGGGGGGGGGGGGGCTGTTGTTGTTGTTGCGGTTCTTGTCAGCATTTCACACGTCACACACATAACGGCACCGTAATGTGCCGAGCTTAACTGTACCGCGAGTGCAGCAAAAAATATTTCGTTTATTTGAAGCTGGCAATGATGTTGTCAAACTGTTGTTGTTGTTGTTACAGTTGTTGCTATTGTTGTTATTGGTCGATATGTGTCCATTTTATTGTCATATTTATCAACAATCACGCAAAAAATGAAAGAGAGAAAAAACTGTACAGTTATTCTACCCAACGCTGACATTGACGCATTTTTGCGCTATGGCGCGCCAAAAAGCAGGCTACAAAAAATGTGCCAGAAACAAAACAAAAGCCTGAACTAACAACAACAACAACACCAACGAAAAGCAACAACAGATATGTCAAAACTTCTAACGCGCATTTGAAATTGGCTTGAAATTTAGTTGGTTGCATTGCAGTGACATCCGGGAAATGGAAAATATGTGTGCCTGGAAAATGCATTGGTTGCTTTTGTTTTAGGTCCACAGTTGACATATTGCACGTGGATAAGAGTCTTTGTGAAAGGAGCTCGATGTTGTTGGGAATAAAACAAAACAAACTCGAGTTGGGGGTTATCAAATGTGAGCACTGCAAATATTCACTTTCACCCAGAAAACAAAATAAAATGTATTGCCTGAAACAGACGAATTTAGCTTTAAAGGTGTGGAAAAACTGGGAAAAAATATTGGTTGAGTTTACAGAAAGCAAACAGCGCTAAAAATCACTGAAAGTCTGTTTATTCTGTTCCGAAATCCATTTGCGAAATAATTTAACAGAAATATGTAAATTATACTAAGGGAAAAGACTAAACCTTCAACTTGGAGCAGTATAGCACTTAAAACCTTAGTTTTATTGTGTGTTCATTTAATTGTTAGTTTAAGGTCCTTAAAGCATAGTTAACAACTAACAGGGCTGTATATTCTCGATTAGATTAAGTTGCCCTAGAGTAGCTAGGACATTGATCCCAAAAAAAGATTTCAATAAATAAAAAATTAAAAATTAATATTCCCAACTATAATTTGATGAATTTCAAACAAAACATTTGTGGAAAAAGCGCTCTAATTTTTTTGCTCAGCAAAAGTCTATTAAAATTACCAGAAATACGAATAAAAATGGTGTATGAACAAAAACTTGGCCCCAAAAACCCTTTGCATATTGCTGATAAGCCCAAAAGCACAAAACAAATGCAGGCAAATTAACGCGCAAATTTGGCATTGAAAGTGGCGTGGAAAAGAGCGGGCCAAAAAAGTACGATAAAATATGGCTAAAACAAACACAGGCCACAGCTGGCAAATTGCAATATGAGTGTGGCATACTTTTGGGCGCTGCACAAAACTTTTGTTCGAATGTTGGCCAAAAGTTAAGCATTTGTGTTTAACACATGTGACCCAGAAAACTCATCGGGACGCCATCTGTAAGTCGCCATTTTGCTGAGCTTATTATGAACTCATTTCGTTTGGCAAGATATGCCTACCCCAAACCCCCTCCCTGTGCTAATGCAATAGTTTTCGGAGGCCTGGCACAGAAACACAATTAAATTACAGACGAGTATGGGCTAGAAGTGCTCATATAGGAGTATGTATATTAAATGGCCTCAGTTTAATGGCAGCAGATACAATGCTACCAAATTATGCAGGATAATATGATGATTTGATTTTTATTCAAATTTTATGCAACGCATTTCTTTTCTCCTTTACCTGCAGCCACAAAAAGCGAATTGCCAAAGAGGGCAAAAACTAAAAGTTGTTGGTAAGCAGCACAAACTACCCAACCAGGTGCTATAGAGAGAGGCTGCAAGATCTTAACGGCCGCCAGCTGTGGACCCGGGACTTCCGACTGACCCCTTAATCTGCATAATTTGTGCAGAGAGCAGGCAAAGTAGAAGGCCAAGTCCAGTCCAGACCGCCCAGGCATTATAAATAGTCCAAGATATTTATTTGTAATGAGACTTGAGCTCAGGGAGGAAGTTGGCATAGCATTGTTTGGTCATTGGTTGTTACTCGGAAGGGTAGTTTGGAACATTGAAGAAGCTGTTGGGAGTTTTGTTCGAACTGTTGTTAGAACTCAACAGAACAGAGAACTGGGCAACATCTGTTGAGGGTCGACTTTTTGGCGCTTAAAAAAGGCAAAAGTTCAGCCTAATGATGACGACCACCGAGTTACTTATGTTAATGATAGACCTAAAAACTTGATTAAAAACTACAGGCAAAGTGAGCTCAAGTTATGGACACTCATTCAAACTTGACATGGCCAACGATAATGTGGCCCAAACGTTGGTTTATGTTTGCTAAAGTCAAGAGGTCGTTCAACCAACAGCTGGCGAAGTACACCACAAATGGCATTTTATTGTTTAATCAATTTGTTGGACTAACCCACCATTTACTATTTCCACTTAATTGAATTTATGACCCAAGTGTCCACAATTTATTAATAAATGACCAAATATGACAACTGATTGTGGCTTCCAGGGGCAGCAAAATGATTACAACTGCAAGACTTTAGCACGGTATGAAGCAAGTATTAGTTTTACTTGAGTGCATTTCATTTCTATTGCTTTTCATAGACTCTTTATGGATAAGGGCAAGGTTTGGTTACGAATTTCATAGAAGCTATAATAAATATCTATGTAACATTTAAGATATTTCAATTGCGGGAAAGAAAATGTTAGGAATCGTTAAGTATATACTTTTTACTAAGATCGATTAATCGATCGATTATTATCGATTGATTGACAATCGTTTAACTTTTGAACAACCAAGAACAGGCCTGAATAAGGACAATTAAATTCCACGATTGTCTTTAATCAAAAAACAGGACCTGCCAATCAAATAATTGATCTTGTCGATACACATTTATTTCAGAATATTCATGGCTCAGTTAGCTGTCAGTTATCCACATTTTCAATGCATAAGAGAGAGCGGTTCACCTTCCATTCAGCTTTATTTGATTTTCCCCAAAATATTGCTATTTGCGTCTCCCGCTGTGCTTATTCCTGCCTCCCGCCAGCTGAGGCGCAAGGTCATCAAGACATAATACAAAAATCCCACTGCCATTTACTGTTCCTTTGGATTTGGCTTTAGTCAGTCATGGGCAAGTGAAATGAATTTGTCATGAGCTTCTCAGCTATGATTGTCGGTGCTTGGGGGAAAACCGAAAAAGCGACAGTCCTCTGCCGCCATCCCCCTGAAACCTGATAGTCCACCTTCACCCTCTCCAAACATTTAGGCAATTCCACATATCAAAGTAATGCCAATAAATATATGGAACGGCAAAATTATATCGATTGACCTGAGCCTACTATTTGAGGCTGGGGACTGCCACCTGGTGGACAGTCTGCCATACAGTTGGCAGCTCTTCAGCCACCACCTCCACCTCCACTTCTCCCTCCCTCTTTTAGCTGTCACTGGCAGAGTCCCTAACGTTTGATTGGCATTGGAACAGCGGGTGTTTGGGTTTTATTGTCGCCATAAAACATTGCAATCTGAACGCCAGAGGGCGCTGCTAATAAGGACTACGAGTATGCCTGCTTGAACGAGTCAGATCGTATGTGTGTGTGTGTTTTTGTTAAATATGGTTGTTGTTGGTTTTATTTTGTCAGCATTTGGCAGCTAAACTTGACAGGTGTTTGCTGCGGGGCGTGACGGGGCGAGAGACTTCCGTTTGCCAATTTTAAGTGGTTTAAAATACAGTCGACTGCTTAATTATGCAGGGCACAAGGCTTGCGGCTCAAAGCGCCCAACGATTGCCCAATGTCCGAGATCTGCAGGAAGCAATTACGTGGGCGGTGGTCTGAAAAGGGTCTGAAATCGGATAGTGGTTGAAATTTAGCGACGGATTCGGAATGAAGGGTGCGAGTGACTCATGCAATTTACCCACACACACACACACATCCATTGAGCAGACATTTGCTCGGGTGTTGATGACGTAAGCTTAGCGCCTGAACTGTATGAACTGGAGGAGTGTGGGGGTACGGGCCAAAAGTTAAGCACAAATCAAAGTCAAGCGAGTTTGCATTGGAGAAGGCACTGAAGGAAGGCGCTACTGAAGGTCCCAAAAGATATTTCAGACAATTGGATGAGTAAGAGAGAGAGAGAGATTGAGAGCGGGCGCAGGCAATTGGGGGTTGCTTAAGAGTAGTTTACATGTGAACAGCCTAAGACTGCGACTTGAGTGATTTGTTGAGCCGAAGAGCGTGGCTGGGTTGAGTGAAGAGCGAGGGGTGTCAAAGAGTGTGTAAAGAGCTTAAATTGAGTTAAGGGCGGAGTTGCTGAAGTGATCCAATTAGCGAGCTACGCAATCCCATCAGAAACTGTGGCGGTTAAGGTAAGAAATTAGATCGTAACTGGAGACAAAAACAGTAGGCCACAAAATGTACTAAACTTTCCGGGCAATCACATTGCTAGAGGAAGTTCCAAAGTCAACAAAAAAGAAAAGAAGAAAATCAAAAGAAATCGCAGTTCACTAATTTTCTAGTTGTCGAGTCGCGGGTTCTCATATTCAAGTTTAATTAAAATGAAAAAACTTTATAAGAGTTTGCTTTCTATGCCAAAGATGTCACTAAGGACAACAGCAACAACAACATGAACAATAGAAAACTTTTAGCCAACAACAACAACGACAACAATTGAACGAACAACCTACATTATTAAACTTGAACTGAGCTGCGTTGTTGACAGCAATTTGACAGCCAGTGAACAACAAAAACATTTACACAGCCAAATAAAATAATAATAATAATAAAAAAGGCGTTGGAGAAAAGAAATTCCAGTAAACAACGGCCAACCCCCGCACAGCCCCCAGACTCCCGCCAACTTAAGGGTTGTGACACAATAAAGAAAGCACCGAGTTTGTAACTGAGAATGTAAAACAAATTTGTTGATTGTTGATGCCAAGGACCATAAAAAAAGGAGAAGCAGGAGATAAAAGCGGATGACACCTTAACCTTTCACCGGATCAACGCCTATTGTGCTGTCTGCCCCGGGGGCGAGCACACAGCAACAATAATAACACCAACAACAAGAACAGAAACTGAGAAGGGTTCCGGATATGGGACACCAAACCGGTACAAGATCGAGAACTCGTCGAAGTGCGCCCAAGATTTATGAGCGTGTGCCCGACTCGATGTCTTATTATTATATATCATTTACTTTTTTTTTCCCACTCGCTGGTCTTTTGCATGCTAATTGCAAACGGCGTCTGTTTACGGGACATATCTCCCTCCGGAACCCGACAACACCAAAAACCGACAGATCCGATGAAACCAAACCCCAAACTCGAGTTACGTGTGGAACGTGCCGCGTATTTCAGGTTTGCCTTTCACTCGCTTTGCTCTTATTGAATTGCTGCGCATTTGGGACACTTCGTTTTTTTTTATGCCATCTCGAGGCATTCTTTGCATTCATGCGGGTAATTTATGTAAATTTATTGTGCCTTTATCTGTATCTGGGATGGGTTTCTTTCAGGCGTTCCTTGGGCGCGTGTTTGCTGTCAAAATATTACGTTCTTGTGGCCCATTGCCCCGGCTTAATCAATTAATAATGAGACTGTGAATATTGTGCATTGAATGACTGCAGATGTCTTTAATCGCAGCGTTATGAATATCAAATCAACACACTTGAGAGCACTCGCGATGATTCTTATAAGGTAACAGAGATTTATGTAACATGGGATCAATTAACTGTCTTTCGAGACTGAAAATATGATAGCTAGGTATGGAATACAATAGATTTTTAATAGCGCAGTTCTTAAAGCACATATTTAGAAGATTAGAGTTTGATTTTGGAAAAGATGAGCTCTCAGTTATGCGTTTTTTCAGATTTTAACTTTAGAAACTACATTCAAGTCACACGCTTGGTCTTCATCTTAACTTTCTTTTACTTTTATCTTTATTGTAATACGCTACACTTTAACCTTGTTCGCCCTTGCACATTTCCAGCACTATTTCCATTTATTGATCGTCCTGCCGCATTCTCCCCGAATTTGTACAACATGCATATCATAAAGACATTGTGCTAACCCCCAAATAGGAGTGCTCTTATCCTTCAGCTGGAATCGTTGTCAGTTACCCCATTTTATTTATTAATATGCCCCTTTTGGTATTTCAGCATTTCACCATTTCACCATTTTACCATTTGCTTTTATTGTTTTATTTGGAGACACCCCCGTGGAAGTAGAAAGAGCAACAAAACCCATACCATAAGACCCCGAACAAACTCAATTACATAATAAAAATTTATGAACGCAGCAAAGGGACATTAAAATTTTGCGCTACTAGCAGCAGTGGCAGCAATGTCCTTAGTATCCTGCCTATCACTCGGAATGTGTCTCGGTTTTCTATTGATTTTGGGCCTGCTGGCCGCCCACTTAAGCCACATTGATGAACATGGTCAGTACATCAACTTAAATCCAAAATCATTAATACATATGAGACTCAGCATGGACTGGGTTTCCGACGACTCGGATCCGGATTGGTATTGCTATTGGAACCGTTGACCCTCATTTATACGTATATTTCATGTAATTCATCTCAATAAAATGCGAAAAATCCACACACAACAAATCCGCCAACTATAAAATATATGTAGGTTCAGTTCCAGATCGAAGCACTGCATAAACAACTACCAAAGATACCAACTACGATGAGGAGGGCAATTTGTGACCGGCGCGTGTCCCATTGCGGAATGGCTTGCCCTTTGACATCAAATAAGGTTTGAGGCATAAAAAATATACAAAAAAAAGTGGAAGGAAAACTGAAACTTTGGGGTTGCATTGGGTCAATTTATGCAAACACATGTGTGTGTTTCTGGCTAAGGAAGTAGCTGGGAATATGTGTAGTAGTTCGGGAGACTATTTTATAATATTTCTATAATAATTCGACCTTAGTTTAGCTCTTGACCAACATTCAACGCCAGCTGCTAATTGTGAAACGTGTGAACGACTTTCGGCTGACCTTCAATCTCATGCCCAAAATATAGAAAGGAAAAAACTGAACTTGTTATCAACGCAAAATCAAACACAAAACACACAAAAATTGAGAAAACACAGCCGAAAACTGAAATTCTAAACAAGTTTTTCATGAAATGTTTGGGGTTCTAATGATTCTGGCCCTGGGAAAGACAACGCAACCCTTGAGTTCACAGCTGAAACTCAAAGATGCTGAGCATCCTAAGCACTCGCACAACAATATATTTATAAGCACATTATAATGCATTGTTGTTGCCCCTGGCTGCTGAATCCTAGCTCCTGGCTCCTGCCTGCTAGCTCCTGGCCGAGTGTCCTTTGTCACATGCACAGCTCAGCATATTAATGATTTCATGTGTTGTCCAGAGGAGTCACAGGAGTTCAACTTGAGCTGAGTTTAGTTTTCCCCCACCACACCCCACCCCACACCAACACAACCATTCAGTTTGGGCAACCCTTTCGACTGCTGCATATGCACATACATAAATTAATTTTCTTGTTCGCTGAGTTTGATTTTCTTCAAGGGTTCGGTTTGGGTTCGTTAATGATGATCAGCATAAATATGCCTTGAAAAACTTGTGGGCAGTCTGGGATGATTTGTTTTGGAATTTTTATGTGACCATTTAATATGAAATTCCGGTTTGAAAACGACATTTAATGTTTACGGGTAATGCTGTTGCTGACATAGTCCATAATTTTCTCTGGGGTGTGAGAATTTCAGTGTAATTGAAATTTGGCTTTGCCGCTCGAAAATGTCTTAAATGCTGATTAAATTACTTACAGACGCCTGCATTTTGTACATTAAGAGTAGTGTGAAAATGGTAAATTACCTGCAAAGAGAAAGAGTTGAAAAGTAAATGGATTAGTTGGGGTTGAATAGAAGATTCAAAATAGTAATATTTATAGATTAAATGTACAGTCAAAGAAAAATCTGCCATTTTAACTCACCACAACAAAAGGGAAACATTAATAACTCAGTGTAACCAATGCTCAACTCAAAGTGTTAAGTCTCATTTAATTCGGAAGACAGCGAACTATTGAATAACATCAAAGTTCGTAGTGATTCAATGTCGCTATGGTCCTTTAACGTTATACACATAACAAACTACTTAACAGAGCATGAAAAATCATATTAGGGGTGAGTTTCAGCGCTATTAGCTCGTCGATTGTGCATTCAACACGTTTGGTAAATAGTTTACAAATGTACAATGTACATTGTTCCCATTTCCGTCCATTCTTAAATACACAGACAATTGCACTTGAGTGGACGTCACACTTGAAATTAAGTCAAAGGCCCAACAATGCAAGCGCCTAAAAGTAGGCAAACAGTAGCGAATGCCAGCGGAAGGCACTCAGTCACACACAAAGATACACACACACACACCTCAATGGGCCATTAAATTTAGCTGGCCGCGCAACGACATCCGCCAGATACAAGATACATTTCGAACTCGGACGCTAGTCGGCTGGCTCACTTCAAGGCCATTAAGCGCGCGCACAAATAAACAGCCAAATAGAAAAATAACAAAATAGGTGGCTTTGAGACGTTGAAGCAGCAGCTCGGGCAATTTTTAGCACTTTTAGCAGCCAAATCCAAGCAAACCGCAAAAAGTCACGTATCCAGCGACTCGCGCCACAAGATGAGATGTCAGATGAGATGCTATGCGATCCGATGTGGGGCGACGTGGTGCGCTGTGGTGCGGTGTGGTGCGATTTGAGCTCCCCGGACTAACAAGTCAACAAAATGCTCAAGTGCTCCAAAATGAAACCGAAGCGTGTATCGTATGTTGCGTGTGTAGTCTAGTATAGTTGCACAGCCTATACCTTGTCCTATACCCTTCCCCGTACCATTCCTTTAACCTTAACAACACTGGCGGGGTCTTAAGTGAAACCCTTAAAGTGTTTGGCGTTGGCAACGGCGACGCTTTAAGTGCTCAATGTGAGAATGTGTCGAGGGTCGCTGGAAATGCACTGAGAGGAATTACCAATATCCAAAGCTCAATTAAGAGAAAGGATGTTTTAGGATCTTATATTATTTCCAAATTTCTATATATATATATATATATAAATTTATGTTATATGTTTGAAAATTATGTATGTGAATTGAAATTGATATTAAAATATCATTGGGCTTATACCATCCAAAATTTGGAGCCCTTTAAGATTGTCAGCTAAGATTTTCTTAGGGCTGTTAACTTTAATATGTTCTTAAAAAATGATAAATTGTTCAGGTATGTGGTTTGAAATTGATTGAGAATATTCTTGTTTGATTTGATGCGGAATTTATCTGAAAATCGGGCTTTTTTCATCTGAAACTTGATTAGCGAGTTGAAATTTCCTTAGCTCTGTTCATAAGTTTATAATTTTCCTAAAGTAATTTCTCTCTGTGTATACATAGCGCGCTGTCTATGGCCAACTTATGTCCCATATGGCACTGTGCACATCTCCACCTTCATCCCCCACTGTTAGAGCCTTAGACACAGTATTAGAACAACAACAGCAGCAATGAAATCTTAATGCCTTAATGGGCCACACAATCTAATTTACTTTTGTTTGCTTTGCGCTGAACTTGTTGTCCCTTTCTCATGTCAAATTGGCTGTCTCTTTCTAATGCTGTTTGGCTGCCTTTACTATAAATGATTTTTTGTATTTTTTGCTGGCTTTTTGTTATTGTTGTGTGTGTGTGTGATTCGCTTGCTTTTAATTGTTGTTGTAGTTGCTGTGGGCTTTGGCCGTTGCTAATGCCGTTAGCTTTGCTTTGCCAATGTCTGCTAGTTGTTGTTGTCGTTCCAATTGTTGTTGTTGTGCCAGTTGTTGTTGCCTGTTGTGCTTCCTAATCCTATTAACAATGGCGGCAGCGTCGTCATCGCTCTTGCTTCGCCTAACCTCACATTCTATAGTGCGCGTTTTTTTTCTTTTTTCAAGCGACGCCATTTTTCATATGGTATGTTTATTTCAGTGTTTTTTTGTTGCTTTTATTGATTTTGTTGGCATTTGGTTCGTTGCCTAATTAGATTTAAAGTGCGTAGAACTGAGCTCACGAATTGGAAAGTAGCTGGGAATAAAGGTATTCAAATTCTTGACAAGTGGTAGTAAAATAATTCTATGTCTTGCTACTTATTTTGCTGTATTTAAACTCTACTTAATTTAAAAAAATTTAATTTCTGTATTATTAACAGCTAAGAATTAATTTCGTAGAAGTTTGAAATAAATCGAATTATTATTTTTTTTTAAAAGGACCTCAAGCCGAATGAACAACAATTATATTAAAGAAGTAAAGTTCACTAAATTCGCTAAAAACAGTTTAATATGTTTTGCTATATAGAATAATTAACTTTATATTTTAATTAAGGATAATCGTGTTTTGAAATTGAATTTTGAATTTGATAAATTTGATTTTGATTGTCTTTGATTATTTAAAAATTATTGACTGCTCCTTATATATACATATTAAACTAAATATATCGAAAGGTATACTTATAAAATATAATAAAGTGCTTTAAATTCCTACAGTAACTATAATAGGATATATTTAATGTAATTTGGCGATGAAAATAACAAACAATCAATCATTATTTGGTGAGAGAATCAATAAAAATGAAAAATAATCATTATATTGTAATTTTAAAAAATAAAACTTATAATGATTACAGTCCCTAGAAAATTAGTTGAAAGTTGTTCTGATAAAATAAGTTATGGAACTGAAAGGAGTTCTTAAAATACAGATTATAACATTGTGGCTTGGATAGAGTGTTCCGAAAAGAAACTGAAGAGGGAACAAGACAACTAAGGAGAGTTCGAATGGCAACAAAAACCACTAAGGATAGAGAGTACAAGCATTCTAAGGTTCATATATTCGTGATGTAGTTACTAGCAGCATATGAACTTCGGCTGGTATGGGTACCAAATACTCTTATCATAAGTACATTAATATTATTTCTGCAACATAATCGCCATTGGAGTCTGGTGGCGCCTCTGCAGCCAGCTAAACCTGTCATCAATTTGCCCAACAGGACGAAGTGCCATATGCATTATGCGTTTATTGAGCTCAGCTCCTGCAAAAGAAATCTTTATTCGCATTTTCAGTTGCCCTTACTGTTTGGTGTCCCATGCCATATGCCGATCCCAAATGTCTGTGACTTCCGCCTCAGGGAATTTGAGTTCTGTTAGGCCAAGCGGTATTGGAGCTGAGCTGCTGCCTTTTTCCATGTGCATTATACTAAAAATTTCCTACAACATTCTTGCGCAGCACAAAGACAGCTTAATCCCAGCTCACTATAAATCACACAGATGCACACGCACACACACACACACAAACACACACACAGACAGACAGTCAGAAGACATAGTAAGCTCCTCCCAGGCGCATATCAAGTTGAGTTTAAATATTCTAACATTTTTTTTTTATATTTTTTAACATTTTTTTGTAGCACTTTTTGCTGTTTTGCGAAGCTGAAATTCCCTGAAGCTTAACAAGTTTAAGTTGGCTGCAACTCAAAAAGCTTGCAGAAATGCCTTTTTTATCTAACACACACACACACACACACACACACACACACAGAGAGGGAGGCACAGAGTACAACGCACTTTAGTAGCATGTAAAATAGTTTTAAATTACACACCGAGCCGAGACCCAAGGAGCTAGAGAAATTCTAATTTAATTTAAATTTGGCATGCCAGAGCTGAAACATGGGCATGTTGTGTGTGTGTGTCTCTCTGTGTGTGTGTGTGTGTTAGGTGTTGGGGATTTTTAGTTGAGTCTCCCTTAAAGTGTACGAAACTGTCTCAAGTTGTTTGCCATTTATTTATATTTCATGCAAATTAACTGCAGCAATAAATTGGCAGCAACACTTTCCATGCCAAAAAACTTGACAGACAGTGCAAAAGGATACAGCAGCAGGTTGTGTTGAGCCAAGGAAGATTTGAGAGCGAGGGTGAGATTTGAGATTCAGAATTTGAGCTAGCGAGAAAAACGTCCTTATTCCGCCAGAGTTTTGACAGCCGCGACATTTTCTGCTTGTTTACCGCTTTTCAACTTTTTAGCCCAAGTTGAAGAGTTTTTACCTGCTGCAGCTGCGTGGGAAATGCCAAAGCCAAAATTGTTTGGCTCCCCTTCCTCCCCTCTTACCAAATGCTACCACATGTCAAAATCTGCGACAGATGCGTGTGAGCCCAAAGTCTGAATCAACCTTTTTGTTTGGCAGTGTGTGTGCGTGTGTGTGTGTGTGTGCTGTCATTTGGGGAAAAGTTTGATGTCTTATGAGAACCTGAGTAGCAGGCTTAACTAAATTAAAACTATGCCCAAAATTGATTTTGATCTGTATGGGAAGAATGGCTGGAATGACAACAACTTCTGCCACAAGTTCAAGAAATTGAGCTTAAGTGAATTACAGTTTGTTTGGCAAGATACTCACGATAGACGGCTCGGAAAACAAGTGAAATGAGCAAATGCTTTGGATACTTCCACGCCTTTAAATAATTTATGAAATTCTTAAGCTTAGATTTTTATTAAAAAAAAATTTAATTTATGATTTTAGTGTATATTCAATTTTAGCATCGTCTGATGATTAAAAATGTTTACAACTGTAAACA
This sequence comes from Hirtodrosophila confusa, assembly GCA_035043065.1. NCBI lineage: Eukaryota > Metazoa > Arthropoda > Insecta > Diptera > Drosophilidae > Hirtodrosophila > Hirtodrosophila confusa. The sequence continues at coordinate 398,115 of JAWNNI010000035.1, read as the reverse complement.
AGAATGCGTATTTCATTACTCTTAACCCAATTTAATAATATTTATTAATATTTATTTAAGCCTGTTCACACCATCTCATATTCACGTGCAATGTTGCATGTGACGGGATATTTTTCGATAAAGCTCTGCTTCTATTCAGTATCAGATTTGCTTGTGATTTTGGACTAGTGCTGTAAACCTTTCCCCATGAAATCAGTGTGTGTCTTAAAACCTCACAGCATTTGAAGCTTAATATTTTGTTGTATGTGAAAATATTAGACGTAAATATTAGATAGTGTAAACAGTCCATTGTATGTTTAATTTTCAATCAACTGTGTTTTGTCAGCTTTTTCAATGTTAATCCCTTTTCATTTTATTGGATTGTACTTCAATTTCCATTCATTCATATAATTCTGGCAACTCGAGCGAGCGAGCGAGCGAGTTGTATTCCTATTTTATTTGCAGCTTTACATTTATATGTTCGCATTTCCCATTCCAATTGAATTTGTTTTACCTGTCCCTGCCCCACACACACACACACATACACACACACACACGCAAATTAAACACTTCCAGAAAGAGAAAAATCGCAGCGTAATTGCCACCCCGAAGTTGGAGCTCAGTTCCCAGCCATATTGACAACGTGTGCTCGACTCCCATTTGCTCACTTGCCAACTGGCATTATAGTGTGCATATGGAGCTATGGATACTTGTATTCAGCATAAAGCATAATGGCGCGACATTTGCACTCAAGTTGCCGCACTTTGCATGCCACAGCGTCAGGCGAAGCCGAAGACATCGCAAATTTGTCGCAGCAAGTGCGCGGCGTATCTTTAAGATACTTGCATTCGCATTTACATTCCCATTCGCATTTGCATTCGCATTCGCATTCGCACTCGCATCTCTGCAGTTGCCTGACACGCCTGACAAATTCGCCTGCAATTATTTATAGAAGTGCCAGGCCGGAGAGGAGATGTCTTGACTACTTGACTGCAACTGCAACTGCCGTGGCAGATGAATGAATGCATGTATGAGTGAATGTATGAATGAATGCCTTGGTGAATGATGCGATGAAACCGACGTCAGGTCATGTGCCCAGCCTCCCCCCGCACTGCCCCCCTTCGACCCCGGCCAGCGTTTCCTATTGCTCAGCAAGTGCTCTACTTTTTGGGCAATTTAATTATGAAATTCTACAGAGTTATTTTTATGGTAGCCTCGCTCATAATTTCGGTTTCTGTTTCGATTTATGTGCCAAGTGCCAGCTGTCATTGCGATGTGCAAATTGAAAATTGCATTTGCATACCCTGTAGCCATAGCAGCGGTAATAAATGGTATAACAGTTAGAGTGAAAGAAAGAAATTACGATAAATTATTTACTTTAAATTGTATGTGGATATATGAAATACTTATATGCAAATCGAAGACCAAATATCAAGAACACAGCCTTGATATTCAGCACAGAGATACTTTAGTATTATAATTCTGTAAGCTGTAAATTTCATAACAATCGGCTGATAAATAAAAAAGTTATTGAAGAATCTATCTATGTAGAGCGTAGCAGAGCTTATAGGGTATCTCCTAGCCGATTATTCCTTTATTTTTTTTATTCGTTTCGGCGTAATAAATATTTATGCCAAATTTATTTGCATTTGCTTTTAGCTTTTCGACAGTTTTGGTTATTTTTTTCCGTTGGCCGTTTGTGCGCAATTAGTGTCAGGGCAAGATAGAGAGATAGATGGGGAGGGGATCGGGGTAGCGCCAGTGACTCACTAACTGGCGGTTAATTAAAAAACTTTTTGCTATTTGTATAATTTTCATAATTTACATGCACCGTGCCGCCAGATAAAAATAAAATGATAAAACAGGGGATAGAAAAACAATACAGAAAAAAGAAGAAAAAAACTGGAAGCAGTTAAGCGCAAAGTTCCTTTTTTATGGATTTCCTTTTGAATGTCCAGCGCCTGTTTAATTAAACGACGCAACAAGTTAATTAGCAGCGACAAAGGACAGCACACAGGGCTCATTTTGTTAAAAAGTCAAAGCATACTTGCAGGCGCACACTCATTATACTATCACAAGTACAAGTTTTCCCAGCTTTTCTTCCACGTTTTTTTTTATGCACTCATCCTAAGCGTTGGGATGGGCATTGTGCAAGTTATTAGTGGGGCTTTGTGGCTGCGGATAAAACTCACAAAGTGCAGCTGCAACTGCAGCAGCTTCAGTTAACAATATGCCACAGATTAAATGTCCTGTTGTTGCTGCTGCTGCTTCTGATCCTGCTGCTGGCTGGGCTAAGTAATCAGCGCGCAGTCAAAGGATACGCTAAATGTGCATTAACCCGAATTGCCTTTAAGCAGTTGGCTTTAAGGCGCACATATGTGGCCACATATAAATATATATGTATACTCTGTATGTGTGCTGCTTATGTGACAGCTGTCATTCACCTGCAATCTTCATTAGCCAGGGACACAATCAACGAAATGCAACCAAAATTTGTAACAGCCATTCGTACTGCAGGCCCCACCCGCCCCCGTTCTTTCTTATTTGGCAATTCCCTTTTGGCTAAGTATTTTTGCACATTTTTGTTTTTAATTTTGGGCTCTGGCGAATGGCAAAACCCTTTGCACGATTTTCGTAATTAACTAAAATGGCAAGTGTAGGTCAAACGGTGGGTTTGCTGGAGGAGGGGGAGCACATAAATACCAAATGGTCGACAGACAGTCAAGGATGCAAGGATTCAGTTGCCGGTTTCTCCATTAAGCGTAGTTTAGTTTATCTATTTTTACTCTCAACTCTCTATCTCCTTTTTTCGAGTTCATTTTATTCTAATTTAATTTAGTTTTAGTGACATGCACTACACACACACACACACACACACACACACACACACACACATACACGCTTTGAGGCTGGTTGTGTGTTGTAAAGTGCTGCGACAGTTTGAGCTGAGAGTGTTGAGTAATTGATTTGATGTGCAAATTATGTGTGTTGCCAAGCGGAATAGAAAGCTAATTTCAACCGAATACTTTAGCAGCTGCTGCAGTTATTTATGCTACAAAATGTGGCATAATAAACTCACATAAAAGTCATCTGCTTAAATTATTTGACAGCAAATAGTTAGTAAATGTACAAAAACACTCGAGCTAATTACAACATAATTTGATATGACGCTTAAACATTTTCCATTTCCCTTCACATATTAACTTAAATTGCTGGCCATAATCAGCTAATTGAGTCGATTGTCAGAATGGACCAGCAAACTGTCCAAAGCTTTTAGCAAAACTGACAACAATTCCTTGATGTAAAGATCAAAGAGCAAATTGCAATGACAGGCAGGCAGCAGCAGCTGAAGCGCTGCTAAAACATATCCTGCAGGACATCAACTTGCACTAAGCAACGCAATGCACTAAAACGCAAAACAAAATTGAAAGAAAAGGAGGAAAAAAACAGAGATATCACAACCATCATGTGTCCACCAAGTTGGGGCCCAACCGGCGGGTGTATTACATTTTTCAATTAGCAAAATTAAACTTGAGGGTTGAACAAAAAGATAAAAATAATAATAAAAAATCAACCGCATGCGGAGGTAAACGCTGCTCTGTCGGGAAGTAAATATCAGGGAAAATATTTCTACATATGTGGTTAAGTAGTCGCCAGTGGGGGAAACTGAAGTAAATCAACATAACAAGCTGGGGCCGCTTGTGAGTTCAATATGAATGTGTTGTGAATAGTGTGAGTGTTTTGAGGTGAATATATAAGATGTATATACCATACCCATACCCACACATAACAAGATGAACTGATATGGTGAAAGTGTGATGAAAAATGAAATGAAATGATGAATGAAATCTATTAACTAGCTTATGTTGAAATAATCAGAATTATTTTCTATTTTCTAACTATACAAATAGATTTATCAATTGATTTGTGTTCTAAGAACAGAATCAGAACTAGTATTGAATAAAGAATTCTAGATTCATTGATATGGTGAAAGTCTGATGAAAAATGCGCAATGATTCGAAAATGATTAAAAACAATGAATATAAAATTTATTAATTGGCTTCTGTTAAAATAATCAGCATTAGTATTCAATAAAGAAGTTCATATTCTATTTAAATAGATTCATCAATTGATTTGTGTTCTGAATTGTTTATCGATAACTTAGTTTTTGTGTTCGCCGATAAAACTCTAGCTGAATAAATCAGTTTACCTTATTTATATGAACTTATACATTGTGGGCTGTATTTGAGCATAATTTCGCAGCGATTTACCCTGCTTTAATTTGAACCTTTTTTTTACACAATTTGCCAAATGAAATTTAACAAAACATGTGAAAGGGTCAGGACTACGACAGTGCCTTAAATTTGTTGGACTAGCAATAAATAACAACAACAACTAAGGGCAAATCGTTTGCCTTTGCTTTTTAATTTGTTCCAACACAAGAACACAGCCCTTTCATTTGGCCGGAAGGACTCCTCGTCCTGTGGTCAGATTGCACAAACGGCGAGTCCCCTTGCTTCCCCCTTTGTCCCGACCGTGTGGGAGTCAATGCGTCGTCTGTCTGGATAGACGCGCGCCCCTTCAGGCTGGCAAAACAGCTAACCAACCAAATACGAGTAACCCCTCCTCCTCCCCCCCCCCCCCCCCTCACTTCGACACAACCCCTCGTGGTTCCTAACATTTTGCGTGTTTTTCGCATTTTTTGTTTATACATTTTCACCCTTTTATATTTTTGTTGTTTATTTTGTTTTGTTTTTTTGTGTTTTTTAAATTTTTTGTGTGTGCGGCCGTTCAGTTTTCAAGTTTTGTGGCAGTTTTGCGTGTTTGCTTATAATTTTGTTTGAGTTGCACTGGCACGCCCCCACGCCTTCGCCTTTGCCTGTGCCTTCGCCACCAACCCAGCCACCCACCGCTGAGCAAAAAACTACGCGACTCTGGCACACAGCAAATTTGTAATTACTTTTTCATGCAGCAATTAAAAATGGCGTAAATAGCAGAGCAATAGACGGAGAAAGTGAGAGGACGACGAGAGGGAGAAGGGAGAAGTTTTAGACTGAGATGGATATAGAGATAAACACTGTGCCGGACTTGCCCGCAGAGTTGCCAAAAGTGGAGTTTTATTTTTGCCGCTATTTTAAGTGGTTTTTCGCTTATTTTATTTCATTCCTTTTTAGTTTTTCTTGTTGGCTTACAACTTTAATTGAGTTGCAGCGCCAGGAAGAGAGCAGGATGCGAGCGGGCAGGGGATAAAACAGACAGGAGCAGGAAATTAAATTACCCAACTTGCAGTCCATTGATTTTGGCATTAGTTGAGCTATACAAAATGCCAGCAAATGTAATCGCACATATGAAAAATTCCATAATAATTCGTATTTAATGACATGCACAGTCCAAAGGTGACTCCTGTTGTTGTTGTTGTTGTTGTTTTTGTTGTAATTGAGGGTGTCATTAGCGTAAATTACAAGCAATTAAGTGCGAACACGCACACACACGGACAAAAGCTGCTTGCTATCGCAGCGCGTTATACAAAAGAGAAACGAGAGCATTGCATTGCTCATTGGTCATTGGGCGGGGGTTGCGGGTTGCGGGCAGCGTGGAGACGTGCTGTGTGCTGGGGGGGGGGGGGGGTGTTGTTGGGAAATGCATTAAATTAATTGAAAGCATTAAACGTAAACAGTTTAGAAGCTGGCTCTTTTGGGGCTGACTACATTCCTCCTGTTGGCCCTTCAATCAATTTGCAATTACTTAAAGTTCATTGAAATGTGCTAAACACGAAATCGTCATAAAAATAGAGCAGCACTAAAATATCAAATAGAAAATTGTGCTATAAAAACGTGCAGCTTGGCTAAATGAAACAAAATAGAAAATGTTGCATAAATAATTGAGTAGAGCAACGTGGCACACAGTTCTCAAATAAGTATGCACACACACATACATATATACACACATATACACATGTACATATGTAGTTATGTGAAGCCCTGCACATGTATCGTATTCCCCCTGGAAATCAGCATAATATCAGAATAGCCCAGGCACATCACTTAGCTGGATGTGGCTCAAAGTGTGCAACTGCATTTGGTGGTTGCTTTATGGCTAACAAGCGGTGCAGGCGCAGGGGGGCGACGGCGGCGGCAGCGGGTGCGGCGGCGGGGCACGTGGCTTGTTATTGACACGCAAAGTTGTGTAATGCAACTTCATGTCTTTTGGCTAATGCGAGTTTCGTGTAAAATTTAGCAACTGGATTGAGACAAGACTCCAAATTGTAGCACACTTCTAGGCGCAGACACTGGATCATCCCCAAACAGGAGTGTAAATTGTCGAGCTAAACAGCAGGCATACAATTCTTTAAATATGCAAGCTAAGGGAGCCACAACAAAAGCTTTGATAAGTTACTTTTAGCACTGGACTAGAACGAAAGTATAGAGGAAAGACGATCATCTAGTCTGATCAAAACTCAGACAATAATCTAGGCATTCTAAGGAGGAGGAGAAACAATTTCAAAGCTGCTTCTTTTTGATTTGAAACCAATCAAGAATTATAGAAAAAGTAAAAACAAATTCTAGCTGTTGTATTAAAATAATCTATTCTATTTGTTATTTAAATATATATATATCAAGATATCTTTTTAATTTATAAGTTCGAATCGATGGTTTCTGTTTTGGATTGCTTTTAAATGCCAGTGGGGGTAGATTTTCAAAACTCTTTGAGCACTGGACGTATTAAGTCTTTGTGTAGAACCTTGAAAATGAGTTTGAAGCCAATCGCATGAAAATTAAAAATGTCGAATTCCTGAGTTTTCCACCAAATTTCCGACCATGGGAATGAATTTTCCAAAATGGGTGATACACGTGTCGCATTATTTAATGTGTAGAGCTTTGAAAATGAGTTGGAACCAGATCGGACTAAAATTAAACTTTCGCCCATACAACTTTAAAGCCACCATTTTCCACCCATGGGGGTGGATTTTCCAAAATCACTGAAATATATGTCAAATGATAGATACTAAATAAGCATAGATCCTGAGTTTTATGCCGATTGGTTGGTAAACAAAAAAGTTTCATACAAAAATTTTCCCACGCTTGTGGGAGGAATTTTCCCAAATTCCGTCCGATTTCGTCATAGATAGAAACTATTAATAAAACTTCAGCTTTCTAGCTCTTGCGATTTGGACTGTGCGATGATTGCCAATCAGTCAGTCACCAATCAGGATGTTTTATATATAAGGTGTAAGATGTATTATATATTATATATAATAGCAACAATGTTAAAGCACTGGTCAAAAATGTAATGCAAGTCAGACATGAAATAGAAACGGATATAGTATATAAAGAGGCCAACAAATATATATCCAAGCACTTAAACTAACTCTGAATATCGTCTGGTAAGTATATCTACTGCCAATTAACGATTTATTATAGTCATCGCTTAAGCAGATTATGCTGCTTAACTTTCAGCTAATTTGCGTTGCTGTTGGTAACACATTGTATCCTTAGGCAGAGTGATTAGCACAGTCTATGCCTAACTTCAAATCAAAAGCATAATGCAAATAAAAAGAGGAAGATAAAAAACAAGCTGGGAAAAAAACAAGCGTAGATTTTGCTTTGTGGCGGCGCCTTTTGACGCTTTGCCAGGCACATTTTTTTTATGTGTTCAGTAGGATTTGTTACCATTATTGTTGTTGGCCTACAAGGATAAACATCTACAAAGGCGCTTTGCTACATGCAAATGGGAAATGAGCCGCCCTGCCGCCCTGTTACCCCATACCCCCCCCCCTGTTGTCTGACTGTCTCTCTGTCTGTCTGTCGGTGTGTCTATTTCTCCCTTTACCTTTGCGCATTTTAGTTGGTTGTGCGCTTTTTGTGAGCCTCCTTTGTTCCGGCTTTCGACTTGGTTTTGTTTTGGCCAACTCTGCCATGGCAACGCGTTAAATAATGCCAACAAACGGGGCCCAGAAAAACGTTAAGTGGATTGGGTACGGGCGGCAAGCCACCCAACAAAACAGCTCGTGTGTATTTGCCGGCATTGTTCCACACAATACAAGGTAATTATATAATTTTATTTATAGCCAGATAAGTGTGGCGAAAATGCAATTAACGGTAATGCGGAAGGGTTTGCTACATTTTGCCGCTTTAAAGCATTTTGTTTGCTGCATACATTTTGGGGCAAGCTTAAAGCCACAAATTTACACTAAGAGCCATAACTTCAATTATAAGCTAAAAGCCGGCGACAAAATGCAATTTATTCATTTGCTTATTTAGCTGCCAGACACACAAACAAAAAACAAAACAAACAAACAAAACAAAACAAGAAAAAAAACACACACACACAAGAAAATAAATATATAAATTTATTAAACTATAATTCAGCTGGAAAAACGGAAAAAGCACTTTGGAGCTCACACCTAACAGGCCCCAAAGGAACAGGAACAGGAGACGGCGGCAACGACGACGACGAGGACGAAAGTATGTGCAAAAAAGTGGCCAAGTCGCGTCGCAACAACAACAGCAACTGAGGAAGGACAATGCAGAAGGCGACAGGACGACAGGACGCCACGTACATAAACAAGTGTGCATTACGTGGTGCGAGGCGACACCAACAACGAACAGCAAAGTAATAATAAAACATAACCAAACAATATGGTATACGAGTACTGCTGGCAGCCACTGTATAGAGCAGCCAACAACAAGAAATGCAGCCTGGCAGGCAAATAGCAAATACTTCTACCGAACTCAGCCGGATCCTGTATCCTGACAGTTGTTGTTATTGCTCTTGTTGTTGTTCCTCTGGCTCGCGTGTCCCGTCCAAGTAGCGAAAAAGTTTTGTTTGCATGTCTGCGGTACATTTCCGCGACAGGCACAGCGCAGAGAACAGAACAGAACAGAACAGAACAGAACAGAACCGAACCGAACCAAGCCGAACCAAAGCCATAGACCTAGCCATATGCCACATAAGCTATACATATGCATATGCGATATATATTCGTATGTAGCCTATACTCGTATGTCCTGGCAGCAACTGAGCCAAACAGCAATAAACAAGTTGAAACACGGCGCTAAAACTACGCCAAATTATAGGTTAGCTGGCTCAACTAAAATTATATGTATAAGAAACAAACAACACTAACAAAAGCCACAACAAAAACATCGACAGCACGCTTCAAGGGGGAGCTGTTTTCAAAATTAAGGGCGGATGATTTTTAATTGTGCACGATAATTTATGACAAGACTAAAGCTCAAGTAAAGTTTACTAGGAGCATACAACTGTTCCTTTGAACACGACAGGAGTTCTCAAAAAGTTTGTTAGCAACCAATAGCTACACATTTATCTTTATCGATAGTTATCGATTAATAGAAAATTTATTTATATAATATCTATAAATAAAAGTTTACAACTTGAGAATATTATCAGAAAATATATACACTTTGCTTTTAAATTTCCTAGTTGGCTATAAAAGTAAAAATCAATAGTTATCAATATACAAAATAAACAAATATCAAACATGCAGAACACATAGAAATTCGATGGAATATTTAACATAAGTGTTTTTACCAAATACATATTCATCTAAATACTGAAAACTCAAGGGAAAGAAAGCGATAACTCTCACTAAATTTTGTAGGGAAATTTCCCAGTTGGAAGTCACAATACACAAAAAGCAGCGGAAATCAGTCAGCGACATGTGCTGCTGACCGCATTGATTTATCGCTACAGGCGCACAATCGTTATCGATAGCTCGAAACAACCTACAGGCTGCGTTGGGGAACTAACTTTTTGAAGCAAACAAAACTGTTTTAATTTCTCAGCAATGATTGCATTAGTTGATAATTTCCCCAGAAACTGAGCCCCCCTCTAAAGTTTCTCAACGAAGTCAAACGACGCCATTGACCTCCTGTGACCACAACAGAACAAAGCGAATTTCATGTGTGTGTGCGTGTGTGTGTGTGTTCGACTTGAAATGTTTTTGCCCTGCTGCAAGAAAGGGCAAACGGTGCTGAGCTCTAGTGCCGTGTCTCTGCTCCACACCCAAGCCAAGCTCCGCCCCTTTACCAGCTCCCCCGGCACTAAAGTGACTGACTGGCGCCATAATGTCGCCTCGGCTCGCCCGTTCGCTTTGTGTTGGTATTAGTGTGGCACGGTGTGTTGTCTACTGGCGCACAATGTGGCGCTTGTATCCTTTTTCAACACCAGTCACCGAATCGCCCAAGCCGCCCAACCACCCAAGCCACTTTTACCATATGTACAATCCCTTATACCTAAGCCAACGCGCTTTTTATTGTGCATCAGCTTTGTGTTGTGTAATATGTCTATGTGTGTGTGTGTGTGCGTGTGTATTTGTTGTTTGTTGCAAATAATAGTGTTTAGCGTTGTTCTTGCCGTGTCCCTGTGTTTATTTGCTGTTAATAGAGCGTATGCTGAGTTTGCCTAAACAAATAAAGTTATGGCAGCACAACTCTTGTGATAGCTACAAATTACATATTTTTCCATTTCTTTTTTGGTAGAATTTTATCCTTATTTCGAGCACATAATTTCTAATATTTTTGCTGGCCACAATTCAGGTCCTTGTCGCAACGCTCGTGTGTTTATTTATTTATTTTTCGCTACATGCTCGATAAACATCGCGTTGCCAGCTCGAAAACCCTCTGACAATGACAAGATTTACAGCACCCCAAAGCAAAAAATAAAACCAGGAAAAAGAAAAGGAAATGGAGACAGCAAAGGGAGAGGGTAGGAGGGCTGGGCATATATGAGAAGCGGCCCAAATCAAAGGCTTTGTGCCATAATAATCTGCTAGCACATTTGAGATTTCAATGAAAGCTGCTGCTGCCACACACACACGCACACACACGCACACACACGCACAAACACGCACAAACATGCACAAACACGCACACAAAAAATGATTTATTTTCCATGTCGATAAACGAAAGAAAGCGAAACTTGAAACGTTGCCTCAACTCCTTAAATCCTGCTCCCACACCCTCTCTCTCTCTCTCTCTCTCTCTCTCTCTCAAGCTCAAGCTCAAACTCGGCCCCGGTTTGGGGAAGTGTAGCGAATGGACGCATAACATTTTGCACAATAGATTGAGCATTTCCGGGCTGAGTGTGAGGAAACTTAGGACATGAAACGTTGAAATGAAAGCGCGCCGGCAAAACATGTGTAGAAGTTTAATTTAATAAGTTTTTCGGTTATAGGATATGTTAAACATGCCGATATTGTGCTCCGCATGCCCGCAGGCCGCTCCCCGCCACCTTCCGCACAAAAAAGGACACAACACAAAAGAAAACCAGACCAAAAAATATCTACAAGTTAGTGTTTTTTTTATATTTTTTATTTTATTTTGTTGCCCTCGTACATGTTGCTAATTTTGTTTGTTGTAAAGTTTTTTTAGGGGGTGCGAGACTTTTTTGGTTGTATTTTGAAAAAAACACCCGCTTCTGTTCGGTTCGGTTAGGAGGGAGGTTACATAAATCATGCGTAAAGTTAACATAAACTTTGACTTGCTTAGCTGGGAACGGGGGGGGCAGGCAGGGACGGGGGCGGCAGCCACATGTGTTGCATAATTTGTAAATTTTTGTTACATGGGCTAAAAATTTTAATGGCAGACGCCTGAAAGCATGCCAAGGTTTTTCCCTTTTTTGGCAAATTGTAAGCGAAAGAGATTTGCCTAATTAAATGGCTTTTTGTCTGGCAGTCGAAGGAGCTAAGGGAACGGAACGGGAAGGGGCTGAGAAGGAGCGCAGCGTTGGAAGGATTGGCAGGTCTCATTAATAAGCCGAAGCTTGTGTCTTGGTTTCAGCCTTTAAGTTCGTTAGGCAAATACAAAGCGGCCAAGACGGCAGCTTCCGTTCGTCTGCGCGCTGCTGACAATAGTCCTGCAGCCGGAAGTGTGGAGGAAAGGGGTACAGAAAGGACATTAGACAGTTGCCGCAGTTTCCTGCGTGTGGCTGACAAGTGGCCCCAGCAAAGTGAATCAATTTGAAGCAATCAAATAATAGAGCTTTATGCATACTATTCGTGTTTCAATCTGTGCGTCTGTCCCGCTAATTGCAGGACCTTGTGTGCGTCGTCCTTTGTCCGGGGCCCAACAAAGGCCTGCGTCAAGAAAACCTTTAAGCGCTCCGCATTCATTGACAGCCCGTGTACCCTTTTTGGGACCCTGCTCTTTGTTATGCTTTTGGGATTATATTCTGTTCTATAATACTTTGCTAAAAGCGAAAGTGTTGATTTCTGCGTAACTTGAGGCAAAACAGGTGCATCCTGTTCCAGGGAACCTTATTCATTGAATAGACAGCGAGCAAAAGGAAGAGCCGAAGCCGAGCTAAATGCTGAAGAGCCTTGAAAGCGAAATCAAAAGAAATACGCACGAGCATTGAAAAAATGCGTGACCTTGGCTGGAATTCTATTTTTAATTTATTATTTTTCAATGCGTTGGCATACGAAAAAGCGTGGGAAAAGTTGGCCAAAGAGAATTTGAAGTAGTATTTGTAAAGCAGGTCCTTTTTGTATGAGTCTTCATATTATTTCTTTAATTTTCAATGTTAAAGCAGATAAAAAGCTTTGACTTGCAATTTGATTATTAAAAACTTAGCTTGAAAGTGCATTAATAAATCAAGATATTTACTAAGAAATATTTAAAGATGCTTTTAAGGAAGAATCCTAACTAATAATGTATTGGGTCAGCCTGACATTTCCATAAAGAAAGTTGATACAGAAAACTATCTCAAAGGTAAACAAGCCTAAATATAAGTTCACCACCTGAATTCTTACTTCTCACATCTTTTTATTTATTTATTTCTTCAGCCAAAATCAACTTGGTTGGTTCTAATTTTAGTATGACTATAAAAAAAGCTCTACAAGTTGAATTACTTAAATAACCATAATCACGGCTTAGATTTCATCATGGCAACACCCTGTACGCTTCATAGTCTCCATTAGTTGAGTGCCCAATCAAATTACAGACCAAATGATCCGCCATACTTTGCCTTGTGGCTTTTGGGCCCAGATGTTGCCTCAATTTCATGGACTATCCGTAGCTGCTACACACACTGCACCTACCCCTGGCCCGAACATCCTCTCCGTTTCTTCCCAAAAACCGCATACGCACTCAGGCACATGAAACGCGCGCCGGCAACGAAATTACAACTTGTCAACTCAATCAAGCGCGCTTTATGCAGCAATTTCCGTCACTTGTGTGAGTTCCCACACACCCCCACCCACACACCACACACACACACACACACACACACACACTCTGTGTGCTATATACACACCCTCTGGCAATAAAACGAACATAATCAGCTAATATAAAATTTGAATGAGCCAACTGAGCGCGAGTGCTAATAATCCTTTTTTGATTTGAGAGCTCAGGAAAAATTAACAAAGGCTCTTGTTGTTGTTGTTGTTGGTGCTGCTGTAAGCTGCGGCTTACCTGAAGCACAGACGCCTAATATTATGCAACAATCAGAGCAGCAGACACTACACTGCAAAAAATGATGCTATACCAAACAATATTTGTTAAATTTGACTTCTTTCTTTAGAAATGCATTAAAATTTTGTAGATTTGATTGTATTATAAATTATAATTTGTAACTTTCCTCTATAATTTGATCAGTTTATAGATTGGTTGCGGTTTTTATTTTGGGCTTTATTTATTTTATTTTATCTTATTTTTTGCTGGCTGCTGTTCAGCATTTTAATTTCATGCTGGGGCATATTTCCTGCCAGGCGACGATGCCATTCGGTTTAGCGAGGACATCCGCCGGCGCTTCCGGCAACAGTTGCCAGCTGGCGCGTTGTCCTGAGCCGTGTCCTGGCCATGTTCCTGTCGCGGCAGCTACTTCAATTTGCCGCCAGCAATGTGGCAAAGGACAACGACAAGGATGTCGACGGAGACGTTGATAAGCTGCTGCTGCTGCTGCTGCCTCGCGATTTTCTGTGTGCGACTTTGTCTGCTGCATAGCTGCAGAGCTTAAAGGTTACAACTTGGCCAAATCCTTAAAGTGCACAAACCGTCAATTAGCAATTAGCCAAGCTGGGTTTCCATCCACCAAGGGGCATACTTATTTATTTGTTGTTCCCTTCTGCTGAGCCAGCAATTTGAGTGCACGCATCGATTTCAGTATGCGACTAATGAACTTTCAATATAATTCTCCCCCCGTTTGCGTAGCTTTTTTTCCGCCTTAATTGCAAAAATCAACAAATGCCCGCAGCTTTGATTTATGCTGCACATGTGCGTTAAATCCTGCCACGCCCACCAGCCGCCCATTTACAAGCTATATTTAGTTAATTACTGGAGAGCAGCGCCAATGCGGGCTCCGCCCACTGGCGACTTTTCAAATTTTATGTCTTGCGCACCAAAATGAACTCCCCGGCGTATCATTTGCTCGAAACGTGTAGCGTGGGTTGGTCAGGGACAGGACGGGACAGGACGGGACAGGACTTGCAGGGCGGGAACGTTGCCACTGTCAAAGTTTTCCGAGCAGCGGGTTTTCCTGTGTTTACGACTAAATTAAATGTGCATTAAACAACGGTTAACAACTGGCAATCGCTGCAAACGTTGAAGAGCCAAATGGAGACAATAAACGGCAAAGGGCACAACTTTGGATTTGTCTGCGTGAATTGGTCAAAAACAATCTAATTTGGCATTTTATGTGACACGTGGGGGGACACGGGGTGCGACACAGGCATTAGCTTGGGTCTGGTCAATGGGAAGAGTGTGCCAAACTGTGCTCAGAAAATGAGAAGAGGAATTTACGACAAGCTTTTCTAATCGCAAATATCGATAGTCTTGAAGACAACAAAGTTACGTTTAAATGAGCATTAGTTATCGATAAAGTTAGAAACTAATGTACCAAAAATTCAAGGACATTTTTAGAGCTCTGAGATTGTTCTTGAAAGATTTCTAAATTCCAGAACTTTGTCAAAACTTGGGAGATTCTTATGCATAATAAAATTTGACTGCTTTGAATTGATATAAAATCTACTTTTTATTTCAGGAGTCGAGGAACTATTTGTGAGTACTCGCTATGAATTTACTAACTTGAGTTGAGTTTTGTAAATAAATAGAATAAATATTTAGTGTAGAAAGTAAACTTAATTAATTAAAAATTATATAAGCTTTAAGGTAAATAATTGAATTGGAGTGAAAAACCCCGGAACATCCGAGCTTGAGGGAGGAAAAATGCTGTTGGGAATTGAACAGAGATCTTAGGCAATACATTTTGTATACAATGTATATTATCTAGATCTCCGGCACATTTCTTATCGACCATTTGCACGGTGCCACCCACAGTGCTCGCAATACAATTGATTTTTAATTTAAATGCGTGAGTTTTATGGCCAGCTCCTTTTTTTGAGGGCCGTTAGACCAAAGTCCAGTCCAACTGTAATGTCGTCACGTTGATTTGATTTTATTGCGCCCTGTTGGGCAGCAGGCGGCGGCCGAAACTTGCCAAGCATCCTGGTAGCATCCTTGGGCGCTCCTTCTGAGCGGGCTGTGCCCAGTCAACCCACTTTTATGTGGCTCCAAATGACCTGCGTGGCATAATTTATGCATGTCTCACTGAGCGAGCCAGCGAAATAAAACGAGGCCGGCGCATAAGTCAAATTTAAGAGCCCACTTAGTAGACCAATAAATACCTCCAACTCGAATACCTAGGCGTGGATGAATGAAGCTCCACTCCACTCCACTCCACTCCACTCCACACCATCCCGAACGCCTCCCTACCACTCCCCCTGCGGGATAGCATTTGTAGCCGTTGTTTTATGAGCAAGCCGCAGCATTTTGTGCTCTTATTAAATTTTGTGTGACGAAGCATAAAAAAATGCCTGAATATGTTGCAAGGATCTTTATTTTTTGTTCCTTCTGAACTCGGCTTCTATTTTGTTGACTGCGTTGCTCTTCATAAAAATTTGTTTTATATGCTGTCACACACGAGGAGCTGCAGTTAGTCGTGTGGGCGGGACAGGACTTACACACACACACACACACACATATATACACACAGGCCACAACGTCGACGACTGACAACAATAACCCAAAATGCCAACAAGTATGATAACCGCAACAGCAACAGCAACAACAACAACAACACAACAGGACACACACTTGAGAGGGATACAGAGTGAGAGCAAGAGAGATACAATCTGCAGACAGAAGGACAAAAGGATGGCAAGCCAGAAAGATGTGCTGCCACATTTTTGTACTAAGCGTATTATGAAATTTTTTATATATTTTACAACTTGTCTGCGCTGTTCTTAAGTTTGTGTTTTTCTTCCTTTTTTTGCGGTAAGAGTCCTGGGAGCAATAGTTTTTAGCCCGGCTTTAAGACTGGGTAGCAGAAAAGCTTTAGATTAAAGTACTGGCGAAAAGCTAGCTAAAATAAATGAGTATATTAATAGAGAAGACAGCCCAGGAAAAGATTAAAGTATTTAAGTAACCTGTAACTTTAGATTGAGTTGTAGAAAACCACAGCATATTTTATATTTCTCAAGTGAGCTCGAAAACTTGAGCGAAAATGAATACAATTTATAAAATAACAATAGTGAGTAATCTCTGACGATTGCTTCAAGACAAAACTCAGTAGGAATCTCTGAAAATGTTACATTTGATTAAAGTCTTATAAATTAATTTTGGTAAGACATTCAAAGGCGCTGGTCTATGTCAAGTTCAAGTCTGTTTCATTTCCTTTTCTTTATACACAATATATTCTCACTGGCAATATTTTTTCTTATTTTTTTTATATATTTTTCCAGGCAACAAAAACAAACACTTCATATGTTAATTTTCCAATTAGACTGAGAGAAATGGCACTAATTACATGCGCACGTAACAAAAAACAACAACAACAATAAAAGTAGCCACTTGAAGGGCGAATCGTGGTCCTCGCCGTGGTCCTGGGGGCAAGGCAGGGCATGAAAAAAATGTAAATAAAATTAATTTTATACACCAACAGGGACTAGGACTAGAACGAGAACGAGAACGAGAACGAGAACGAGAACGAGAACGAGAACGAGAACGAGAACGAGAACGAGAACGAGAACCAAAGCCAAAGCCAAAGTCTTCGAGTCAGCACAAAAATATAAATGAAGTAAAATAAAGCAGCCAAAGAAATGTCTGGACTCAAGTGGGTTGTGTGTGGGCCGAGCAGGTGTGTGTGTATGACTGTGTGTGTGTGTGTGTGTGTGCGTGGGCATTAAAACGAGCGCTTGACACGCGACGCGTTTGCATTTTACACGCAGCAGGCGCAACAACAGCAGCAGCCGCATTGTGGGCATTGTTTTATGAACCGCATACACCGTACACACACACACACACACACATACACACACACCAGCACATTCAAGTAGGCGGAAATATTAACCGCACTGTACAATTCTAATTACATTTTGCCAGAGCCTGCCCACGTCGCCAGCTCCTGCAGATTTGCGCTCCCTTGCAGAATTCACTTCACAGGAGTCGCGTGCGCCTTTAATTTTATTTATTGCGCAAAATTGCTGACTGGAGGTGTGCGTGCCAATGTGTGTGTGCTGGTGTTGCTGTTGTCGCAGCCTCGCGTGTCACATTGCTATAAAGTGCAACAACAAGAACAACAACACGAAGATCGACAGCAGCCGCCGCCAACACTTTGCCCTGACTCTGTTTTCTGTTTGTTTGTTACTCATATCCTGTAGCAACATTTGCCAAGGTTCTATTAGATTAACAGTTCTGTTGAAAGGAAATATGTTGCCTTGCAACATGTATCTTATTAATTTTGAGCTATAACTACAATACTCATAAGAAAAGCTTTTCCTGGTTTAAATAAACAAAATAAAGTTTAAAATGTGCTACAGAATAGAATTGGTTTACCATTCAAAAAGACGCATCTTGATGGTTTCAATAGAGATCATTTATCGATAACATTTCAAATAATAATAATCGATGCTTCTGTTAGTGCCATTGAGATTGTTGTCTAGATCTGCTACAGGGTATCCTAACTGTCTATAACTTTCAGCTGCAGCAATCTTAGCTCTTTTTTTTTTGCTGGCAACACTTTTAGTTAAGGTGTGTGTGTGTGTAAAACTTTTGTTAAGGGATTTCGTTGAAGTCTTTGTGGCTGTACTTTTTCTTTGACTTACGCGGCTTGATTAAGAGATGTAAGCTTTGGAAATTGTGAATTTGAAAACATACCTGCAATGAGAAAAGAAAAGAAGTTGCGTTTAGTGTTGAGATTGAAGTGAATAAGTTAATTGAAAAGAAATATATATATATAATATGGCATAGATGCTTCCACATATATTTTAGTACATATTATTTCTTTGATATCGATTACATCTACTGACATTCGGAAGTTTATCCCATTAACATGAAATGAGAATGAACACAATCTATTTACCACTTATCGTTTTAATTATGAAAAGTAATCAATAAAGATTGTTTATAAAAACTGAAAAGTTTATAATATTTATCTACTGATCTGCAAAAAATAATAATACTAAGCAGCCAGCGTTGTTTATTCTTAGGTTAGCCATAAGCCAACCTACTCTTAAATAAAATAAAAAATAATACCATTTTCTAAGTTATCAATGGATTACAAAATTGCTGAGTATTCCCAATAATTTGTTGACTTTTGTTCAATTAAGTTTAACAGGCTCTTCAGCCTGCTTAAATACCAGCTTCTTGTTGGCCATTAAAAGCGAGAAAAGATTGCTCAAGAGACTGCATTAGAGTAGATGACAAATAACGACACATTTTCCGCTTAATTAAACAAGTTCAATAAACCGAGAGTCGAGCACAATTTCAGTGTTGTTTGTGTCTGCGCTGCGGAAAGGAAGGAAGGAAGGAAGTAAGCGGGCCGAAAAAGAAAACCCTTTTTAGCCATTGTTGCTGCATAATTGCCAGCATAATTCATAAAATGAAAGAGTTGGGCCGAGTGGGGCAGAGTAGGACAGAAAACATAAAAAATCATTGACTTTATTTTGCGAGCATTTAGGCTCAAAACGAGCACAAAAGAAACAAGCTTTCAGTTTTATTTCTATCTTTTTTTCATCTTTGACACACGCAGCGCCAACAAAGTGGCAGCAAAGTGGAGCTGGAATAGAAACAGGAACAGAAGCATCATCAGCAGTAGCAGCAGCAGCAGCAGGAACAGGAGCGGGAGCAGGACATCCTAGGGAGTCTCTTAGCCGCGCCGGTTCATCAAATGCACTGCCATAGCCACTGAGCCACTTGCTTTTTAATTAAAATCCAAAGTCATTTGCATGCGCTTTGAATGGCAGAGCAAAGAAATTGCCTTGCCTTCGGGTGGAGTGGAGTGGAGCGATGTGGAGTGGAGTGCAGCGGGGAGGAGTGGGTGTGAGTTAGGTGGTGTAGCTGTCCTGTGCATTGTAATGTAAGTAGTTTTTGGATTGGAGAGGGGCTTAGTTAGAGCGACAAGCGAAGACCATTATAATCATTATCAATTGCCGAGCGCTGACAACGAGCTTAACAATGGCCACACAGAGGGACACTGCCGGGGAGTGGAGTGGAGTGGAGAGGAGAGGCAGGCAACCACAGTCAGAGCCACAGCCAGAGCCACAGAGAGACTCAACCACGAACCACAAAGCCCGCGATGCATAGCAAGTAGGCAGAAGTGAAGTGGAAGTGAAGAAGATGCTGATGGCAACGGCGTTGGTGTACGAGGCGGAAGGAAGCGGCCAGCAGAGGGCATGGGGTGAGAGAGAGGAGGGAGGCGCTGCCGGAAGCGCAACGCAAGCGGAAACGGAAAGCCTTATTAAGCGGAAACATTTCGCCTTTTGGCTTCGTGCGAACCCCGCACAAAATGCTGCTCATAATTTATGCCAATATTTTTGCAACTGCGCCCCACATTCCCCACATCAAGACAAATCAAAAGCTGCGCTGCGACGACTGCGGCAACTGCGGCTGCTGCTGCCGCTTTTATTGGCCAGCATGAAATTTTTCAACGCTTTTTTATTATCAGCTCCGTTTGGTCCCTTGGCATATCAATTGAAAAATTGCAATTGACGAAGGCGAAAGAAAATGGCGCAAAGTGTAAGAAATGCTCTCAAAGGATTCGCGGCGGCTTTTGAAGTGTAAATCACAGCGCAAAGTAATGACAATTTCTGCAGCTTAGTCAAGTGTAATTGGAATACACACAGCGTGGTCGGAGTAGGTACACACTGGCAGTGTCAAAGGGGGGAAATTGCTATTTACCGTTGGGGTTTTTCATGCACAAGCAAAGGAAGCAAAATAAGCGGCATTAAATGCGTTCCACAAGAGAAAAGCCGAGGAAAAATCATTTAAGGAACCGAACGAGAATCACAAATGGCAATGGTTGATAAAAGAACACTGTATTAAAAAAGCTGAATGGTAACAATGCTTCCGCATATATTATATTATTCATTTCTCGTTCATAGACAGAAAATAACAAATCTCGATAGGGTAATACTGGCAGGAGGTAGTAATCAGTTGTCAGTTAGAAGTAATCAGTTATATCTAATATGAGGATATATTCTCCAATCAAAAGGTTAGGTTTTGGCATATTAACGACTCTAGCAACTACTCAACCCTTAGAACTGTATTCTTTTACTAACCTATTTAGTCTATTACCGAATATACTAGTAGTGTTCTCGTTTGCGAGTGAAAGT
Source organism: Hirtodrosophila confusa (assembly GCA_035043065.1). Classification (NCBI taxonomy): domain Eukaryota; kingdom Metazoa; phylum Arthropoda; class Insecta; order Diptera; family Drosophilidae; genus Hirtodrosophila; species Hirtodrosophila confusa. The sequence continues at coordinate 377,507 of JAWNNI010000035.1, read as the reverse complement.
CAACCGTTTTATATCAACACGAAGCAAATAATTCATTTCAACTTCAATTGCAGACAACTTGATAAGCATTAAATTTCAGCAGAGTCTTAAACAACTTTATAAACCATAACATATTTTAATGTTCGCTGCAGGGAACTTTAAGCCATTATTCAAGTGCAGATTTTGGCCTTAATGATTTTTGTGTTATATTTCAAATTGAACCCGTAGCCCACACACAGAACAAAAACCTCAAATATTAATGTTGATGTGGATGATTTAAGCCGGTCTCCTGCTCAGTTTAAAGGCAGACAGGCACGCATTCTGTAACTTATAATGCGCCATAAATCAAAGTCAAAGCCGAGCATATTACATTCAACGAGTAGAGCAGAGAGAGCAAGTGTCCTGACCACATTAAAGCCCAAATGTCCAGCAAATTTTCAAGCAGCACAAACTTTGAGAGCAAAAATTTGCTTAGAGCTGCACATTGAGGGGCAGAGTAAGGAGCGCCCAACAAAGGCAAACTTTGCTCATCATTAACAAAACAAAATATTGAACATGCCTCAGTGGCAATCGCAGCAAGGAATACTCAAAGCCCAAGCCCAGAAGTACTCAAAGAGCGGGGCTTACATTTCAAGTTTTTGGATGCCTGCTCGAAAAACAGGACAACAGGAGAACAGAAGAGTAGGGAAGATAGGAGACCAGCAGAGATGTTGCACTCAAGTGCCTATTTATCTTATTAAGACGATGCCGAGCAGCTTGTTTTGGGTGCCAAAAGTCCCGGCTGAGTTGTGGGCGTGGCATTGTCTGTTTGCCTTTGCATAGTTTCGGCTAGGGAACTTGCCAAGGACATGCCGCTCAAGCACTGAGCTTTTTTGCTGTTGCCTATTAGTTTATTTTGCTGCTCGAAGTAGTTTCTAAGTTCCTGCACAACTTGGGTTTGTTTTGTTAATTTGATAGGACATAGTTCTGCCGCAGAGCCGAAGAGCTGCAGAGCTTGCGAGATGGGTAAAAATAGTTGCGTTGACTTGTCCACTTACACTCGTACATATAAACATTGTGGAATGCATAAATGTGACTGAGCAAACAAAATGAAAACGTTCTTGTTGACATGCCATGGATGTCGTTCGTCTCAATTTGGCTACTGACTGGGGCACGGGTGAGGAACTGGGTTTTGGATGCTATGAATACGCTTAAAGTGCTCTGAACATTTTTGGACTTGTTCGATTTTGTCAAGTGTATGTATATGTGTCTGCATGAAAATGTATGCTAATTGGCTTTTGATATTGTGCCGAGTGTGGGTGGGTCAAAGTCAACGTCAACGTCATCCTCAGCCTCATCGTCATCATCATCCGAGTGCTGGGCGTAATGAGTTTAAAACAGGAGCTGGGTGGATATCATTGTGTGGTTTTTGTGGCCCCAGTGGCTCTTGTGTTGAGTGGCGTGTTAGTGGTTGGCAATGCTGTGTGTTTTAGTGGTCAGATATTAGGGATTCTTTGGTGCTTAAAGGCAAGTGGATGCCAAGTGTAACGTGAAGAACTTATAAAAATTTTTTTAATGAATAAACTTTTTTAGGTGAATATCTAGAGAAAACACATAAATGTGTGGATCATATGGATCATATGTGGATCGTGACTAAGACTTCTGTTAAACTGCCTGAAAAACGTTTTCAATTACTTCCAGATGCATCTTAAATTGGATCAACCTTAAAATACATGTGGCACGCAAGTGGATTGTATTACGCAATTGTAGAGCCAATTAATTCATTTTATTGCATTTCAAATTTATTATATTCCCCAGCTATTTTCCACAATTGTGACAATCTAATGATTTGTTGAATTCATTTGCATAGTCCAGCACAACAGCTTTCGAATGTCTCAGGATAAAGAAAATAAAGAAGAAGAAAAACAACACCAGAGAAATAAACTTTTTAATAGAAGCAAAAGTTTTCGTTAGCTTAATTTATTAACCTCTCGAGATTCGATATACCGAGATTCGAAACGCACTCAACGCACAACGAGGCGAAAACTCATAAATATCGATTTCATTACCAACACATACATTTCATGGTTATCGGACGGGCACCCAAAGCTGATGACAAGGAACTGAAGCAAGTGAAGCAACTGGGGAACCAACAGTATAGTATATCGTGTGCGAATCATCCACACGCCATGACTAAAAGTTACTAAATTTTCCGGCCGTTTGCGTCATTAATTTCCAAAAAGGAGAAAGGAAAAAAATCCGAGAAAGGAAAAAAGGAACTCAAAGTGGAAGTGGTATCCTCAAACCAAATCGAATGGCATACACAGAAGAGGAAGAACAAGAAGCAGAGAAATCGAATACGAAACGCAAGTAGAAATAATGGAGCAGCAAAAAGTTTCGCGAACGAGCTCCGATGGTCGTGCACTGATAAGGATAATGGATTTGGACTCCTGGACAACGCTGATGACGACGAACGACAACAAGGACGACGCTTGCGATGAAAGTGAGTAAATTTATTCATTGACAATTGAGTTGCGGGCTGCTGGAAATTGAGTTTGGGTCAGCAGCGCGTTATTTAGATGTTCCACTTCTACATCTGCCCCGACTCCGTTTGCAATGCCCCTGATTCACATTGTCATCACCATCGTCATCCCCATGGTCGTCGTCGTCGTCGTCGTCGTCGTCATCGTCATCGTCATCGTCATCGTCGGTTCATCCCAAGTAATTTTCGAGTGCTGCATATTTATTTGCACAAGCGCTTTGCTTTATTATTATGTATTGCTATGGCTGTTATTATAAAACCCACAGAGCCAACGGAGGCACAGGGAAGTTCAGTCCAAGTTCTTCAGCTCTTGAGTGGTTTGCGGTCGGAGCTTTCGGGTCAGGGATCTCCTTCTATTTCAAATATTTTCGCGCAAAAATGTCAAGTATACTTTTTGGCTTACAAAAGTATGCGGATTGCGGGCGTGTGAGGAGGAGTGGGGCAAAACACTTTACAAATTCGATGGCTTTGAAACAGCAAAAGCAAGTTTTTAAATCGAAGCGAAGGAATAGAGTAAGAGTTCTTCACTCTTATACAGAAACCATAGATGCTATTATTGAGGTTTGGGGTGGCAAATTATGCGAAATTGTCAGTCAAGCCAATTAAAAGGACTTTGAACATTCTTCAGTATTTCTTACAATTTTGCTATGAAAAATAAGCTTACAAATAGGATACAACAAAGTACAGAGTTCAAAAACCATCCGTTTCCTGAAAAAATCAAATTTTTTAAGTATTTGTTCAAAAGAAATGATTGTTATGATTTATGCTATGATATGTTTCAAGAACATTCAAAATCCTTTGTCATATTTTATTAATTTTATTTTTTATAGTCCTCTAGAGCACATTTTTGTATTGAAAGTGTGGAAATTCTCTGGAATTATAATTAAGAAACATTGAAAAGTACGATTTTAATTCATCTTCCATATTATTATCTTCTATTTACAAAAATACCATCGCTTCTCATTTGCATAAACTGTCCGCAATTCGACTACATTTCTCTCTAAATTTCTCATATCTCCACCTCTTGAAGAACTGTCTCTCCACCTCCTGCTGCAATACCCACCATTTCCCCTGATATTTGCTAAGGCCTCAATTTATTCTCTTTTTTTTTGTATGAGTATTTTTTTATTTTCTTCTTGTATTTTGTTGTCTATTTTGTTTGTCGCATGAAATGCTCGTAGATGTTGTCGTCGCCGTTGTATAAAATCTAGTTCCAGGCAAATGCCACAAAAGATTGATTTTTTCTGCTGCTTCAACTACTACAACTACTGCTTGTTTATTTTGTTGCTGTTGCTGTTTTTTTTTATTGTTGTTATTTGTTGTTGCAGCTGCTGCTTCGCTGCTGGCATCTGGCCAAGCACAAATTTGTTTTGAGTGCCCCGGCGACGACATGTCCAAGTCCAAACCCACACCCAAATCCCAAACCCAAAAACCAAAATCCAAACCCTCAGTCGGCTCATTCAGCCTTAAGTATATATTTTACAATGCTTTAAATTTGCTTAACACAATCCAAATTTAAAATGTTTAAAAGAGACTTGGGCAAAACAAAGACACAAATTATAAACAAAAATCTGCGAAAACCGCAGCAAAAAACAAGAAAGTAAAAGAGGGAAATAAACTTTTGCGGCCAAACACGTAATAACATTTAAAAAGTGCTGATGGTTGGAACCGCACACAGCACCAGCTAAATTTGAGGGGTAAGATGAAAGCTGATGCTCCTGATGAGGATGGGGATGCAGATGATGATGATCAACATTTCAAGTTGTTGTTGTTACCAATGTTGCTGTTGCTGTTGCTGTTGCTGTTGCTGTTGCTTGGGGCCAGGCCACAACTTTTGCTGATTCAACACTCTCGCTTTTTGTCGCCTCAGTTCAGTTCAGCACTTATTTTGTGTTTTGCTTCAAAACATTTTCGCATTTATTCTTAATTATCAAGAGCGTATTTTCTTGTGTTTGCTTTGCCTGTTGCCCCTCTATAAATCTAGCTGCCGACGGTTTCATTACCAAGCCGCAGCAACAGTAGCCCCAGTTTGGCCCCGTTTCACCCGCGAACCGCAACTGGCGCTTTTCAGACAGCCCACACACTCGACATACTTTATCATGACACGCGGCGTATTTCAACATATCTTCCACACTGACAGATGAGCCAACATCCAGACAGACTGCAGTTGTCCTGCCCTTCCCTGGACTCCCCCATCCACTCCTGGCCAGCACAGACTGCAGACTGTCCATGTCTGGGGCTGGCTCGGGCTCTCCTGTTGTCCTGTTGTCTGTTTTCAACATATGACAGTTTAATTTACTTTTATTTTTGTGTGGATTGCATTCCAACTGAAATGTTGGTTTTTGGGTTGTTGTTTTTTTGATGCTTTCTTTCTTTCCATCCGCTGTTTAAAGTTTATGTTGATGTTTATGTCATTTAATTTCAATTACGAGTAAATATTTTCGCCCTATGGTTTGCAAGCTCAATTATTAGCGACCGAGAGCAGGCAGGAGGCTGCCCTGCTTGCTATTTTAATTATGCGGCTGGCTGGTAATTTATTTTAAACTGTGAGTTATTAGAATTTATGGCCAGCTGCTGGCAGAGCGCAGCAAAGCCAAACGGCCCATGAATTGCTAATGGCCAAAATGCTGCATTAAGGCTTTAAATGCCAGCTTATGGCATCCAAAATGTAGATGTATTTGCACAGTTCAGTTGCATTGTTGTACAATATGCCAAATAAATACACGGAAAAGCAATCAACTGCTCTGACTGGCAGAGGGGCGTAGTAGGAAACCAACGTTTACAATATTGTTTGAGTGAAAAACAAAAAATAAATAGAAATAAAAATAAAAAAACAACAACAAAATACAACAAAGATAAATAAAAGTAAGCCGGAAATGCTTTCAATATCGAGATGCAGCCTAAATGCTCTTGCATAGCTAATGAACTGCTTTGGGTAGAGTGTGGAGTGGTTTAATCAAAAAAAACCAGAGCCCTTTTGAAATAATCGAACAGTATATAAGATTTTTTTTTTAAATTTCCGAAAATTGGGAAAATTTAAAATTATAAATCAACAAGCAATATAAATCATTATGACAATCCACAATCTTTTCACTCTACAATTATAGTAAATTAACCGTTAAAAATAATTATCATATTAAAATGTTTTTATAACCGAATTCTTCTCCTCACTCTTCCTCCTTAAAGAATAGTTCTTTACTCGGTTAGAAAAGATTAGAATAATTTGCAGGATAAGTTTTTCTGAATAAGAATGTATACTATATGCAATTTAGATAGTTTTATAAGCGGAGTATATATATGACAACTTAAAGAATAAATCACTTAGACTTCTAGCTAGGGTATAGGAAGGAGTGGAGAGTGAAAGACCCTGACAATGGGCAATGGGATGCCAAACAATGACAGCGAGAAATCAACGCGCCAAAAACTGACAAACGACAAATGTGTAAAAAGCCCATCCAAAGGGTCTTCAGAGCAGAAAGACTGACTCTTCAGTCAGACAATGATGGGGCGACAATGTGGGGATGATGATGACGCCATCGTTGACAGTCCAGACTGAGGAGAATGCCAACTGGAGTAACTGACTAAATGACTGTCAATGTGTGTGTGTCTATATGTGTGTATGTGTGTGTGTGTGGTATTTAATATATGCTGTGTGGGTGGTTTTCCCAATATAGCATAGACGAGCTGATAAGCAGCCGCAGCAGCAAACAACAACTTTTGATCAAATTTCCAATAGTAGTATATGCATAACTAAGCCAAAAACTCGTAGAATGCCCAAATGCACACAGGCAAATACTCGTATATATATAGATATATATATTGTTATAGTATATACAAAATGGCCTGTCTGCACCACAACAGTGGTTGAGTTTTCCTTGTTGTTTCTTGCCTGCAAATACTTCCACTTGAATACAATTCCTTTCGCTCGGCTCGCTCTCTCTCTCTGGAGATTTGTTTTGTTTAGTTTTGTTTTTGTGCACTTGTTTACTGCGTCTTTGTACAAAATAGAAAATAGCAGTAACAACAATGCAGCAGCTACTGCTGCCGTACCCCCTTGTGGCTCTACACATGTCACAGAGTGAGAAGCTTTGCTGCTCGAGGGATTTTTCGTCTTTTCCACAGCTCGGAGTAAAAATGTAAATTTACATTAGACGCAAGTAAATTTAAATAATGCGCGTTAAATTTACTACTTTTTTGCACATTTTTCCTACACATTTGTATTTTGTTTTTCCTGCTCTCTTTTGTGGCAGCAGCAGGAGCAGGAGCAACAAAACAAAAAGCTTTAGATACCAGTTATGGTATCGTCTTTAGCTGTTGTCGGTTACTATGGGGCGCCATTATGTTGGCAGCTTTTGGATCTGCTGTGGCTTAGAAAATATGTTGACAAGCATAAAGCTGAATTGTTGCCAAGGATATGGTTGGGTTTGCTTAAGAAACCGGAAAATATGCATTGTGGAGCGTAGCACTTAGTGAACAACGAGTGTAAGCTGCTTGGGTTTCCATCATGGTATGACCTTTTATACTATGTGGATCGAATGTGGATTGTGTGTGGATTGAAAGTGATATGTGCGATAGTTATTGCAAATATTATCAATAGCTTTATATGCGCTTCTGGTTATATTAACCATATGGAACCTATGTGGATCGTAAGTTATATACTATTTTATAATAATGAAAAACTGTCAGTAGTAGCTAAAATCTGTAGTTGTAACTGCCGACAGTTCGAATCATCGCTACCATCGATAGTTTTAAATACTTTTTTATGCTAGAAAGGTAGACAATACACACATATTCCATTATTATTTAGTATTAGTTTTGTAGTAGGACTGAAGTATAAGTTGAATTCAGTGAAGTTCAAGTACTTATCATATTCTGCACTTTCCATCTTGAACTCCATTTGCTGCTCAACCAAAAACAAAAGCTTTAACACTATTGAATATACATATCATTAGCTCTTGAAAGCACTTGTTACACCCTGTTCTCAGACTAAGCCACCCGCAAAGGCCGCATTTATGGGGCTGTCCTTTTAAGCCGCAGCCGCTGATCACACAAAATCCACATGCATTTTTCATGCTTTGTCAAATAAACAGCATCTACATATATAACACACACTCTTCACACACAAAGGAACCATTTTTTTTTTCAGCGGCTAGACGATAGAAAATCGTGCCTGGGTTATTTCTTACTTTTTTTTGTTTTTTTCTTGTGTGTTTGTTGGGGACAAAGTTTTGCCAATTTCGAAGACACCAGAAGCGAAAAAATGCGTCGTATATGCACAAGATGCTGAGCACGAGGACAAAACACAGAGAAGCTTGTCTAATACAAGTCTAGTCGACATTATTTTGCAACCCTCCGCGAATTATACAGTTTGATCCGTTTTTGCGACCCCAGTACGAGACTCTCGCTGTAACTGGGGCCGGGACATGAGGCAATGCAATTTTCGTGCATGACGCAAAAACGTGGCTTGAATAGCCAAGTAAGTCCCACATTATAAATAAATAAGCAGCTCGACAGCCGGCAGCAGAGAAAAGGCCAAAAAAAGAAGAAGAAAAAAGAAACTACCCTCTCGATAGAGTTTTGGGCAGAGTCGCTGGGACAAAAAAAATAAATAGAAATTATATTAAGCAAGCGAGGAAAACATTTTAACAAGTCAATAACATGTCAAGTGAAAACTTTTTTAATATTTTCAAATTGTTGTCGCCCTCAAGACGAGGGAAAACTTCAACTGTCAACTCGTTTGAACTGCGAACCGCTAGAAATTTACTTCCGTCCTTGTTGAGAAGGGAAAGAGGCGGGTGGGCAGGCAGGTTGCACGTAGGCGTGGCCGACGCGTGCATGACAGCGCAATTAATCAAAATTTACAATAATTCCTTTTTTATACGCTACTCAGAAGTGAATCTCTTTTGGGATCTCCCATGTTGTGTTTCCTGCCTTGTTTTTTATTATTGGATTGTCATTCTGTTGAGATTTGCTTTTGGCCCTTGTAATGCGATGGATTTAGTGGTACGCGCCACCACAAGTGGAATTTCAAATGGTTTAGCTGTCTATTAGAGTGACAAATTTACAGACCAAGTGCTTGTGGAACCTGTTTAATTTGAGCTCAGTTTGAACGTTCATTTTTTATGGAAATGAAAAGGGATTTAAAAAGCAAACGACTTTATTAAGTCGAAAATGAAACAATTTTGATTAGGTTGAGATGTTAGATTTAATGGATTTATTTGATATGAAATTGGGATAGAAAATCCAAATAGAATTCAAATCCTCTCGTTCGGTGGAATAGATTCGAAAGTGAATTTCAGAACTGGTTCGTATTTTGTTTCAATTAAGCATAATTGCAGCAGCAACTGTTTAGGTTTCTTCACAACTTTCTTGTAAGTAAATTAGTTTCGTCTTCTTTAAATTTAAAGTTGAGTTGAAAATATTTCTAAAAGGGTCTCTTTTAAGAGCAAAAGAAAACTAAGCACTTAACTTGATTACATTCTTAGCTGCACCTGTTGTAAATATATTTCATGGCTGACTCTCAACTCTAAACTTTCAACTTGGACTTCCTATATTAATTTCAATAAATCAACAAGTGCATTTTTTAAATGAATAAACTTTCATTCACTGAAAGGAGGCAACAAAAAACTGCCTCCAGTTGCGAGCATGAATTGGCAGAAAACTAGTTTGGCAATAATGCGCCAGGAAGCATGCTGCAAGTTCCTTATAAAAGCCAAATATGGCTAAAAATATGTATGTGTGTGTGTGTTTGTGTGCTGTAAAATCAAGCAGAAAATATTTGGGAAACTTTTCACATTCAAATGCATTTACTTAATGTATTAAAATGTTGCCGTGTAACGAGCGTCGCTTTGATTTGGGGCCTGAGATGAGTTATGTGTTTGCAAGACATTATACAAATGTGGCCAGACTTTGATTTTATTAAAAAAATATAATAATCCTTAAGAAACATAAGAATAGAAAGGAGCGCAATGTGCAGTTAGTCGAAATGTGGCAAAAAGTTCAACTGTCATTTTTTTAAGAGCTCTCCCCTCGCTCCCCTTGCTTGCCTAGCGGCGAACTTTTGCTTATGAACTTTTCGCTAATGCTTTTTGGCTCCATGTGGAACTTAATGTCTGCCACTTTTATTTCAGCTTGTTCTTTAAAGTTTTGCCATTTTTCTACAGCACACGAACAAAAAATGTCCTTTTTTCGTGACTTTTGCACGCAAGACACAAAAAAAATAATAAAAACAGAGAATATTTTTTACCCCTAGAAAATCAGCGCAAAGTTTGCTGCACCCCTCCATAACCCAAGTACATAACCGAAACCAATACGTGTGTGTGTGTGTGTGTGTGTGTGTGTGTATGTGTGTATGTGTGTGTGCGTGCATAAAGGCAGTCAAAGTTTTCCTTGGGGTGCATGTCCTTTTTCTGTGCTACCTCGCGTTCTCCCCCTGGAATGTCTACTCTTTTCTTAGAGCACTTTTTTTCCGACTTGTTCTTCTGTGGCTTGCATTTTGGGCCAAATATCATTATTCTTGTCGTTTTGCTGCTTTAAGCGATTTTCGTGAAGTCGTTGCAACTTGACTGGTTTGAAAAATGTTGCCCCTTCGGCTCATGCCAGTGGCAGAGCGATTGGATGGGGGAAGGGAACATGTCAAAAGAATAATACGCTAAATAGTTTTGAAGAATATTAAAAAATATTTTCCTGGCACTTACGTGGGTCAAATGGCATTAGGAGAGTTGAAGGGGGTGTAGAAGTGTGACCAGCAATTGCAGTTGAACTTACCTATAAAGAGAAAATTAAAAGGGGAGAATTGTAAATAAGTCAAAGCGTCAAATTTGGAGATTTATGTTGTGGAAGTCAAGTGGATAATATGCTTAAAATAACTTATTTATTTGAGAGGGGAGAAAAAGATATTATTATATTTTCTTTCTTGAGACTTTCAGTTTGTGGTATGCGAATGAATAAGTAAATGTTAAGTATGACATAATTTGTGTACGGCTTAAGTCAGCAAGGACTATAGAAACTTTGGGAACACTGCAGTCAAATATAAACATCAGAATAACAAATGTATATGAAATTATGGGTGTAATTTATCTCTGGTGGAATTAGTTTGCCGAAATTTCATATAGACTTTCAGTTTTAAAGAGTTGAACTATTTTGAAATCGTTTTAGCTTCCACAATGGCTTGCTGTCTTAAATATTTGCCCATCTCTTGACCTGAAACACATTCTATCCAGTTTGCTGTTGCCAGTGGCATTTGATATGCAAATTTTGAAATTGCAAGGCAGCAGGCAACACCACATTGACCACTTCACAGGACCTGGGCAAGCAAATCAAATTAGTTGAAGATCAACATAAGCAACAGCTGTCTGGTTTATTAACTTAAAGCCGAATGAAATGTGTATTAAGCCAACTTTATCAAATTGCAGGTAAACTGAAGCCGAGTTAATAACATGACTAAATAATTGCTAATTTAGTAGAACCAGGTAGGAGACAGCAGGGAATGAGGTTGGGTCAGCTGGCAGCTACGTGCTGAACTTTGCCACATAACTTATTGACCTTATGGCCATATGCAATTCAATGTGTGGGTGGCAACAGCTGCCAGTTCAACATTTGTGGAGCCACATCAAGCCTTAGGCCAGCAGATTGGTCTAATTAGCTGGCTTATGGGCTAACTAAGAATTGTTTGTGCATAGATGGTCTTGTATGGAGCGGTACTTCTGATGGAATCCAAGTGTGGAATATGTTTATTGAGAGCTGTGAAAGTAATGTATTTCAATTGAAAATTGAAAAATGAATAATTAGTGCATGATAAACCCTTATCTGAAGGTATATACATATGTCTGCAGATTGGATCGCACATATCGATGTTAATTATGAAAGTGGACCATGGGACGAAAAAACTAACGGATGTAATACACAAGATGTTGCTAAATTAAATATAACTCTACTGCTTTAAGCATTAAATTATTAACTTAACATTTTCTGGTCTGAATAGTGATCATATTTACTGCAAGTTCGCGAATTAAATAAAGTTACACGAGTTGAGGACTTTTTCATCCTGTGGACTGTAAGTGTGAAAAGTTTCTTATTTCAAATACATATTTGACGTAATTCTATTGCAATTGAATGCAATTTTTCGCCCATTCTCTGAGCTGACTCGAAACTATTGCAACTATTCGCTGTGTGGTATTTGTTTAGCTAACAAACCAGTCGGCTGAGAGGCTGTCGAGGGGGCTGCTGCAGCTGTCCGGAGGGCAGCTAACTTTATATAATTTTTCTACTCTCAATTTTTGTATTATTTTTGGTCTCCACCACTCTGGCGAGCACTGTGGATTGTTAGCCAAAGAGCAAACGGCAGTCGTTTGCCAAAAATCAAATGCAATCAGCGAAAACAAATAATGGCATAACGTGCCGTATTCCCAAACACTGAGAGTGGTACGTGTGTGGATGTTAAATGCAAATAACAGCCCTCCGACTCCATAAATGCAAACATCAATACACACACACACACACACACACACATATTTATACGGACATGAACAAGTGCATTAAATGCAGTCCAGCTAATAAATATTCAAAGCGGTTTAAATATATAAACAAACAGCGCGCTTTAAACGTAATAGGAAAATAATGAACGAAGAAAAAAATTTAAAAAAAGTAGTTGTTCATAAAATATGCAATTGTGAAAATCAATAAGGGAAATAGGGAAATCCCTTGAACCCACAGTGCATAAATTTGACAGTCATACAGCTGGGAAGTATATTAAAAATGGATAATAACTTTTAAATAGTGCCCTAAAAAAATTACACAATTACTTTTCCAATTACGGAATAAATTAGAACGGTAATTCAATACCAAAATCAAATTGTCAATTGTCAGAATTGTTGTACTTTACGGAACATTTTTAAAAACCTTACGCAAGTTGAAAATTTAAACGCAATACTGAGAGCTCCACATATTTATGTGTGTGGTTTTGCAGTATTTACAGTCACCAAGTGCCCCTGCCGAAACTCACACCTTGCCCCCCCCCACCCAGCGAATCGTCTGTGCAACTGGGATTTACTTTTTCGTCCTCATCAGAGTCCTGTTGCTGCGGCTGCAGCTGAAGTTGCTGTTGGTCCTGTGCGTGAATGTGGACAGCCGATGCGCGTAAATTTAAATTAGCAGCAACACCAGAGGTACACACACGCTCACACACTACGTAGGTATATGGCCAGTCGGTGTGTGTGTATATGAAATTACGCATACGCCACGTTGCACCACATTTTGACTACTTCATTACCATGTTTAATCAGATCATTGCGTGTGGCAACGACAGCAGCAACTGCGGCGTCATCTGCTGCAGAGGTCAGTTCATCAGTCTGCCAATGTCCACACCCCACACCCGACACCCCACACACCACTCCCCACAACCAATACACCGCCCTTCTTTCCAGCATTTGTTGCTGCTGCAATCATTTAAATGTTGTGCATTAATATTTCACACACACCTCGCACGCACGTTGTCTATCTCTATCTGCATATGTATCCCTCTCTCTATCTATTAGCCATTGTCTGTCTCTGTCACTGCCTGTGTTCGACTGCATATCCTCGACTGGTTTTAGTTTTAGTGTTTTAAATAACAATTTGCTTTTCCATAAATTTACGCATGTTGTCCGCAAAAACGTTGTTGCCTTTTGCACATAATTTGTATAGCTTTCATTGTTGTTGTTATTTTTATTATTATTGTTATTGTTTCGACGCGTTGCTGTTGTTGTCCTCTGCTCGTTAAGTGTTCGAAGGGGGTAACACACAGGGCGGGGCGGGGCGGGGCGGTGTGCAAAAGCGATGGCTATGAAATGTTTTGATATGGATTATAGAATTGAACACTTTTTATTAAAGTCAAAATCGATTAAAGTCTAATGGCAGGCAATTTACTGTAAATTTTAAAATGTTTTCGGATAACAATTGTTGTGTGTAATCGATACTAATCGGTCAACTATCAATTATTAGGAGGTGTTTATTGTAAGGACATTTATATCGTATAATTGTATAAAGAACTGGAAAAGCATTGTATTCTGCAAATGAAAGCCAATTCATTGAAACGTTACCGATAAATAAAGCATACTATCGATAACGATATTTATCTAAACAGTTTCCAGTTGCGACTGTCAGCTGCAAACATTGATAATTGGGCTATTGATATGAAGAGGATAATTAATTTACCCCAAGGGCGGAAAACTGTTGTATGAAACTTGAAAAATATACTTCTAACCCTCACAACGGACGGGAAATGGAGTGAGTGAATGTTTTCGTTAGATCGCCTTCTAAGTTCTTCATATCCTATACAAAAACTCATAAGATACGGGAGAGTAAATAGTGTTAAGGTGTTTTCCTTTATTTCTTACAGTTGATAACATATTTGTTTATTATTCAAAGTATTCTATTTCCCAATATCTCAATTAATTTTGAATAAAATATCGTTAAATTCATAGCTATCGATAGCTATGTCAATTAGATTGATATCGATAACAAAATTAGCCTTCTATACGCAGTAATGACTTGAACTAATACACATGCTGTGCTCATTATTGACTTAAGCTCATTACACAAATGACATGAGCCAGGCAGCTATCTCGCTCGCTCTCTATTTTTCTCCCTCTTGGCCCCCTGCACCTCTCTCTGTGTGTGTGTGTGTGTGTGTCTCTGATTTATGCTTAACAATAACACAGCGAGAACAACAAACACACACATAAATTACGCAGCGACACGCACACAGAAGACAAGCAAATATAAATACAAATACAAATACAAATATTTGTTGTATTTGGGGAACAACAAAGTGCAGCAGACAATGGAGATTATCAAAGAGATATACACGCATCTAAAGTTATAGACAGAGATGGATAGAAAGACAGAGAAAGAGAGAGAGGGAGCACATTGTGCAATCTTAAACGAAAAGGCCAGAAACGTTTTTGACAACAGACAAACCGCATACAAAAGTTATGGGCTCTGTTGCAGACAAGGACACAAGAAAGGGGGTCGGCTCAACAAGGGTTGGAGTGTGTGTGTGTGTGAATGTGTGTGGGTGTAAGCAAGACAGAGACATGAAACATAATTAGCATCGGGCGCTTTAATTGATAGTTAAAATAAACGGGCAAACACACACACACACACACACACACACACACAGCCACACACACAACAACAGAACTGAAAACTTTGCTCTTTGCTTGTTTATTAATGTCTCTTGTTGTAGTTGTAGCTATTGTTGTTGTTGTTGTCAGTTGTTCTTGTCAGTTGTTGTTGCCTGTTGTCTGACATGTCAGGCTGCTTATTTAGCTCATTTATTTTGAATGGCAGCTTTGGCAAGTGGATGCACTTGCGGCCAGGCTAGGAGCAGTTTGTCTGCTTGCTGCATTAATTTCTGGCTATAAATGGCTTAAAATACGCTTCAACACACACACACACAAGCACACACACAAAGCACACACACCCTTACAATATAGCACACTTTTAGGCGTTGATAGTCTGCACTTTATCTTTAGCTGGCGCAGCTCAGTGCGTATCTTATCGCTTGCCGTGTATGCGTATCCTTCGAGTGCCTCTCGCACTTTGCGGTTGCCTGCTGCAAATTTATTAGCTGCCATTTAAATTGCCCCACAATTGACGAGCCACCCACTTAGCCAACCACCCAACCAGCCAGTCACCCAAACGTTGCGGGTTTCAATTGCTGCACCACCTGCAGCATTGCCATGTGCGTATCACTGCGTATCTGGAGTCGTGTATCTATGTATCTGTATCTCATAGCTGCGGTTGCCTGCGTGCTGCAGATTAATTGCCAACGCTTCGGGTGGCCAAGCCTAAAACCGCTCTGACTTCAACTGTGCAACTGCAGAATGGCAGTCAGACAAACGATTTGCAATAACTTTAGCCCGTTAACTCGCAAATCTCTTAATAAATGCTAGAATTGCATACAAAACTTAAGCAGAGCTTCGTTAATTACAGCCAGCATTCACTCGACTAGAAGATACCCTGCATTTAGACATATATCAAATATATCTAAATGTAACATTTATTCCAAAGCACAGTCGTATTTACTTGGTTTTGGATGTTAATCAAGTACATATAGTTCATACAATATAGACTCTATGGTATAGAGAAGAGAGTATAGAGTATAGAGTATAGAGTATAGAGTATAGAGTATAGAGTATAGAGTATAGAGTATAGAGTATAGAGTATAGAGTATAGAGTATAGAGTATAGAGTATAGAGTATAGAGTATAGAGTATAGAGCATAGAGTATAGAGTAAAAGAGACACAGGAATTTCAATTTTGATACTCTATATGGAGTATAGAGTATAGCAGGCTCTATTCTAGCCTCAATCAAAATTGAATTTCCAGACCTGGGTCTCTCTTAGTAGGGTATACTCGACTAGCGGACTCTAGTTTATAATCTGTTTAACAAAAAAAGAATGTATATAATTCAAAACGGCAATACTGATCAGACCTACTGACAGGACTCTAAGCGGGGTGGTAGGGAGAATGGGCAGAGACACACACACTCACACACACAGACACAATAAAGACAGCAAACACATGTGTCTATAACTAATTAGCTGTCAAAATAGCATAATATCAACTGGATTTTAAAAGCAGGCAGACACAAAATTGGAATGGCAAATAAACCAGCAACTGTATTATGTACAATTTGTTTAATCACAGCGGGGGTGGCAGGCGGGGCAGGCAGAGGAAAAATGCCTGCAAAATAAGCCAGACACACACACACACACAAGCACACATTTGACAGTGCAGAAGAAAAGTCAACACAGCAGACACACAGCCATAGAAACTGTATCTCTATCTGCATTTGTATCTGTATCTGTATCTGTATCTGTGTCTGTATCCATGCCACTGCCAGGCTGTATCTGTGTCTGTATCTATGTGAGCGGCAAAGTCAAAAAGTTTTCGAATGTGAATTTTTGCCACAAGCTCGTTCAATTTCTCCCTCATGCTCACACACTCCAGCTAGCCTGCTCTCTCTTTCTGTGTGTGCATAATCGAGCGGATACAATCATTTTAATAGACACGCCGGTGTTATAATTTATATGCAAGCATATCCTTGGCCAGGCTCGTTGCGCTGTCCAGCATCCAAACCACAATTTCTATGCCATTTGCATATCTGTGGCAATATTGTTGTTGTCCTTGTTGTTGCTGTTACAACTCATTCCCTTTGTGCGACTTTTGCTGGCTATTATTGTGTTAATTTGCAGGTTGATGTTGCCAGTCTGTGGCAAGGGATTGAACGAGCGGGGAGCGGGGAGCGGTGAGCGGGCAGCGGGGTGCTGCTACTCTGTCCATATATGTATGTGTGTCTATAAAATTTGTTGAGCATATGACAACTGGCAAAAAGTTTTTATTGTTGCCATTTTGCGCGCTATAATTCAAAAACAATGTAAAATATTTGTCGCTTGTTGGTCGTGCTCTTTGGCTGACAACTGCAAGGGGGGAAGGGGATGGGTGGGGAGGAGCACAGAAATTGTGCTGGTGTGGGTCTGGTAATGAACCAGTGTGCAGAATGGGAATGAAATCACAGCATTTCAGCATTACTTGCGGCTATAAAACGACTTTAATTACCCACAATTATTCGAGTAATTAAAAACACATTTGTAATACAATGTATGAATTACCAAAAATAAAACCGATATCTGTTGACTTCAAGAGTAAAATTCAAATTTTAGAATAAATTTTAAAAGATTCCCTTCTGACTAAAATTGTTATAAATTGTTTAACTTGAATTTGAGCAAAGAATCTTTAGAATTGACTTTTCTATGCACTTTTAGAGCTCACTAGTTGGAAAACTAGACTCTCTTTAGAGCTAAGAAATGAATACTTCTATAATAATTAAATAAATTATATTTGCCGCAGTAATACGTAATTTAATACATAATTTCCAGCAAAAATACACAACAATTCATACAAAAATATCCTTTCCACCCGAACACCTTTGGCCATAAAAATATCAATAAAAGGAGATTAAAATACAAATAAAATCAAGAAAATATGAGAGACTGCATTATTAATGCGAAATGAGCGGCAACTTAAAATGATTATTTCATATTTGCAGCAACAATTAAGATGATGATTAAATAAATAATGCGAAGTACGCACACGTGCAGCGCAATAATATAAATAAATAAAAATTCATGGCTATATAATTTAATTAACAATATACCAAAAGCTAACAGAAAGAATTACGACAAAAACAAATTGTAAAAAAAATGCTTGAAACAATGAGCAAAATATGGCTGTCCAAATGGCGTCATAATAATAAATGTGTGCTCTGGACGCTGCAACAACAACAACAACAACAACAACAACAAAAACCAGTGCACAATAAAACTGAAATTAACTTTGAACAGCAACAATTGAAATTGAAACGCGCGCAGTCAAAAAATGATTTAAAAATGCCAGAAAAAAAAGCAGAAAAAAATTGTTAAATATGCATCACAAAATTGCACTTGAAATGCAGCTTGTTAGCCAGAGAGGGGGTTGCTGCGTATGGGGGAAGTGAAACGTTTGCTCTGACCAACATAATTATAATGCCGAGCGCTCTGCCAACGTCGACGTTTGCAATGAGAGATAAATATCAGCGATTAATTTGAAATTTATTGCATGCATTTAATAATTTATTAGGGCGAGGTGTGCAGGCATAATATGCTGCTTGTTGTTGTTGTTGTTGTTGCTGTTGCTGTTGTTGTGGCAGCAACTTCTTGCTGGTTGAACGTTGCGCATACGCCGCATTGGCCAATACAGCCCTTTGGCATGTCAGCGCAGCGTGAAATGCAATGTTTGTTGTTGGCTGTGTGTGTGTCTGGTGTGTGTAGTGGTGTGCACTGGTGTGTGTGCCGATGTGCATAAAACAATTGCATTTAAATTGCATGCCGTTGTTTGACTTTTCGGCTGTTTGTGCAAGTTTCGCTGCCCATGGCCCATAAATAAAATGCAAACAACTCAATTTGCGATTCGTTCGATAGAAGGAGACGCACACCTCGTGAAGGGGCAGGTCTAGGTAATGCTATGCACACTTTAAAGCTTTGCATGCATTTAATGCTTAAGTAGCAGGCACTTCATGGCAAGACTGGCAGCTAAACAGGACTACAATTTGCAGCACAGCCAGGAGGCCATTAAATATTATTTATTTATTTAAACAGTCGCTAGCTTATAATGTAAAATTACAAGCTAACAGTTGCTTAAGGAGCATTAAATATAATTACATAAAGTATTTGATAAGTGAAAATGAATAAGAAGTGTTCCCATTAGCGGTTCCGATTAAGATATTCGCAACTGATATTGTGGGAAGTTTTGAATTTGGAGAAATAATTGATTAAGTAAAAACAAAAAAAACAAAATCAAAATATGTTCGGTAAGGTAAAACGGTTGATAATTTGAAAACGGGTAGACAAGCCATAAATTGATTAGGTATAAAGAGAAATTGAATTAAATACTTGTCGGAGGTGCTGTAGATGAGGCATAGCCTGACTCTTACAGTACTCACTCCTTACACACAAAACTGCGGTTTCGAATTCCAATCATACCTTTAAAATATAATTTATAAGCACTGTATAATCAAAAATTTCGATTATGTTGCACAAATAGTATTACACTCCAAACAAAAATCAAGGAAATTAAATTTTTAATTAAAGATAAATATTCCAAAACACATATTGCACTCAGTACTAAGTGTTTATATTGATTATATACTGATTAAATTTAAGTTATTATTATTATTATTTAAGTTATTATTAGAAATAAGCTGCTTAGCACAACCTACGATTATCTCAAAATAATCTCTGCTAATTTTATCTAATCATTTAATTTGCAGCTGTCGCTTTCCATTTCAGGAACTCTGCCAGCTAAAATGCGAATCAGCTTTACCCATTTTCACAACCATAGATTTAAACAAAACTTTTTAATTAAAAACTTTTTTTGGCCGCACTCTTTTCTGCTTCTCCGGATTCTTTTCTTTCTTTTTTTTTTGCACACAAATTTTCTGCGCTGTTTCTCCTTTAGTTGTTGTTATTGTATTTATTTTTTATGCGTCTTTTGGCTGGCGCTTGTCTAACAGGGCCGTTTGGGTCTTTGGGGGCTTCCTTTGGGAGCAACCGCAAAGAGCAGCAGTTTGTTGTTGTTGTTGTTGTTGTAGCTGTCTGTTGTTGCTGTGGTGACAACAATTAAAAGTGCGCCACTTCTTTTGGTGGCGTGGGTGTGGCAACAACATCAGCACTTAATGTCACATTTCATTAGGCGCACAGCAACAGCAACAGCAACAACAACCAAAAACACTGAGCCATTGGGAGCAGCCATGATTGCTTTTATTGTTGCTTGTTTTTGGCGACTACAACATCCACAACAACAACAACAACAACAACAACAACAGCAACAACAAGTGCTTGCAAGTGCTTTTGCGGCTAATAAGGAAAATGTGTTGCATACCTTGCGGCGCTGCTGGGGCGAAAGAAATTACAAAAGAAAGCGAGTAAAGTGCGTGGCATCAAAGTTACAACAATTATGCATTTTTTCCTTCAAGTGAAGTTCGACCTGTGTTGCTAACGAACGCGTTAAACAGTGTTGCAAAATGTTGTAGTAAACTATATAAACTTGCCTAGAAAAAAAAGTTTATACACTCAGGCAAATGATTAGCCAAGAATTCTGAAAATCGCCTTTAATATTAAAGAAGTACAAAACTTGCTTAAGCTGCCACGATAGGTAGCAGAGAACTCGTTTAATTAAAAAAATAAAAAAAATAAAAAAAATATCAAAAACACATAAAAATAAAAAAAATTAAAAAAAAATAATAATAATAAAGATTTGCCTTAAAACCAGAATTATTGCCTATTTAGTAGAAAATATTTCTAAATTTAAGGAATATTTTTTCTTACAAAAGTATGGTGACTTTTTGCATTTAAGGACGTACATTTTTTCTTAGTGTAGGTTTATCTTTATGAGTAGAAAGGTTACATTTTGCAATTGAAATAAATGTTATATTTGAGAGTTATGGACAATCAGGACAGGGTAAGGATAGAAGTTCTAACTGTCGACACATAAAGCAATGGGTTCGATCTTTATAATCTAAGTATTTGTATATTAAATAGAGCTGTTTTTACGGGCAAATCAAGTTGATCGCATAATAAAATAACATTACAAAAAAGAAATATTTATTAATTTAAGAAACTATTACAAACTGCAAAAGTTAAATGCATTTATATGAATCTTATTCAATTGTGCGTTTACTCAGTTAATTAGAATGAAGCTTCAGCAATTGATCATAAGTCAGTCGATATATAGAGCGTTATACATAGAAAATAATATGTAATTTTTAAAAAATTACTTAGAGAACTTTTTACTCTGCATTTCCAGTTGAAGCTGATACGTAAGTTTTAACTATTTGCCAGTTATCTATAGCTTGCACCTGTGAACATCTGTTTTCCTTTATCTGCTGTTAGAGATATCTCTTACAATTTTCAATTCATATTCCATTAAGTTTAGCAGCTCAGCTTCCATCACTCACAATTGACAGTCTGGTGTCCACTTGTCATTCAAGGCACAGAGCCATTTGGCTGACATTTCCGTGGCCGACAAACTTTATAAAGAATTGCAAAATTAAATTACTCACTAATTACGCACAAATCCATCAGAATTAACCACAATTAACTAAACTTTGTTGCAACAATTTTCTTGGGTTTTTGTGTCCTTGCGGCTGCTGGTGATGCTGCCACCGTTGAGCTGCCTCCGCGGAGAGTTCTCGCAGTGCTCGCTTCATTTCAATTATTCAATTTTACACCTTGTGGCATTTCGCACCGAGCAAAAAAAAACACACACAAACACACACACACACACACACAATACACAAGTTGGCAGCAAGAAATGCCAGCGAATTTGGCAGCCCAGCTTTGAAAGTTGGAAGTTGAGAGACCCTCCGTTCTCCAACTCGTCCTGCTTGCTTGTCGCATTAATCGCACGCGGCAAAAGGACCAAGTTTTGCAACCGCCTCGGCTCCATTCCACACTTTAGCTGGGCAGAAATACGCAAGGAATGGAGCCGGAATATGGGGTGGAGGAATGAGAGCTACTGAGCATCTGGAATTTACAGCAGCGCTAAATGAAAAATTGCAGAATGCTTCACGGCGCTTAAAGCAAATGGCAGACAGCCAGCCCAGCCAGCCAGGAGCTGGAAGCGCTTCCTTCAACTATGTCCTGGCCGGAGTAAGAACTGCGGCCACTCTGCCAGCCATAAGCAACTGCCTCCCTCATTTTGTTGTGGGCGTGGCAGTGTGGTAAACACAACCAAGAACAACGCCTAATGACAATTGGAATCCTGAAGCGTAATGCGCTTAATGTGATATTTCTTCTATTCTACTTTTTTTTCAGCTGCTGTGGATTTTGGAATGCATTTATATGGGAATATTTGAGATTTTAGCAAGTGATGCTATCTTAAGAGCGCATTAGAAAGAGGCAGTGCAAGGGAAAATATCTTGTTGGTGAATCAGCTTTTATTATCTTTAAAGTTGTGGCATAAATTGACATGATGGTTAGAATTTAATGCAAGTTTAGTTGAAGCTAAAGACAGTCAACATAAAAGAAACCAATGCACAACTAAGATTATAGCAAGAAATATTAAAAATACTATTCTGGTGGATTCTCAGCCCTTTCAAACGGTTGAAATCGAAATTGTTATGTGTTCTTAGTACCGAAAAACGTGAAAATATTTAATTTGTTCAATTTCTAATATAAAACGATTCGGAATAAAACATTAAGCGGAAATGGGAACAGACACAAATATGTATTTATTCCAAAGTAAACCTACATTATTATTATAGAACGAAATATATATATTAACTGGCGAATAAAACGCTGAGCTGAGTCTGAGTTCAACTGTTTGTTTCTATGCAAAGTTCTGAAGCAGTTTTAATTACACAATTTGTTAAATTCTATGTTGTTGAAAGCAGTCAGAAAACATCAAAACATCAGCAAAAGAGAATTCGGGGTGTAAATTTATAAAAACTTCCCATTTTCGCTCAGTATTTTATAAATTTATCAAAATACATTAATTGTATTTATAATTTTGTTGAAGCTTTCAACAGCATTTTGCATTTTGGTAATTTAAATAATACAATTTGAGTATTTTCTTTTAATTTTGGTGCACCTTTCAATACCTTAAGCTGCTGCAATTTGTAACAGAGACAAATTACGCACGAGTAAATCGTATGCAAATTATTTGACACTTTTACCCGAGGATTTGCAGTTAAATAAACAAATACATAAATTGCCAAAAAGCCATTTAAGATTATATTTATAAATACAAAATGCAAATACATGTCTCTATTTTGGTTGCCAATTACACATGAGAATCATTTGTAGACACAAAATGTATTTATAAACAAAATAAGCAATTGAGCAAAATGGAAACCTACAAATTATTGTTTTACTCTGCTCAACTTCCCATCCCTGCCATGCTCCCCCTCTGGCCCTGGCAGCAAGCCAAGAAATTTGACTTGAGAGAACTATAATTTGACACGAATTTATTTCGTTGAATATATATATTTGTTTGTGCGCTATTTTTTAGACAGCATCTTCAGCTGAGTAGTGAAAAGTAGAAAAGCAAAAAAGCAAAACAGAATTGAAATTGCAACGGCCTCAAAACGAAATTAGGCAACATTTAACTGAGCGTGGCAAATGTTTATAAACTAAACAGAAAACAGACAAGCCGCAAAATATGTAAATGCAATGTAAGCATTTTATAATTGAATTTCACAGCCGGATGCTGTTTCTGTTTTATTCGACTTATAATTTAGTACGCACAAAATCACTGGCACAAATACTACAACAATTAAATTGTGAAATTGCTAAAGAATTTCAATGATTGCGCTCTGCGAAATTAACTCATTATAAAATTAATTAAACAATTGATTGGAGCCGCACACAGCGCCGCCAAATGTGACTGTAATTGCAATTTCTATTTACCAGATGGCCATTTGTATACATATATATATATATATATCTCTATCTGTCTCACTCTCACTCTCTGTCTATAACCAGCGGAAATTGCACTCAGCGTAGGCCTAGAGAGGGGGGGCTGGGGCACAGACACACAAGCGGAAGTTTGCGTATGTGTTTTTGGATGTTTGCAATCAGTTTCCAGTTTTCAAATCGCCGGCAGCAAAGCCGAACAACAAACGGGCCAACAACAAAGCAAACGCATCATGCGTGTGCAGCAAGGCGGCGGTGGCGGGGGGGGGGGGGGAGTATGCCACACAACAACAACAAAAAACGTAAGAATGCTATAGTCGAGTATACCCGACTACGAAACTCCCTGTACCCAGGTCAAAAATTTCCGATCGCATCTTCGTTAACTTACACATACATACACAGATACGCACACGCACGAGCCACAGCGCAAGCCAGGCATTTTAAGTTGTGACTGTGCTTCTTCTTCCCTTGCTGCAGCACTGAATCTTCTTTCGTGAATAACTTAGGTGTTTATTATCCGATCGACTTGAAATTTGGACAGTAGATTAAGAGGGACTAAAGTATTGGACATGCCAAATCTTAAAGCTATATCTTGAAAATTGTAACTGTAAAACGGTTTTTATCGAATAGCGGGGGAACGGGGGAGATATCTCAAATCTAAAATAAACTTGACCTGCTCCCGCTATACACGAACCTACATTCCAAATTTGGTGTCTCTAGCTCTTATAGTTGCTGAGATCCTTGCGTTCATACATACGGACAGACAGACGGACAGACGGACAGACGGACAGACGGACAGACAGACGGACATGGCCAAATCGAAATCTCTTTTGATACTGATCAAGAATATATATACTTTATAGGGTCGGAGATGTCTCCTTCTGCCTGTTACATACTTTTGCACAAATCCAATACCCCCTTTTACCCATTTTATGGGTACAGGGAAGGAAAGGGACAACATTTACAATAATAGAATCAATTTGTAGTAAACCACATGAGACACATGAAAAACGCAATAAAAACGCACAGCAGTTGCCTCAATCTGCCTCTCGATTGTTGTTGTTGCTGCTGCTTTGTGGCCGCTTTAGGGGCAACCGCAGAAGAGCTTTAAATTATTGCATACTTTGGAGCGCATCAGGAGGGGCATGCAGAAGGTGGCCCCAAGCCAGAGCAGGTCCATATTAAAGAGCTCTGTTAAAAATTTAATAAATTAAACGTAGACGACAATTACGTAAATAATTGTTTGCAAGGCTGATAAGGTCACTGACAGTGTTGGAAAGTGACGAAGGAATATCATAGAAAGAGTAGAGAGTTGATGACTACAATAAATAGAAAGTGAGTTTTTCAGATTAGATTAGTTGAAGTCAATAAACAGCAGACAAACTGGACTGGTTAAGAGTCCTTTCGACAGAGATCCAAATGTAGGGAACATAAGACATATAAATAATCTTTATTTCTTCATTCAAGAATATTTTCACCAGCATCTCGAGCCGACTAAGACAACACTTATAAACAAGTAAAAAGTCATTTAAAATCATAACAACTATAAATTCAAACAAAGTTGCGAAACTGTTCCGGCCAAGATTTGTGAACGTGAATTCTGCTTAAATTTTTCGACTTTCACTCAGGCCTGTTCCGAATTCCACTTTCGAAGCAAAAGTAGTGGAAAAATAGCAACATAACATACCTTATGGAGCAGCAAAAATTCAATACTCTTATGATGTTACTAAAATAAATGCCTTTGGCTTTTCTGTGTAATGGTTTCGCAAGTGGAAGCCGGTTAAGGCCCGAATATGGCCCTTTAGCTATTGAATTTGGCAAGTGAATTCAAGCCTAGATCAAAGAAAAGTATGCAATACGCAAAATCAAGACAAAAGTGCAAATGTGAACTTTTAAGATACATTCCTGATAAAACTGCCAGCCTGAACTGGCCGCATATAACTTTACATACTTTTTTTGGGCTGCAAAAAAAAGAATTCCTTTGCAATAGAAATGATTCTTTGACCAGAAAATGCCATTGGTTTTGCCATCTGCTGCCGTTTCGCTTTACATTTTCCTAAATGGCATTCGCATTTATTTAGCAAGCACAATATGCTCCAAAATGTAGCAACAAATGTCGCTTAATTGTTGCAACTGTCTGTCAGCCAGAAGAATATTTGTGAGTCGTCGTCGCTGTTGCTTGACAGTCAACAAAAAAGTAATATAAATATAAGCAAAAACAACAAAAACAAAGTGTAGAAATGTTATACGAAACAAAAATGCTGGCAAGTTTTATTTTCCTGCCACATTTTTTTGTTACAGCATTAAAAACTCTAAAAATGACGCCAATGGCAGCGCTGAGTCGTTGACACAGACATAAAGCTAACTGTGTGTGTGTGTGTGTGTGTTGTGTGTGTTGTGTGTGTTGTGTGTGTGTGCGACGAAGTATCCCACTTGCTAGTACAGGTAGACTCAGCAACTTTGCACACAAATGTGACAGGCACAACCAGAGCCAGATAAAGAAGGTTGTGATGCATCAAGGGATACCCATTAAATTCATTATGATAAAGGCAAATTGCCTAAAGTTTAAAATTAAATTAACACTAAAATAATGCCACATTTGCTCAAATATTTATTTATATTACAAATAAACAAGGAAAATTGTGTGAGAATTACTAATAGTCTAAATGTATACTCTTCGCCTTAAGCTTATGTTAGATCCATAAGGAATGCCGCTAATTTCATTGGAATTATAAATGCGAATTACTTCAAATCTCGAGCTGTCACCATAAATGTGGTGAAATGTTGATTGTAACATTCATTTAAAAAAATAAAAATTAAAAAATATATAAAAAAATAAAAAATAAATAAATAAAAATAACTTTAATTAAAAAAGAATAAAAAAATTTAATTACAGAACAATTTCGCAATTCGTGTTTACTAATTTGTTATTTTTATAGAGAAACCTCATCTGAATTTGTATCTTATTTTATCAAAAATAACTAAATTATCATCAGAAAAACATGCCCCTATCTCAAACTAGGGTATATAGAAAATTGTTGCAAGCCTTCACAACACGGGTAAACAGACTAAAGGAGCCGAGTGAGAGGACAAAGGACGAAAGGACGATAGGGCGGCACTTGCAGGCGCGTGTGCTGCGCGTTTTTAAACGCGTCGCTCAATTGTCTTCTGCTTTGCCACCTGTCGCAACGTGTGGCAAAGAGGAGAGAACACACTGAATCAGGGGCAAAGAGTAGAGCAAACGAGGCAGCTTTCATTGCTGTTGTTGTTGTTGTTGTTGTTGTTGTTGCTGTGGTTGTCGTTGTGTCGTTTGAAGCACACTTACGCACACACACAACACATAACCCACGCATGTGTGTGTGTGCGCAATCCTTTGTCTATAATTTGTACTTTGTCAGCGCATTTTATATCTTAATTAGCATTTTTTTATAATATTATTATGTTTTCTCTTCAGCACTTGGCATTTTTGTGGCAGCTTTTTCATTTTTTGGAGCGCTTTTTGCATCCGCTGTCAAAAGTGTCAGCTATCAATTGAATTTGTTGTTGTTGCAGCTACACTTAATTAAGTGTAAATGAATATACGCAGCGGTTTAATACTCGCAGTTAAATAATAATTATATGGAGATGTTTCATAGAAAAATAAATTCAAATTTAAAGTCAAATCTCGCTAAGGCAAAATTGTAAAAAATGTTTAAGATACGAAGTAAAATATTTCTTAAGCAAAAAGTGATTTTAAGAATTTTAAATATTTAAAAATTATGTATTTTATTATACATAAGTATTTATTTATTTTATTATATATTTTTGTTATATTTATTTATATTATTTATTATTAATTTATTAACGTAAAAAGAACTAATCATTTTTGATTTGAAAAAAAATTTCAGTTTTATTAGTTTGAATATTTTACCTGAATTGAATAATGTTAATTTATATTATATTGAACAAATGTAAAACTTAAACTAAATTGTTTATATAAGCCATACATTTGTATTTAACTATAAATGCACTCGCATTTTTTATAGGCATACAAATATTATGTATATTCAAGGAAATTAAAAAATTTGAATAAAAAAGTTTGCATTATTATTTTCAGAATTGTATTATAGTTTACAAATGTTTAATTACCTTGGCACATTTAAGGCAATTAAATCAAGTGCTACTTTTTGAATGTCATTTAAAAAACCGCAGTTTAATGCTGTGAAAATTTCATGAGAATTTCTTGCGAATTTTATGCAATTTATATAATAATTTTCATAAAAATTTAAGCTGCTTGCGCCACAGTTTGAAGCTTGTTAACATGACTTGACAAGACACACACAGAATTATGGACTCACACACACACACATACACACACATATGCATATACATATACAAATTTGTTGCCACACACAGACAGGCTGACAATCATCCTTAGAGAAAGGCAGGCTGACACTTGTCTGTGCTTGTCCTGTGTTTGTTCGGTTTGTTGTTATTGTTGCTGTTGTTGTTGCTGCCGGTATTGCATAAATGCCTTTTAAGTCGCTTTAATCTCCTTACATTTCAAGTTGTTTGCTGTTACTGCATAATTAATTAGTGAAAATAACAAGGCAAAAATAAAAGTGACGCAAGGATGCGATAGAAGCTAAGGAAACCAAACTTGGCAGCTTTTGACGAGTGCTGCAAAGTGTTGCACTGCTTGTTTACACACAGTCATAGCCAGAAAAGACACACACACACACACACACACCGCACAACCCTTAACTGTTTTATTTTGCTTTGCCCTTTTGGCCTTCCCCATCATCCATTTTGTTGTTCACACTTTGAAGACCCGAGCTCCACGACTTGCGAATCGCTTCAACTTCGTTTTAGCTGATTATTTTAATGAAGCATTTTTGCTAGTTGTCAAGTGTTGTCTAGCCCCTCTGCCACCCCTTTGCCCCATGCTGCGACCAATGCGCCGTATGCGTGATATATTTTCAAAGGTGGCAAGCTACTTGTGGCATGCTACTTACGAATTACATGTGGCGTAAGCTGCTGAAGTGAACTTTACATACCTGTAAGCACAAGAAAGAGAAAATCACATTAATAAAGTGTTAATTAAATGGATTATATTCAGTTTAATTACAGATTGCAAAAGTTGCAAGAGAAGGGGCAAATTGAGAACTTAAATGGATTTGTTCGTTTTGGATCGTTTTATATATGCTACCATTAATATAACCTGGCATAATAAGTATGTGAATTCAAGTTTATTTTGTTGTTGAATCAAAAAATGTTATATTCAATATCAATCAGAAATATAAGTAATACCAATTCTAATTTATCTTTTGTAGTACATAATTATACTGACTTTTAACTAAAAAAAAAAAGGGTTCTCACTATGAACTTAATTTTCATTAAAAAATCAATAATACTACTTATAACAGTTTATCTTTGAGGTTTATTAAAAACAATGTTTTTGCCATATAAAATAAAAACTATGATTTTTATAAGAAAATCAACGATTGACCAATCAAAACATTGACTTGTCATTTAAAAATTATATTTAATTTTCAGTACAAAACCCCGATTTTAAATTCTGCTAACTCGACTGTCCCCTCAACGAACTTGCAACAGCGGCATGCATCCCTAATGACCCACAGAATGTAAGGGTATCAACCAAATCGCACATTTGATAAACACCTTAACATTTCCCCCGGCTACAATCTCGACTTAATTTAGAGACACACAGCTCTCAATGCACACTGAATTTCTCCATTACTTATTTCACTTGCTGCTGAGCGGACTTGGTAATGGCCAACCTCATTTTTGGGCCAAATGACAAGACAGCTTATGCAGCGCATTCCCCACGCCCTGCCACCCTCTGCGCCCTTGCCCTAAACACTTGCAACGACTCCATTGGCTTCTTTGCAGCTGTCATCAGCATCAACTCTGCTTCTTGGCTGCCTTTTGCATTTGGGCTTAAGAGGCAGCGCTGAGCTTCAAGCGCACTTAATGTGCACCTTACACACACACACACACACACACACACACACACACACACACACACACACACACACACACACACACACACACACACTACACACTCGGTCTCTCTTTCTCTCTGGCAAACTGGGCCAGAACAGCGCACTTTAAAATGTAACAAGAAAATTGGTAATTGCTGCAGGTCACACGCCGTTGCTGCCAACAACGACTTGCGGCACGCCCACAGACGCCCGTAATGCCACACTCTGCACACATACACACAGTCACACACACACATACATATAGAAAAGGCCGCAGAAGCCGCAACAACATCTTTGGGGCCATTAACAGCAGCAGCTACAACAACAACAACAACAACAACAACAACAACAAGCTTAGCTTTGCAAGTTACATTAACGTCAGTTCAGGTAGAATTCAGTTTTCAGTTCGCAGTTTTCGCATTGCATACTTGGGGGCGCACTTTAAACTTGCTCAACTTTTGCCCCGCCCAGGTGCCAATCATCAAATTTGATATGCCCCAAACTGCCAGGCCCCACAGCCCTCTCCTCTCTGGCCATCCGACGTCAATAACGCGCCAATTCAAATCACAACAGGCACTTGAGAAAACTTGCAAAACTTCAACAACTGTCATAAAATAAAATAAAAAATATCAAATTGCTTCTAACAAAAAACAAGGCAATTGAGCATATTGCTCGAATAGAGTAATACCCTGTAGTGAAAAATTGACAAAGGAAGTTCATTTTGGTGCTGTATAATCCATAAGATCTAACATTAATAAAGTTATATAAGGCAAAAAGTTAAAGGAATATAGGATAATAAAGTGTTTTGCGACAGAATATTGTTGTTGAATTGAAATATACCCTGTAGCAAGCATTGTGAAGGCAAATAGTTAGAGTATTTTTGAGACAGAGTTTTAATTTGAATTACTTAAAATTTCAATTCATGAGTTATTTACTTCAGCATGGATATTTGTTATAGAACTGTAAGAAACGTAGGCAAATTAAGGTATTTTCTGATTGTTTTACTGGCTTAAGATATACAGGTGTACAAATGTTCACTTATAATATAGATCGAATAGGTATCATACAGAGTACCTCAAATTAATGATAGTCAAATAGAGATTGAAGAAAGACCTTTTAGGCTGTGATTATACACAAAAGGGTACTTCAGCTAAGCTAAGATTTATATAATTTAAAATTCATTCCAATGTTTGAGATTTATTTTGATTACCATTTAAAACATCTCAGATTAGTGGTAGACAGCTCTTACAATTTCAGCATTAGCTGTTATAATTCCAAGCAAATAATTTAATACAAATCTATCGCCTGCAACTCGTCCAAACATTCAGAAGAACTTAATATGCCCCATACACAATGCAGCTGCTGGGCATCGAAGCACAATGAGTGCGAAAAGATTCAACAAAAAAGTTTTGGGCACACTTTAAAACACATTCCAGAGGCCACAAAATGGCAACTGGAGGAACTGCGGCATTGTCTTAATGTGCCCGCCAGCCACTTACAAAAACAAAAAAGCAACAACAAAAAAAAAGCAAAAACATAATAGGAAATACGAGTATAAAAAAGAAACTTCAATAACGAAAAAGTACTTGAAATTCAAGCGAAACGAAGAACTTGGTGGCCACACGAGGGGGCGGCGTTGAGAGGAATGAAATCTCAGTTTGGACGTGGCTGCATTTGGTTTTTATGCGCCCTTTCCCGCTGTCAAGTAATTTAGTTTGATGGGCGTGTCACAGACGCCGCCCAGTGGCAATAACAAAACTGCGTCACATGTTGCATTTGGCTTCCTTTGGCTCCTGCTGGTCCTGCTGCTCCTGCTGCTCCTGATGCTGCTGCTACTGCCGCTTGTGATATCCTTTTTACACATTTATTGGCCAACGAAAAGTTCGCAGCTAGTTGAGGATTATGTTCGGTTCGAAGTTCCCCGTTGGGTTTTATGGGTTTGTAATTAGTTTTTCAACGCTGGGCGGGCCCAAACGGAAATGAAATTGCTTGCAATCATTTTTCAAAATAGTAAATGGAATATTCTCAAAATTGAAATTAGCGCCAGAGATAATAATAAACAACAGCGGGTGACGTCCAAGAATGGCCTCTGTAAACAGTACTACATGGCGGGGGAGTAGCGTAGTTGGGGGGGCAGGCAGTGGCAGGGGCAGGGCTAAGTCCCTTTTTTAGGGTTGGCCATTTACAAAATGTGCGTTAAGCAATTTTGTTGAGCGCTGGGATAATTTTAATGAATTTCGACGTCTTAAAGAAACGCTTAATGGCAAAAAAGTGTTGCCTACTTTTGAGGGCAGCCGGAGAAGCAAACGCTTAAGCAGCAAATAAGTGTTGCAAAGTGCGAAATGAAACAGTAAAATAAGTCTAATAAAAACACAAATAATAAACACACAGCTAAGACAGGAAATTAATTGGAATGGCGGCAAAAAAAGGCTAAGAAAATATATTATAAATCAAATGACTTTAATGTGAATTTATAAATATTTAAAAAGAAATTATTAAACTTTAATAAATAATAAAAACGCCATAAAAAATAGAACTGCAACTAAATATATTAAAAAACCGAGATTTTATTCTCAAATGAGCTGCTGTTTAATTACTTATAATATTCTCTACGATTCATTTTCATATTCCAACTTATTTATCAACTTAAAGCACAGCAGAATTTGATAACATTTTAATTATTCCAGGTAAACATGTATGATTCCCACACGCAGACTTTGTTTCCTTATTTATAATATAATTATATGTGTTGCATATGCCATTCAGAGGCTCTCAGTGAAGCTTAGCGGTTGCCTAACTCTGCTTAAAGTTGATACACACCAAGGACACTCGCACACACACATAATCATCATCATTAAATGACATTATGCAAATAAAACCGAAATGGGAAACGCTGCCTCGCAGATTTGGCCAACTTTTCAATAGCATTACAGGACAAAAAAAAGACAGAAAAGAAGTCACCAGGCAAAGGGGGACGAAGGAGGCGCCTAATAAACTTCGGCGTGCCCATAAAGATGCGCTGACAATTCCCGCGGGGCGCAGATAGACTAGGGCAGGGGTTGGCGGGTGTGGCTAGAGGGGTTATACGGGTACAGGGGTATGGGGGTACAGGGATATTGGTTAAAGCGTGTGAGCTGCGAGCAAACACTAAAGACAAAAAAACGAAGCAGCGCGCAATGCGGCAAGATTACGCATGTGTGTTGGTGTGGGTGTGTGTGTGTGTGTGTGTGTGTGTGTGTATGATATGAGAAAACGAAGGAGCAGCTAAACAAGGACTAAGCAAATACAAAATTAGAAGCAGGTCGCAGCTGCCAACAAGGCGAAGGTTTCATTTGCTTGGCACTTTTGTCGCCTCTCGTTGTTATACCCTGTATGCATTCAAATTGCTTAAAGAGGTTATCCCATTGCTGTGATCATATGTAACAGGCAGAAGTTCTGACCCTATAGAGTATTTATCATGAATATATATCTTGATCAGCAGGCTGATTGACGATCAAAACTGAAGACACTAAATTTGGTTGATCAAGTTTGTTTAAAATGCCCCGCCCCGCAAAAAGATTGAAACACATTACAGCCTTATTTTTATTAAAGATACAGCTTTGATTTTTGGTTTATAACTATTTCATTATGCTGTTTATCTAATGTGAAGACTTTGTAAGAATCGGATAGTAAACGCCCAAGTTGTGTTAGAAAGTTGTTTAAAACGAGAGTGGAAGCGTTTTTGTTAAATATGGGATTTTTTGTTACATTACTGCACATATTCCCAGGGTATTACCTGTCGAGCAGCCTGCACTAGATCATTTTTATCTGTGTTTTTTTTCGCCACAGCAGCCGCCTCTTAAATGCCTCGCTGCGCGCAATGAATTTGTTATGAATTTATGTAGCGTTAGAAGGGGGCGTGGCAGGCAAATGAAAGTAATAAGTTCCATGTGGCTGACTACGGGATGGGATGGGAAGGGCGGGCAACAAACGTGCGACAAACGGCAATGATTATGCGCCGAGTAAGACAACAGGCAACAGACAACAGGCAACAGCCGCATGCCACAGGAGGCGCACAGGGCGCAGGTTAACTCCAATTTGGCTGGCACATAATGCCGACAATGCTGACAATGTCGTTTGTACCAAAAAAAAAGAAGAGCATATATATAGATATGTATATATATATAGAAAGAGAATAGCCTGCCTCGGGGGCGCCAGAGCGGTAGGCAGTGGGCGCGAATAACATTTTCTATTTGGCATTGCTTTCGTTTTCAATTTGGCTGCCGCCGGTTTTCGCGTTTCCTGTTCCCCGCATCATCATTGTCAGCGTCTTTGTCTTTGCCGGCGGCTCTTCGGCTGCTTGGCCAACGCCGCTAACTGAGTTCAGGATAAGGGGCAGGGTGCTGGGACAAGGGACATGGAATACGGGACAGGCTATATGGGACCCGGGGCAGATGCGATGCGCTTTTCTCGGCTTTCCGTGAAAAACAATAAATATTAAAATAAAATTTGTTATGCGAGACAAGCAGACACGCAAGTTGAAGGCACAAAGGGTGGGGGTGCGGGGCCAGAGCAAATGTCGCGGGGTCGCTTTTCTGGTAAACGCTTTAAGCGGACTGACAGTAATTTTACATGTAATTTGAATGCTGCTCAAGTTGCGGGTGAGCGGGGAAGGCCGCTGCTGAATCAGTTGCAAGAAGATTTCAATTATTTAAAGATTTTATTTGCTTGGTTACCTGAAGGGCTTATAAACTAAAGAATTATAACGATTATATATATGTAATATTTCATTTCTAAAACGAAAGTAAAAGTAGTAGAAATATTTATGCTAATTAAAACAATGTTAAGTCGAATATTCATAAGCAAAGTTTACAAAATAGTTGCCTAGTTATGAACATGGTCTTTATAAAAACTCTTTAAACAAATACTAAGCTGTTTAAACCTGTTCTGAATTCCACTGTCGAATAAATTCCACAGAAAAATATGTAGCATACTTTTTGCATCAGGATATACTGAATGTCCTAGTTTTGTATTGGAATGGAATTCATTTAGAATATGTCTTATATGGCATTATTTAGAATTACACTATTTTTGATAAGGTTTTAAAAGCTTTCTTCTTTTTGTTTTAGTTACAGATAAATGTTAAGAAAGTTCCTTACGAACGGAAACCGTAATTATGAATGCATTCAATGAAAAACATCTAAGCACCTTTGAGAATTTATAGCAGAGAAATCATGAAAATTCAAAGGCAGCTAAACGTCAGCTTCCTAACAGCTGCTCAATTACAAAGAAAGCGATGAATGTTATACAAAAACTGTTTGCACAGCGTCGACACGCCAACTGAGATACTCAGATAGTCAGAGTGCAGATACTTGAGCTACGAATACAGAGATACAGATGCTGGCTCTGACGGCGCTGTTTATAATTTTATCAACTTGTATAAATATGACAAATCGCTTTATGACTTCTCACGCAGAGAGGATGGCGCCACGCTGATATGGAAACCCACAGCAGCTGGCCAGGAAAGATGGCAGCCTGGGGCATCCTGAGGCAGCAGGAGCAGGCAGACACGCAAGAAATGCTGTACATACAACTAAAATAATCAAGAAAAATGTTTTGCACTAAATCAGCAGCGTTGCAGGGACACACGGCAACAGCGAGGTTGGGGGAGCCAGCGTGGGCGGAGGGTTGGAGGCCAAAGGTTGCCCAGTCGAGTGTGTGCTTTCGTATCCTGGCACCAAAAGGAAATGAGAACCGCAGGCGGCTCTGACGACGGCACTCCATGGCGCCGGCCACTTCCCAAGCGTCTTTTTAGTTGGCTGACAATTTTTGTTTGCGCTTTTTTCTTACATTTTTTTTATGTTTCTATGTTTTTCTGTTTTTGTGGTGCTTTGCCTGAAGTCATGTTCTCAGTGGGTTGTTGTCTCTGCGGCTGCAAAACGCGGCGTATACGCAACGTTAACGCGCAGCTTATGCGCTTTTCCGCTTTTGCGAGTTTCCGCTTTCCTCGCCCAACACGCACATTCCGGCAGCTGCAGCTGTCAAGTGGAAACTCTGAAGCACATTCGCTTGATGTTATCGGCACGCTAATGTTTCCTCTCGCTTTTCTCATATTCTCTCTTTACCTTCTCTCGAGCAATTTGCATAATTATTGTTGCCTCCGCTTCTGCTGCAGTTTGTGTGTGTGCATGTGTGTGTGTGCGTCCTGTTAAATTGAGCGTTAAATTTGTTGCTTAAATATTTGAGTCCAACTTAATTAGCGGTCGCAAACAATACTTTGGTCACAGCTAAAATTATAGCAAATTCCCCAGAGGTGTATTAGAATTTATATATATTAATAATGAATCCTTTTCTTAGTTGTTCAACTTCAATGAGACTGTCAAAACTGAACCTATTACAGGCGACAAGAGAGTTTTGATTAAGGATATATGATTTTATCTGCCGAATACTGTGATTTCTGATTCCTCTACACAAGATTGCGATGCTTTATAAATAATATGATACTTGATCTGCTGTTTTTTGGAAATGTGTTTTGCTTTGATTCTTAAGTTGCAACAATACTTTCTTTTTCCAAAATTCTTTATTTTTGTTGCATTTATTAGCATAAGATTGATGTAGTCCCTCCAGATCTTAACAGGGTATATGTGTTTTATAAGTTCGGCGTTCTTTTTATAATAATAAAATGTATTATTCTATTCAGTAGAGGCAAACATGTCTTCAAGTATAAATTTCTCATGTCTCCTTTATTTTTTTCTCTATTCAAAGTCTCACAATGTGATATTTTCAATGCATTGTGAGTATTTGTGACCATTTTCGCCATAAAACGCTATTTGAAAGTATTTATGGAAACTGCCAATTAACTGATCTTATTCAGTTACATATGGTACTTTGCCCCATAACCATTTGAACCACGTCTTGAACTTTGCTTGCGACCCTTAGCAACCCCCCTGCCTGATGTCCTGCTCAATTGCCATGTCTACGTCATTGTCATAGCTACAGTTACAGCTACACACGTAACGTCTTGATAAGGTTGGGGGCCACAGTCACCTGCACA
Source organism: Hirtodrosophila confusa (assembly GCA_035043065.1). Classification (NCBI taxonomy): domain Eukaryota; kingdom Metazoa; phylum Arthropoda; class Insecta; order Diptera; family Drosophilidae; genus Hirtodrosophila; species Hirtodrosophila confusa. The sequence goes on along the minus strand of JAWNNI010000035.1, from coordinate 340,995 downwards.
GCAGCAGCCAGGACTCATTCGCAGCCTGGCAAAGTCCTTAGCCTGCTCCTTAGTCTACTTCCGTCGTCTGTTACATAATTTTGTCACTAATCCGGGCAATAAGATTGTTTAATTTTGCGCTAAACTTAACGCTTTCTTTGCATTCTTCTTTTTTGGCAGCTTTGTTGTCGTCCTTCTCAGCTGTTTGCTGTTATTTTGCTGCCGTAGCACGTTCTCACTGTGCGAGTGTGTGTGTTTGTTTATCTGCCCCCATTCAGCAGTTTCGGTATCTTTCGCACCCCCGCTCATCATGGCCCTGCTACCCAAGTTTGTTAGAGCTATGCAAATTGTGGCACACCTGCCGAGGAGCATCGCGTTGGGGTCTCATGTGCATTGGCATATATTACCCCTGGTAAATGTTACAATCTACTTGGCTCTGTGTGTCCGTAGCTCCCCAGACGACCCATTCCAATTCAACGAGTCTTGCCAAAAGCCCCATGTAAAATGCTTTATTTGCACAAAGCGTGCGCGCCAGGATTCACATCCTACGAAGTACTATGGGCCTACAGTACGCAAAACGTAAAAAAGAATCTAAAATGGGATAGTCGAAAACGAACTCAAATAGAGCTTTGAAATCTTTGAATTCAATAAGGAAACTTTCTTAGGAAATTTAAATTCTTCCGCTGAAATACTTTCTTAAATTACAGCTGTGATTATTATATAATCATTATTAAATTTATGACACTTAAAGATGATATGCAAATATATGCGTGTACTAAAAATGAACGTTTCATCTTTAAAAATAAGACTTCAGGAGTAATTTTTCGATTTTGGGGGAGAGGGTAAAAAAATGTTAACTCAAAAAGAAAGTGACAACTGTACTAACAGAAGGACAGACGAACATGATTAAATTAAGAGAGAGTTAGGGTAGTTTTCTGTTAGCTTTTCTTTTAAATATGGAGACTATCTTTTACGGGATCATGCATAATGAGTTTTGTAACCTAACAAAAATCAAATGTTCCCACAGTGCGACTTCCTTTCGATGGCGGCTCGTGTGTGTTTGCCTCATTTCGTTTGATTTTGTGCTCTGCGCCTGCTGCTGCTGCTCCAGCTCCCTCTTCAGCACCCTCTCCAGCAGCTGCCTCCCCTTCTCTTTCCGTTGCCCTCTCCGTCTACTGGTGGCACTTCGGTGCCAGGCAGGCTGCTACTTTTTATAGATTGCCGACGCCAGTTGCTTGGGCCCGTTTGCATCGTCTTTTGCCTTTTGTGTGATAATAAATTTGCTTTGGTCTAAGGCAACAACTGGGGGATTGCAGCTTCGGTTTCAGCCCGGAGCCCACTGCCCGCGCTCCCTGCACCCTGCACCCTGCACCGTGCCGCTTTGAAGCTGCTCCTTTTACCCAAACTACGCTCGTCTGCTGCCTTTTGCTGCCTTTCATTTTGTGCCAGTGCCTTTTTCTTTTTGCTTCTTTCTTTCTTTTTTTTGGTATTAAAATGCAAACAATGCTCGAGTGTATGCAAATATTTGAGTTTTAAGTGTGTTTGCAACTCACACACATCTGCTCACACTCGCACACACACACACACACTGAGCAAAATTAAAAACCGACACAAATGAAGCAAAAGATATGAGTGCTAAAAGTCTTGAGTTTCCTTTTCCATCTCGGGACCTGCTTCCTTCACATGTTCATTTTGTTTCAATAAATGTGAAAATTATTAAATTAAGTAACTGCCTTTTCCATTGCCCTTTTCCTGTGCCATTTCCCCTGCCTCGCCCTTCCATTCCCCCTCCTAACATATGCCTATTGTTCAGCGAAAGTGGTTTTATGTTTATAAGCAAATAAATTACTGTGTAAATAGGTTAAATTCTCTCGCATGAGCATTGGAATGTGCGCCGCCGCCCCTCAGGGTACAAAGTATCCCAAAACAGGCGGCAGTTGCACAACAGAATTTACTCTTAGAATTTCTGAGTGGGTATGTGGGTGTGTGTGGGGTGTGGGTGTGGATGTGTGTGTGTGTCGAGGTATCTTAAGGGACCTGTCTTTCAATTCCGTGACGTTTAATGTGACAATTAAATTTCATTTTAAGCAAGACTTGAATTATTTTTAGGTGTAGGCACACACTGACATGAGGACCCTAAGGATATGTAAACGAAACAGGCAAATCTCAGCGAGTTCAAATGAATATAAACAAGTTTACCTTGAGTGGGCCTAAACAAGAGAATGTGGGGGTAATTTTTACCAGTTTTTTGCAAACAAAGCTAAGCTAGGATTTCTAGCTTAAGCCAAAGCTGGAAAGTAGTCGATATAGTAAAAGCTATCCATAGACAACATTTGCGGACAACATAATAAAATATAATAGTATATTTATAGTAGTAAAGATAAACTTAAAGACTTATTCATGAGTTTCGATAGTTTGATATTAAAAAGAGCTAGTAGCACAAGTAATCGATGCTATCGATAGTGTTATCGATTGGTGCCCAGCTCTAATAAGGATGTAATATCAGGCCTGTTCTTAATTCCTCTAGAGTTGCGAAAGTGAAATTTCGAAACGTTTTAGCTGTTCCGAACTCGCTAAAACGAGTAATTTTTCGTTTTTTCATAAGCACAATTTTCTAATATTCTATTTCTATTTATAAACGAATGAGCTCATTCATTCGTTTCATCAAAGCCAAATGACAAGTCTATTATTTAATTGAGAAACTGTCTGTAAGAATCACCAGTAAAATCGATATCGAGCAGACAGAGAAACAAAACGGCTGATCTCAATGTATCATAATTTTTGCTTATCGATAGCAAACTCAAGAATCGATATGTGATTGTGTTGCTTAAAAGCAACATGAACATTGTGGACAAGGAATTATATGCAATCAAAGAGGTACGGGAGAATATTCTATTGGATTATTGCAATGCTTACTTTTAATACAAATATGAGCAATGTTTATTCTTGTTTGTGAAACAGCTGATACCAGCAAAGAGAAAACGAAGCCAAAACTATTGAAAATGAGAACAGCAGCTCGTGAAATGATCGGAATTCATTTGATTTTACTTTTTGAAAACGAGCGGAATTCGGAACAGGCCCTTATATATTTTCTTCAAGAACTAATAACTCTTCAAGAGTGCAGAGTAATCGTTTAGGCAGTTCCATTTAGAGTTTTGGATTAAATATATTTCTTAGATTTGACGCTAAAAACATTTCTCATATGCTCAGCTCAAGACTTGTGTTTCTCCGTTTTCTATCTCATTTTAGCCCGACACTTGCGACATGTCATCAGCGTGGAAAACGATAAATCTGAGTTTGTGCTTCTCTTTTTTTGCTTTTGGCGTGCAATTATGAAATAAAAGTGCAGAAATAATAACAAAAATTGTGACAAGACAAATAGCAGCAGCAAAAGTTGCCGAAATTAAAGGAAAGTAATTAAAAAGTGCGATTAAAAGCAGGGGGAGTGAAGAGGTGCAGGGTAGGAGAGGAGAAGTGAAAATTAAAATGAAACGAACTTGCGCAAATTGTTGACGGTTTTGCCATTAAGATTAAAGCTCAGAGCTCTGCGCTGTCAGCGCTGCGCTATGAAGTCGACGAAAGGATTAAAGCCAAAAATAATGATAATAATGATAATAATTATTATTATTATTATTATGAGTGAGAGACAGATTGTCACAAGTTGTCAAAGTTAATGTGCAGGGCGTAATAAGCCGAGGGGTAGAAAGGGGCCGGGCATAAAACTGAAATGGGATTTTCTTGATAGATGGTTTGTTGTTGTTCCTGTAAAGGAAACTGTCCGCAGATTGTTAAACAATTTGCAGGAAGTGCCGCGGCAAGGGGCAGCATGCTAAAGTGTTGTGGCATGACATAATTAATGTATGACCTTGTCGGATTGCCAAAAGAAAATGTTTTTTTGGGGAAGGAAAGAGCACGTATAGAGAATTTCCCTCTATGGAAGAACCTTTCATCAAATATGGTATTCTAAGAAAAAAGACTGAATCGATCAAATGTTTATTTAGGGAGAAGGGATGAGAACCCAGTAGGGAAGAGTTCTAGAAAAGGGAATTACAAAAAAGGTAAGTTAGCTTAACTGAATATAATAATAGTAGAAAATAAACACTTCTAAAAGTAGAGTAAGATTTAGGACATAGATAAATTACATATTACGAGAAAGATTAAAGATAAATATACCCTGACTTAAAATTGTAAAGATCAATATTTACGGTTATCAAAATAGCGAAATTGCTCCGGAAAGTAATAAAATGCTATTAAGCTGGATGAAGGATCAATGAATTGTAATGTAAACCAACCCACAGAGAACCCCAACTTTCAAAAGGCAGTTTTAATCAAATGACTCAACGTAATTCTTAACGTGTCCTCATGGCCATAGTAACCATCTGCGACTTAATGAGTTCCATACACACACACACAGGCAGTTGTTGACATTTATGATGCCTGCTACGTTTGGGTTAGCGCACCCCGCAACCCGCACCCGGCTCAAGCATACACACTTCATATATTACTCATACGCAGCATAGGCCAAATTGTTTTCAATGAAGGAGCTCAACCCGCAAGAGAGCTCGCTCGGCCTGACACTTGAGGCTGTCTGGGCTCTGAGCAGGTGTGTGTGTAGATGTTGGTGTGAATGTGAGTGTGTGCGTGAGTGTTTTTATGCCACTCAAGTGTAAGGTAAACAAACACAGACACAATGAGGAAGCGCTGGCAAAGGCAAGAGCAGAGTCGAAGGAAAGGTGAGCCAAATGTAAGCAAAGGACACATTTGCCTGCCTCGCACTGCTTGGGCTCTTCAAACTATTATAAATGTTGACAATAATGGCTTTTTAAGCCCATTTCCAGCGACAAGTGTGCGTGTGCGTGTGCGTGGGGTCTCGACAATAAATGTCACCTAAACGTATGCATAATAAGTCACTTGAATTAAAAACTCTTTCGCAAAAACACTTCTTAGATAACCGACTAAAAGCAGGAAATCGTTTTTCAGCTATCATCCATTAACAGATTGCTGTGCAAGTCGTAAAAAAAAACTAAAAACTTCGAAAACTAATATGAGTTAGCAATCTGAGACATAACAAATTGGTAGCTTGTTTTTAATTGCTGAACAAAGCTTACAAGCGGATCTGGCAAGTAAAGAGATTTGAAAGAAAACAACTATCTTAAAGCTGCTGGTAGAAATCAAAATTGAGGAGCAGCTAATCTATAATCTCTTGCCAAAAGCAAAAGCAAAAGCCGCCAGCAGCATATGCAAATCATGTTTGACAGCGCAAAATGGCAACGAGAAAAAATAAAGCGCCAAAGCGAAAAAAGGCAGTTAAGCAGCCACACACAAGCACACACACAAACACACACATACATATAGAGTTTCAGTTACTCAGATGCAACTCTGTATCTATGATACATGACTCTTTGCGCAGAGATTATAATGCTGCTGATTGTTTAATCGCTTGGAAAGTGATTGAAAAGTTGGCTATAAGTCGACATCACACAGGGTTTTGAGTGGGCGAGATGGCAAAAGCAAAGATAGGTTATAAGTGTATGTGTGTGTGTGTGTGTGTGTGTGTGAGCCAGTCAAGTGTGACCAGTTGGCAGGCAGTTAACATTTACCATATGCTTCAACTTGAAAGCGATGTTGATAAAGCAAGCAAAAGCTTGCAGAGCTCTGATTTCGTAAGAATTCAAGCGATTGAATATATTCAAATATGCAATAATACAATTCACAACTTTAAACCTTTCGAAATGTTAATTTGATTAAATATTAAGTAAGCTTTGTAGACAGTGGAACGCCCCATTCACTTCCACACTTGTAAATGCAACTCTGTGTGCAAAGCAGACGGCTTAGCTGACAGCTGCACTTTAAAGCTGCCTGCTACAAAAGTGCACACTTGAAGAATCAACCAATTGGAAAAGGAAAAGGTTGTGATTTTGTAAGAGTTAAAGCAGTTGAAAATATTCAAATATGCAATAATACAATGCACAGTTTTAAACCATTCCAAATGTTTATTTATTTAAATATACTTACAAATGCAACTCTGTGAGCACAGTTACTTAGCAGGCAGCTAAGCTGACTGCGGCACACTAAAGCTGCCTGCTACGAAAGTGCAGAAGAACCAGCACAGAAGTGCAGCTCATGACGCACTTACAGACCAAACAAGTAGAAAAAAGGGGAAGGAATCAAAATCAATAAGCCAACATTTAAGTAAGCCGCTGTCACAACAATGCCAGGCTAATGCGACTCTGCTGCCACCCACACAATAACAGTGAGCGATAGAAATAAGCGCACATCTTTGCTGAGTTTACTGCCGCGACTGAGCGGCGCCACTTTGATGGTTAGTCGTGGGGCAAGACTAAGCCTGGGGGGAGTGGCACTTGTCTAGATATATAGCCTAGCATAGTTATAAACAGTAAAACTGTCTAAAAACTGCTGGCACAATTCAAAAAGGATAAAAATCTCGCCCAGCGACAGCCGTAAATCATGAAACGTTGACTCGACTAGCATTTCAATTTTTATTGTTGTCGTCACTCCATACTCCCGCTCTCTCCCTGTCTCCCTCACTCTTTTCTCAGTTCGTCCCCCCTTTTAGAGACCGCTTCTTCACTTTTGCCTACTTTGCTGCGGCAGTAAACATACCAAAAATGCTTTTTGAATTGTCATTTTTTCTACTCAGCTGCTGCTGCTGACGTTTGTCGCTTTTGTAGCTCTCGTTCTCGTTGCCTCTGATAAGCGTGATTGAATTGATTTTCTATTTCGCTATATACTATACAAGTATATATATTCTTTTCTGTTTTGTTGTCGTATTTTCTTCTTTTTTTTGTGTTACGTCACTTTGCTGATGGATATCAATTGAAATGCTTAAACAGTCGCTTTGCGCATTTTCAATTTTGAGCAAACAAATACAAACATACAGAGTACATAGATACTATATATAAGCTGAATATACATATATACACTCAGAGAAAAAACAAAAGTAAAATGCCATACATTTTGCCTAAATAAAACCAGAAAGCGTGCTTATTGCAAAAACATTTATTCCCAAACAAAACTCTAACAAGTAAGAATGCTATAGTCGAGTATACCCGACTACGAAACTCCCTGTACCCAGGTCTAAAACATTCAATCACATCTACGTCCAACTTGCACATACATACACACATACACAAAGACGCACAGACACACTGGCGGCAAAAGCGACAGCGCAAGCGAGGCAATTTAATTGGTGGCTGTGCTTCTTCTTCCTCCTCTCGCTGCATCACTGAATCTTCTTTCGTGAATAACTTCCGTGTTTATTATCCGATCGACTTGAAATTTGGACAGTATATTAAGAGAGACTAAAGTATTGTACATGCTAAATCTAAAAGCTATATCTTGAAAATTGTTACTGTAAAACGGTTTTAATCGATTTGCGGGGGAACGGGGGGAGATATCTGAAATATGAAACAAACTTGATCTGCGTATGGTATACAGGAACCTACATTTCAAATTTGGTGTCTCTAGCTCTTGTAGTTGCTGAGATCGACGCGTTCATACGGACAGACGGACAGACGGACAGACAGACGGACATGGCCAAATCGAAATCTCTTTTGATACTGATCAAGAATATATATACTTTATAGGGTCGGAGATGTCTCCTTCTGTCTGTTACATACATTTGCACAGATGTAATACCCCTTTTTACCCATTTTATGGGTTCAGGGAGTAAAAATATGATAATAAATATACAAATCTATTAATATTTAAAAATTTTCGTAAATATTTGAAAATAATGAAAGGTTTTTGAATAAACTCATTTTGGGATAAAAACTCAACCCAAATATCAAATTAAATCAATTCCATATTTAAATTTTCTTGATCTCGTCATCTTTTTTAATTTTCTATTTTTTTATATATTTTTTAAATTTTATATATATATATATATATTTTATGTATGTTTTTTATTCAAAAATAAGAATTTTTTATAATTTTTTTATATTTATTACTGATTTTTAAGTTTAGCAAAGCCACTGTCACTCTTAAAAAGGTTTTAAATTGAGCACTTCTAGCTTAAATATGCTAATTGATCACTCATTTTCAGTACACAAAGTATTTAAAAGTTTCTTTCAGTGTATATACATCTTCAGTCTACATATGCTTATTTGTATATATTCATTTGTTGCTTTTGGCCTGCAAACTTAAATTGTGCTGTCACTGCTTTAGTTTACTACCATATTGATTTCACACACCCACACATATGCACACATGCACACTCTTCCTTGTGTCCTTTTTTTGTTGCTGCCTGTTTGCCTAGTTGAAATTGTTGTTGCTATTTCGTGGCTGGGCCTCTAAGCAACTATTGCGGAAGTAATCCATTGATTGCGTCTTTTCCAGAACCTAGTCCTATACACACATGCGAGTGTGCGTGTGTGTGTGTGTATCTATTTGTTATCATATTGGATTTGTGCTCCATGGCACGTGTAGAAATTGTTTGTCATTGGGCAGATGAGTGTGCTTAAACTGTTATTGATATGGATATGAAAGGGAAGGTATTATGTTGAGGATAGTGTTTGATTGGGGTAATTACATTGGAACTTCTGGTAGTAGTATTGCATGTGGCAAATTCGTATTAATTATAAAATGACTAACCAAAGGATGGTTCTTAGATTTATCTACTAGATATCAATTAGGAAACCTTCTTTCTGCAATTAATGTAAATTTCTTTTGTGATTTCTTTTGACTTTTCCTAAGGGACTATTACTTTATTTTCCTTTTCAACATTCTCAACCCAATACTTCATCTTTTTACAATTAGCTTGGCCAATAACTTCAGCAACTGACAATTTCACTCGACTCTGAGCTCATCAACAGCAGCAGCAACAACAAGATCTAAGCTGTAACCACAGTTTTGCTGTCAGCTTTTGTCCGCTTCCCCATAATATGCAAATTGAATGAAAAGCGACAATTTCCCTGGCCCTGAGGGCCCTCCTTCGCCCTCCAGTTAGCATTGTGTGCATTGTCGCCCCGCAAAAACAAAAATGCAAACACTTCTGCAAACATTTATCGATTTCGATTGTTGATTAGCATTTCTGTGTGTGCGATTGCTCGGTTTTCATTAGAACGTAGCCAAAACAAACAATAGACAAGAATCAACCACCGCTCTGGCTGTGGATCTATGGTCTATGAGAATTTTGGCAACTCCACCTGTCTAAGGGGATCTGTAATTTGATGCCTGCCTGCCTTGCCCCTTAACTATTAAGTAAATTGAATCCCTCTTTCATTCCTTATTTTTTTAGTCAAAATATGCAGCTCAAGTGAAGTTAAGTTGAGTTCTAAATTACACTAATGGACACCGAAATGTAACCAAGCAAAGTTTTCAGATGAACTGCATTGGGGATTGGTCATGGCATTTGCGGGCAAGGATTTGAACACCATCATCATCATCATCATCATCATCATCATCAGCAGCAGCAGCAGCAGTATCATAATCACCATCAAATAGAAAGAGAGACAGAGCTCACTAAATAGCTTCGCTTCAAGTGTTGCCACAAAATGTGTGCACAAGCAAACTTTTGACCATAAATTATGGCATTTATTCAAAGGCAAACCCGGTCAGAGATCCAGGCAGACTTGACTGGTCGGATAGCAAACACACACACACACACACATATGGTATTACTGCAACTGCTCATCACAGGACGTCTGCTGAATGTCCTGCCAACCCGTTTCTCCCCCTGTGTTCATTTATTAGCCCCCAATTGACAGGCGAGTTGCAGTTCAGCAATTCAAGTTTTGACCACTTAGAAATTGAGTTTCTGATCAGCTCATGCAGTTCTTGGCAGTATTCACAGGCCTGCGGGCCTCTTCCAAGGCTCATTTCACAATGGCAGCCAAGGCTCAACATGTCAACAGCAAAAAAAGGCGGCATAAAAAGCGCAAGTTGCGCCAATGGCGCGTGCAACTTGAAGGAGCTTGCCGCATGCCGCAGCTTCATTAAAATTGCAGCAGCAATGGAGCACAACGGGGGCAGGTCGGTGTTGCAGGAGACGTTCTAGAATGGCCTAACGATGTCAGCACACAATGGAGAGCATACAATATTTGTGTGTGTGTGTGTGTGTGTGTGATGTTGATTGTGTGGGCGGAGGCAGCTCCAATGCAGAAAAAGGCAATTGAAAATTCCACAATATACCCGCAGCAAAGCAGGCTAGAGCAACCGATAGAGAGAGTGTGATAGAGAAAGAGAGCAAGTAGAGGGAGGGGGAACTGCGGCAGAGAGCGACTGTCAAACAGCCGCTGCTCGTGAAGGACTAAACAGAGTCCAAGACGTTGTTCTACAGTGGTTGAAATTGCACCAAAAAAGGGATAGCAAAATGCGGGAGAATATTCGATATATTCGTTAAATCAATATATCAGATATATCTATATGAATATCTTACTTGAGATAATCAAGTATTACTTATTGAAGAGTTTAAGCTATTAAAGAATGGATACAAGCCTTATCTATCATCTTATTCGGATAACTTTGATTACTCGTTAACATATTCGATAGTTTTATTGAACTTATAGGCAAATATTGAGCAAAATATAATATCGAAACAATATCGATTAATTTTTGGAATATAATATAGAATTTAACGAATATTTGAGCACTATCTTGCCATTGTTGCCCACTGTGCCAGGGCCAAGATGCCGACGACAACTCGCGTGACCTGAATTATTGGTGGCATATTGCCACTCATTGACTTTGCCGCAACGCCCGCGGCAAAAGAAAATGCTGCAGCGTGGGAGTGCGAGAGAGTGAGACAGGTGGCATTGGAGAAAGCAAGAGAGTGAGAGTGAGAGGGCACAGGACATGCAACTAGCGCGTAGCGTAAACTTAAAGTACTTTCGGCAAACAATTTGCGGCACTTTAATCAATTTCTGCTCAAAAATTTAACAATCAAGACAATGAAAGCCTCAACAGCAGCAAGCTGGCAGCTCCTGCAGCTCCTGCTGCTGCTGTTGCTGCAACAAGGACGACAAGGCTGACAATTGTTTGTCGAGTTTGTCAACTGTAAAAAGTCGACGCCGCGCAGGCGGCAAATGCAACAGGAGCAGCAGCAGCAACGTTTTGTCCTAGTCCTGTGTCCGTGGCAGCTTGTGCCTGCCTTTGCTGCTTATATCCTTACAAATGTGCCGCTGCTGCTTTGTTTGTCTCGCTTTATTTCTTGCAGTCTCTCTCTCTCTCTCCATAGTCGTCGACATTGCGGTTTAATAATGTGTAAAGTCAAAGTTATTTGATATACCCAAACACACACACCCACACACACACACGCATACACACATACATATGTCCTGCCGTTCTACCCGTTGGCACTTTGTCATTACACACACACAATTCTTACGCTTGCTTTTCTTCTTTAAATTTATTGGGTTTTCTGTCTGCCATTATTTGTTAGGCACTCCTTCTGGGCTTTCTATGCCACGTTCCGTTTCATTTCATTCCATTCCATACCATTCCATTCCTCTCGCCCGCAGTTTTCCGTGCCGCTCCGCAAAATTGAAAATAAATTGAATGACGTTTTTATTGATCCCGATTTTCGTTCATCGCTGCAAGCGTTTTTCCTTCTTTTCAACCACTAAAGTTACCCATTTTGACGCTTAGCTGTCGTTAGAGGCTCACAGACAGCCAGACTGGTTCGTGGTAAAGGGGGGAGCTACGGAGGCAGACTGTCAGACAATGAGTTGTTGCGGCTTGCAAGCTTAAAGGAATGGAAATTTTTAAAGTGCATACAGCTTTTGTTAAGTACTCAACTTGCATCAAGGTTTAATATTAATTCCTCAAAGAATATTGGATTAAAATAGGTATCTAATTTTCCTAATTTATGCATCGAAGATCCTAAAATTCATTTCAATTCCTCAAAATGTATTTAATTCAAATAAGTATTTAATTTTCCTAAGGTATGCATCGAAGATCTTCAAATTCATTTAAATTCATCCTAATTTATGCATCGAAGATCCTAAAATTCATTTAAATTCCTCAAAACATGTTGGATTAAAACAAGTATCTAATTTACCTCATTTATGCATTGAAGATCCTTAAATTCCACCTATGGACATACATATATAAATTTTTATATACTATTTATCCTAAGAAATAAGAACTTTATTTCTTATGTGGGACTATTTATTCATTTATTGCGATATCTTAAAATTTTGAAACGAAAAGAAAAACCAATCTATAATATCAATAATATTTTTGTATTGGGACACTATCGAGGTTATTCATTATGTTCTTAACGACTGTTGTCAATACTATCAATGGTTTCAACAATCTCATCTCTATTTCGTAGATTTAACTTCTCATTTATTCTGCTTATCATCCCAAGTTTACAAAATCTTTTCGTCATTTGCAATTCTGTCAATTCTTCGCTGTTTCGAGCTCATGCTAATGCAATTTCAATCAAGAACCTTAGCCAAATAATCCATTAGACAGTCGCACAGAGTGGATAACAACTTTATTAGCAGGCTCCCGATATTCGGTATGCTCAGCTATCTGCCGGATTCCATCACATGTCCGTTTGATTGACAATCATATGAATATATAATAAATGAAATGAATTTTGGCAAATCAAATGGAAATCAAAATCGCTGACAAGTGAAAGCTGGCAAAGTTCTCAGTCCTTGGCTGCTTTGACTTATTTTCATATGCACTTTTGACACTTCTGCCGAGATGGTAGTGCATTAACGCCCACGGGCGTGGCACCAAATGAAAACTTTTGGGGATAGAAAAAAGCTGAAACTTGTGACATTTTTCTTAGATAAGTTTTGCGAGCTGAAGAGCTGCAGTTGAAGCCAACGCATTTATATTCATCGTGGACGGGCATTAGTTTTTATTTGCTTGGCAAGTTTCTGCACCCATATACGATATGAAAAGAAATGGGAATGGAGCCAAATTTGTTTGTTGGTCAGGGGCGTGCAGCGTCTGCAAGTTTCAGTTGGAGCTAGAGATGGGAGCCTGAAGTCAGACGGCAATTTGTCAGGCTCGTGACTGTGTTTTTGCTAGTCATGTCCCCGCAACACCTCTGCCGCGTCCCTAGCCCCGTCGGTTGCTTCATTTGTTGGCTTAAGTAACTTAACAACTTTACGCTTGCAGCTCGCGTACACGACATCCTCCTCTTGTTTATATTGATAATGTGCCATTTATTTTATTTAAGACATGCTCATGCCCGCTCGATTTGCCGCCGTTGTTGCAGCAGTCACGTTTCACAGGAAGCGAACGCAGGACGCAGCCAGGACGAATGAATTGTGTAGGTTTCAGCAACTGCGAAATGACTCCACAGACTGCACATGTGTGCAGCATACAGCAAATCACCACCACACGACACCACACTACACCACCCACCCACTTGCCACCTCGCCAGTACTTTTGCAGCGCAAGGACATGCCACAACTTGCTGCTGCATAATGCATTAAGTGCTGGCTCCTGCGGGCTCCTGCCAACCAGCTGCTGAGTTATTGACTTGAAGTTTGTTGCGGAATTTCAAAGTGCAACGTGTGTAAGGCATAACAAATTAGCGGCGGGGCAGCGAAGCGGCAGCGGACACTTGAACACAGATTTTCGCAGAGCTTAGGAGGTGCCATGCGGTGCTAAGGATTATGCGGAGTACTCATAGCAGTCAGACATGTGTCAAGCTGCAGCTGAATAATGTTGCAAGCATCAATTTGAATCGCAGAGTGGATAAACTTATATTCAAACTTATTGCACTTTAAAAGTCTCTGTTAAAGTCTTTCATAGACAAAAGCTGCCAGATACAACAGCGATCTATTAGTAGTAAACAAGCTAGACGCTATATTATACACGCAAGGTTGCATTTGGTTGGGGTTTGAGTGTCATTGACAGAAGTTTCTTGCTATAGCACAACTCAGAGTTGCATTTTAAGCACATTTAGGTTAGGTTAGGTTAAGCCGGCAAGTCAGGCCCACAGGTGGCCTCACATAGACCATACGGTCCTTGGTGGTACCGCATATTTGACCCTTGCGACGTTAATATTCTTTGAAGATAATTATCGCGAATTTTAAGAGTTGCTTCAGTGGTTCCAGGGAAGTAAAGGTATGGGATCCCCCCAGATGCTTGAGTCTGCTTCTCATGAGCGCTGGACAAGTACAGAGGAGGTGTTCCAGGGTTTCAGATACCCCCGGCTGCCTGCACCTCCTGCAGCACATTTACCAAGTATTTGATGCACTCTTCGCCTTTTCCTCAATAAATCCATAATGCTTTTATGTATATTATCACTGAAATTATTTGTTAGTTGCGCACAAGCAATTTGCAATTTCTTTTGACTTGATGACAACCACAAAATTGTCATACTTTCTTTCTCCATTTCATTTGTCCAGTCATTCATTCATTCATTTCAGCTTTACTACTGCCATTCAGGGCACACTTTAAGCAAACTATTGAGGCAACTCGAGAGCTCTCCATTTCGCTATTGTGCGCTCTACTTCTCGACTAGTTGCCAGCTTCGAGATGCTCAAAGACAAATTTGTATTTAAATTGGATTTATTTTTATTTTTATTTTTATTTTGGGTTGCGATTGTTTATTTTTACGATAAATATCATCAATTTGTATGGCCATTGTGCTGCTGCTTATTATCGATTTCGTAGCTCTTCTATTTTAATGGCAAATTGGTTTCGCCAAACGCAGCGTAGTTTGAGAAAATAATGGTTACGAAAAAAGCAATATAAAGAAAATATAATTAAAAATAATTGAATGACATTGAATTTTAGCGAGAGCGAGAGCAAGAGTTGCGACGGAGTTCCTGTTGTCTTTAAAATTTAATTACCAAAGTATTTCCGACTGACAAGAGCCGCAGGCGGCCGGAAATTCGAGCGTCAACTACAAAATGGCAAAGAAATAAACAATGGCAAAAAAAATAAGAGTAAAATACACAATCCACTTCAAAGTGGTGCAGAATGTTTGGGTATTTCAGGCTGACCACTGCACCGCACCGCCCCAACCACCGCTAGGAGACTTTTCTCTCACGCTTTGTGGCGGAAGAGTTGCCATTTTCATTTTCTTTTGCGGCGCGCCATATTCTTTTTTCCTTAAAATGTTTATTTTTCGAGCCCGAGCTCATAATTTGCATGGCATGGAACTTGACTTTTGTCGCCCAGGGAAGGGGGTTGAAAGGGGCGTGCAAAATATGTTGCAGCGCCTGTGTTGAAAATATAATAGAAAAATAAGGTGCCACACAATATGGCCAAGAGCTTTACAGTTGGTTAAGTAGCAAAAGCGCGCGAAAGGCGAAAGGACGCAAAATGCGGCCAAGCCAGCCGGATAAAGTGGCACCAACCAACCATCGGCACAAGGACTGGGACTGGAAGTGGGACTAGGACTTCGGCTGAATCCTGGGACGCCAGTGGCAGCGCCAGAGCATGGCGTGAAAATTGTTGTGACAAGAAAATTATAAACCGGAAAATGTTTTATGTTGTCGCCATGGCGATTTTTACTCCTTCGAGTGCCGTTTTCATTTTCTTTCTTTTCTTAAAGCTGTGTGCACATTTTCAGCTGGCTCATTGTGGTCAAATTCAATTGAGAGGAAATTAGCAGTGAAATGAAGCCAATTTTCAAAAGGTTCAACGTTGAAAACCGCTCAGAATGAGTTGATTATTTACAAGGCAACAACATGTTTACAGGACAATGCTGAATAAGATATGGAGTATTGCGTGGAGGAAAAGCTTTTTTGGTCGATTAGTTGGCAATCTTCGTGAAAATCTTCTTTGGTCAAACTCCGAATGATCAAAGCGTATTTTAATAAACAAAAACTACTTTTTGTATGACCCAAAAGCCATATTAGATAATAAAAACCGATAGAAAATATTCCATTTAAAGCTGTTTGGGTTAAAGGATTAAAAATTAAAAAATCAAATTCTAATTTTTCCTTTGAGGGCTGAGTAATTTCAGAGCTGTAGTGAAATTTTGATCGATTCTTGTATCATTAATCAATTAAGCTTTTTAATCACACGCAAAACTATTTGATATATGCAAGAAAATAAACATATTAATCATGAAGAACTATGGATAGTATTAATTGCGCTCGGATAACAGTTTTAGTGCACAACAATTTGCCATTGACCTAGTTTACGATATACATTTTAGTTTTTTTTATTGAAATGAACTTTACTTGAGTTCTTTTCCAAAAGCCTGTCACATACTCCCCCCTCTGGACGGGGACGCCGAGCAAATGCCATTAGAAAGTCTACAATGCGACAACTTAACTATAAATTAGTGTCGTGGCCACATGGAAAAAGTTGTCGCACACACACCCACATACACACACCTACACACACACGCACACACACACAAGGACCCGTAGGCCTCTTGTCCTTAAACTGGTTGGCATCCATTATATGCTGGTTACTGGCACGTTTAAGTTCGTTATACATTTAAAACCCAACTTGCCGCATGCCTCCCGCTTTGTGTGTCAAGCACACACACACTCTGGGGAAAAAGAGGTGAAAATGAGTACAAACACACTCAGCTACAATTACAGCACTCAAAGCCTGGAAACATAAAAAAAAGAAAGAAAAGTGAAATGAAAAGAAAAAGGAAACTGTGCACGTCATGCGGCTGGGCAGAAAAACTCGCTCAGCGAACCAAATTGCTTGGCAACTTTACTGCATAGTTAATTAATAGGATAACACAATTAATTTGTGGGCAATGAATGTCTGAGCTTTATTTGCCAGCAAAAACTTCTACCCCCCATGGAGACCGAGAACTGGTCTATATGTAAGAGTATAATATGTCCATGTGGTCGTTGCCTTTCGCTTTTCATTCCCAGTTCGACTGGCAGCTGTTACAGGTCCGTAGCCGACTCATTTTTTGGCCAGAATCAGAACTTGCTTATCACACAGCTGTGGTCTGGGCCAAGTAATTGCCAAAGGCTTAAGAGATTTCAAGGGTAGACGATAATCCTAACTAATGTTAGCAAGGCCTGCTTGCCTAAGTATCCCTTGTTAATAATAATCTTCAAGGTATTTAAGTGTTTGGCTTAAACTTAAATTTTGAAACCCAACATTTGTGTGGCACAGATAATGAGAAGAAGGGCTAAAACTATTTGGCAATACTTTTTAGTTTGCCAATTCTAGGGAGTAAATATCTTAGCAATATTGGAAGGTTTTCTGATCGGGAAAGCAATAAAAACGATCGAAAAATGCCAGATGTGTTTAGAGTTACATTTACAGGAACTTTGAACTGTAAACTGCCCTTAAAGCACCAAAGGATAAGTGCGTGTTATTGCTAATGTATGTATAGCAAGTAATTATCATTTTAAAGGCACTGAAAATGCTTTTATTAAAGCGCCTGTCAAAACAAACAGCCGCCAAAAGCGACGAGCAGATGGGAAACGGAACAAGGACTACTAGAAGGACCTGCGTCCCTGACAGTGGCTCAATTAAGGGCGCTGCTCGTGAGGACAAGCGTGAAAAGTACAAAAACAAAAGCATACCCCAACAACAACAGCAACAACAACAAAGAGCTACTTACAAACATCAGTTTTAACTATTGTTTGCACACTCGGCTCGGCATAGAAGAGCGGCGGAGCGGGACGTGCCGGGGACGTGAGATGGCCAACTTTAAGGCTCGACTCCACGCTTTGGGGTTTTGTTAAAATAACAAAAGCGGCAGCCGCCACTCGCCACTTGCCACTCGCCGCAGCCGTTAACCAAACAAGTGGCAATGGCTGACGCCTAAAAGGCGGCAACAAAAATTTTCAAACGTAATTTTTTATGCTGTCACAAATTTGACGATGATGATGATGATGATGATAATAACGACGGCGGCGGCGGCATTTTGTCAACATAATATATAAAATACGTTACTTTATGTTTGCCATTTTCTACATAGTTGCCGTGTTGTTGTTTGTGTTGCTCGCACAGAAACAAAAAGCTTAATAAAGCAAACAACAACAAAAGCGGGCAACTTAATTTTTCCGCATTGCCCAGGACATTTTCAAGGTATTGTTGCTGATTTTTTCTGTTTTCTAGTTCTTCTTGTTGTTGTTGGTTTTGACGTCAAGCTGAGAGAGAATACTGAAAAATGCACACAAAAAAAGTCCTAACAAAAACTGAGCCGCACTCTTCGAGGCTTTCAGGCTTTTGTTTTTTACTCGAATCTTGTTTTTTGTGCGTTGTCCTTTTTTTCTTTCTTTTTTTTTTTTTTGTTATGGCTGTAAGGCTAATTTTCCGCGATTCAGAGTTTTTGCTGTTGGCAAAGGCGAAAATTCAATATTGTATGGCAAAAAGGAACATCAAAAAGGGCGCCGGAAAATATGCTTTGATTTTGTGTACGACAACGCAAATGGAGCTTAGAAACTAGAGAGAGAGAGAGGGAGAGTGGATCAGGATCAATTGATTGAACTTTGTCGAGTTAGCTGGAAAAGATTAACATAGGATTGGAAAAAGGTAAACTCTTTAAGAATTGAATGCAAGGATTTAAACAGGACATAAAAGAATTGACATAACTTAAAACAAACAGTATTTGGGAATAAAGAAATTATTTGTCCAATTATTTTCAACTTAATGGTAAATATAATAAAACTATGAACTATATTTATATGTTTATAATCACTTAATATCAAGAATATCAAATAATATTATGTTTACCTTGAAGTTATCCATGTCTAATAGTTGCGTCGCCTAAAACCACTCAAATGTGATAGTAAATTGTATTATTTATTATTCTTTTGCACTTATTCAATAATTATGATCACTACTCGCTGATTTTATATCAAATCTTTAGCCTTTGATTTATTTCCGATACGTTGTTTTTGTATTATTATTATATTTGATCTCTGGAACTCTCTGGCGCTAAGCACTCTTTACTTGAAAAGCACAAGATTCACATTCACAGGCACAAAGCTGGAAAATAATCGATATCGAGCTATAGATAGAATCGATTGTTTTCAATACTATTCAATATCGCATAGATAAGCAACGAACTTTTAATTTACTTTTCCTTACGAATTTCATTGATATCGATAGCTGTAACGCTGACTATCGAAACTATCGATTGACAGTACTATCGATGTTTTTCCAGCTCTAAAGCGCACGGACAGGCTGCCGCCAGGGCCTAAAGCTAAGGCACAAGCTTTCAAAAGCTCGCTCACGTATAGGCTCAAAAGCTCACAATGCAGTGGCGATAGGCAATTGGCTGATGCGGAGTAGGCAGCGGCGTTGGCGACAAACAGGCAGAGAGAGAGAGAGACAGGGAGAATATGACAGAGAGAGACAGCCACTAAGCTTGAACTATATTTAGATTTAAGCACATAGTATATACCAAAAAAAGTAAAAGCACAAAAGCACAAACAACAAAAGCGCGACAAGATCAGTTTTTTTTGTTTTTTTTTGGGCTTGCCCTAAAATGCAGTAGGGGGCTTGTCTTTTATAGTGGTGGTGGTGGTGGGGTAGAGTACTTAAGCCATGATGGATTAAAGTATAAAGTAAAAGCTTACAAGCTACATTCCATACATGTACACGATAGAAGCAAAGTGGTAATGGGTTCATGTGGGGGGCGGAGAGGGAGGGTTTTTGGGTTGGATCTTTGATACTTGGTACTGGATACTGACCTTGATACTGTCATAGCAAGCGGTAACCTTGCCGTTCTGCACCTCAACATTGGCCGGCGGATGGGCGAACTTGCACTCCGTGTCCTGGCGCGAGCATTTATTGCGCTGAAACTCGCGGCACACCTCCAGTTGCAGCCAGCGCGAGTCCTTGCCATTGAGCAGGCTGTTCATATTAACAACGTTGGCCATTGCAGCGGCAATTCTTCAGTATTTTGTATATATGTATGTATATATATTTATATATATAGTATAGTTTTGTTTGCTTTTGTTTTAGCTGGGGAGGCTTTATAGATAGCTTAGCTGGCGACTAGAAATGTTGCGCGTTTTACTTTATGACGTTGGCTTTGAATAGTTATACTTTTCACAAAAATTCAACAGCTCTTAGCACAGATCAGCACCTATATACATATATAAGGTATACATATATATATTTAGCATAGATGGTAGCGTTTTGTATGAGTTCTGGTTTAGTGCCTTTAGCGTTTACACTTGTATTTTGGTATTTTGGTAATTTGATTTGTGGATTACAAAGCTGGGGGATAGCTAATAGCTTGGATACTTGAAGCCTTTCCTGGCTAAGAGTTGTACGATTTAATTTTGATTCGAACGAACGTTTTTATATAAATACTTATTATGTATCATACATAGACATAGACGCTGCAGTAAGTTTATTATGTTTCTTTTTTGTTTTTTGTTTTGTTTTTTAGATTTGTAAGTTTAGCGGTTTTTGTTTTGTGTAAGCTTTTTCTTTATTGAGCATACGCTGATTTTACATTATCTGAAATGAGAATAGAAAAGAGAAATAGACGTTTAGGTTTATACCAAACATTTGGTTAACGCTGCGTTTTTGTATTTCGGATAGGTGTCTAGTAAAAATCATTAAGAAATCGACCAGCACACCGGCGCTTGGCAAGACAGAAACAGACAGATGTAAATAGATTGAGTATGACAGAGACAGAAAGACAGCGCAGTCAGTGTGTGTGTGTGTGTGTGTGTGTGTGTATGGAAGTGTGTGTGTGTGTGTGTGTGTGACATACTGATCGAGTTGTTTGTTAGTAGCGCGCATTTCTGTGGAGCTCTTGTTAGTTTTAATGTGGAATGCAAATGAGCTGAATGAATGTAAAGTGCATTACAAATTAAATAAAAATTGTTTAAATTGGTTAGTTAAACAAAGTATAAGTAAAGTATTTTCTGTCCTAAATATAAACAGAAACTATCAGCCCTGTTGGCATTCCCAAATCCGTTCAGTATTAAAATTCAAAGGTGTTCTGAATTTCGGACATCTTGTGATACGTTAGCAGCATTTTAGGCAGTCAAAATAAAACAATTCCCATATAAATGTACTATACTAACATTTGTTAACTATTTCATTCCAAAACAGAAAACAGAAAAGTACAAAAAATATTAAATAAATAAAACTAAAACGCTTTGGAATGAAAAGTTCTCCGAATTGAACACAGTCCTGAATATTTCACTTTCATTGCATTTCTAAGCAATTGCTTATTTGAATAACTTGTAAAGTCTAGCAAGTTCGTCAATTTTAAACAATAGAAGCTCATTATAATTTTAAAATAAAAATTAAATATTCGCACAGTGTGGCAGCTTGCCTAATAAAATATTTAGTTTTTAAGATTCCGACAAACAAAATAAAATTGAAATCAAAAATGATTTAAAACTTATATCACTCGATAATATTTTTTTTAAATTAATCCCCATATAATTATTTTAAACTGACTTTCTCAGCAACAAATAAACTAGAAATAAAATCAAAATAAATAATAAATATAGGAAGTGCATAGCCACAAAACTAAAGTGAAAATTGGGAAAAATGTGAGTTGAAGTGCAATAAACAAGAATTCGTGATGAGTTTCTGTTTCAGATGTGTACATAAGGATGGCTTATTGTATAATCGCTGGCATATATCTATATATATATATATTTATATATATGTTTATGTCTAGATATAGAGCGTGAGCAGCGACAGCATCATCACACATTGCAGCCAAATATGCCACGCACAGCCGCAGAGCTGCCGCAAATTGTTGCACGACTCGTTGCGCGAAAAACCAAACCAAGCACGGCCCATAACAGCAGCAAGGCACATTGACAAACTACAAATAAAGTGCGCCAAGTTTGCCATATACAAGATATTATCGTATATATATATATATAATTTCTATATACTATCATTTAATATATTTGGTATAATTATTCCCAGCGGCAGTTCAAATTTATTAGCTTTCAGCGTAAGAAATTACGGAAAACAAAATCAAAATAAAAGAAACGGAAAAACAATATATAATATCTTATATAATGATAGCAAAAGCAGTATACAACTACAGAGACAGAGAGAGTGTGTGAGAGAGAGAGAGAGAGAGAGAGAGAGAGAGAGAAATAGTCTACATATAAGTAGAGCTAGTCTTAGGTACTTTTATTATCTATGGCAAATGATAAAACATTCTTGATTGATTGCGCCTCGGAATTCTCTATAGAGAATATTATTCAATAACTACGCGTCCTTAGCAAAGCGAGTAAAAATTTAAACGAACTTACCGCTCAATTTGTTTATATTCATATACATAGATATATTTATAAGTATTACAAAATTTCTATAAATATTACTGTAAAGAAATGTCTATTAAACATTAGCTCGGCAATCGTAGTAACTATTGTATATACTATGAGTATATTTATTACAATTATTTAACAAACTTAGAATGATTTAATCATCGATGACGCCACACAAGAATTCATTTGTTGTCGCCTGCTTTATTGTCTCGTTTGATTGTTTTAGCTCTTGTTTTGGCATTTTAGGTATGCTCGCTATAAAGTGCACAATCTTATCTTATCTACCGCCTGGCACATGAATCAAAATTTTCATTCAAGCCCAAACGAAACAACTTAATCGGGTTTGAGTCTGAGAAATATTACATTTTATATTAGGTATGGATGATTTTTTCCATATTGGAGATTTTCTTATATTTCGTATAAGAAATGGGTGTATTTCTTGTAAATTCATAATATCTTGATTAATTACTAACAGCCAAGATATTAGCCGCATTAAGCAATCAATAAGACAAAATAATAGCTAAATGTGTAAGATAATTTAAAAAAAAAGAAAAAGTTTTTATATAGAAAAATAAAAAATATAAAATAATTATGATATATTAAGTATTTATGTTTGTATTTGAGCGATTCCTTTGTTTAGTTGATATTTAAAACACAAAATAAATTGTTATAAAATTGAAAAAAGTCCTTTCCAAACCTAAGAAAACTCTCACTAGGAATCTCTAACACAGTACAAAAACAGAGCTTCTATTTAACTATAGATTTTTTGTTATATTCCATATAAATAAGTGCATATTTCCGTTGCCCACACGCAACCCTGAACAGAATGTGCAATAACTAAAACAGTTTTTTGGTTAGCTACCAAATTCCATATATCGCTATCTGGCCTTTCAAAGATATCAGTTTGTGTGCCAGCGATACACACACACACACACACACACACATGTATATACACACACGGATACACTTGCAGATACAAATGCCAATACATTTGCAGTACATTATCTTTGGTTATTTTTGAAAAGATAAAAACAAAAGCAAAAGCTAATAAAAAAAACCCATTTATAATTTTATACATTTTGTATATTTCTTAACTTGTTGCTTGGCTATTTAGTCGGTCAGTGTATAGAAATATATATGTATATATATAAAAACAGTCTGATTGTCTGTGATATGCTGTTGAGGCTTGCATGATGTCAGCTGCAAATTGCTTTTCCGTATTTCAAGTTGATATCCAAAATAAATAAAAAACCAATTTTCAAAAAAAATCAAAATATAAAAAAATAGAGTATGAATTCTAACTTAATTTATGAGTTGATTTTTAGACAAAATGCGTCTGCTGATATGTGTGTGGGTTGTAGTTAATGTTTATAGCATGTATTTAAATAATTCTTGTACAATCTTTTTATTTTCTATCTATTTTTTTTTTTTTTTTTGAAAAACTGAAAAACTTTTTCTGTTCGCACTGACACAGCAAAAACTTTTAAACAACGCAGCCGCCGCCCACACAAAAAGAACCACCAAAGCGGACGTGCTGAGCATCAAATGTGGATACTATATAGATACAGATACAGGCAGAGATTCAGCTACAGATACACAGATACACAGCTAATGCTAGGCATGTCATTGACGCAGTTTTGGATACATGGGCTATGGGAACAAATTTATGGCCCGGCGAGTGTGGAAAATGCTTACAAAAATAAACTTGCCTACAACTAAGTATTGTGGCCAGAGTTTATAGAGATGTGGGCCAAGAATAATCGAAGGTTCCCAGCGATATCGACGCTCGATGACATTAACATCCGCTGACCTACAAGCAACCTTCAGCGTTGCACGTTATTATTATCGATATACCCGCTTATAAGGATATTCATTTTGTTGCTAATGAAGAGTGCACTGCTATTAAAAAACGATTAATACATTTATGCAACCCGAGGCACTCTGGATTGAAATAATAATAATAATAATAATAAAAAAACTAATATAAAAGTATAAATGAAGCGAAACGAAACGAAACCAAACGAGAAGATGCAAATTACTTTAGACGCAGCGACTACAAAAAGCAGACCAAACAAGTTCAACAAGTTTTTGGTCGGGTATTAAAAATTTGGAGACGCTTTTTTGCTTTTCTTCAGTTTGTTATTTTTTTTTTCTTTTTTGAAGGTTAAACACACAAACTGAGGGAGAGCGAGGGACAGAGCGAGAGAGAGATCAGCAGCTGAAACTGAAATCGAAAACTGTTAATTTTCGTTGCTCTTAACACAATCTCACTAAATATTTGCATTCGAAGTACTATTCATATTCGTATTCATTTAAGTACTCAAACAAACAAAACCAGCAGCTGCTGGTGAAATGATGAAAACTGTTTCACCTGCGAGAATTATTAACCTCTCATAATTGCAGAAATGTGTTCTACTTACTCATATTTGATTAGTGTTCAAAAACAAATCACAACAGACCCCCAAAAGATTAAGATACTCGTTGAAATGAGTTTTTGTTGTTGATAAGAAAATTAAAAAGAAAAAGTTAACGACAATGTAAAAATATTCTGGCGGGACTTTCTATTTATTCCCGCTACTAACTATGAATGTGTTTATGAATTATAGCAAATGCGAGTCTTGAGTGCCATTCATCACCTAAACTAATATTAACTAACCACAAGCAAAATTTCAATTATGAATAATATACATATGTACGTCTAGAATCGATAACGAGTTGCTATTGTTTAGAAACGAATCGAAATACCGATACGGCTTATCGAATAATTGAGCAGCAAATAAAATAATGATTTAATTCTTACGTTGCATTCATTAATCGATAAACTAATCGATAAGACAATAAAAGAAATTGAATACGTTAATTGGTTTATCACATCATTCAATCAATGGATAACTAGTCGACAAATCCAACAATAAATTTATTGATTCAATCCCCCATAATCGATAAACAATATTCGTTTAAAATAATCGATATTATTTAAGATAACAGCTGTTTTTGGCCTTAAAATGAGTATGATCTATAAAACCAATTATATATCCATTACTTTTGTAATTGTATAATCGATAAGAATATCGTTTTAAGCAATCGATAATTTTTAAAATAAAAGCTTTTTTGCCTTCAAATTTTGTATTGATTAAATTGTTATCGATCCATTCGACTAGAATTGCATAATCGATAAGTAATAATATCGTTTCAAATGATCGCTTACTTGCAAAATAAAAGCTGTCTCGAGTTTATTTCAAACAACCATTTTGTAACTATCGTCGATAGACCCCACATGCCCCAGTTTTTGCAGGGGACTTGGAATTGAGAGCGCTCTGCTGATAAGGGAACTCAGAACTGATGACGCCGACGCCGTCGCCGTCGCCGCGGCGTTCGGTTCACAGCTTGCTGTGAAAAGTCATTGTATATAACCTACACACACATGTGCACTCCAAATGTATTGTAGTTTGTTTTTAGATATGCGACTCAGTACGCAACAAATATACTATGTATGTATGCATGTAGGTGGTATATTGTTGTATAGGTTCTCGAATTGGCAAGTGATTAGCGGGCGGGTTGTGACTCCAGGCAGGCAACAATGCCGTACAGCTGACTAACAATTGCAATGCAAGTTTCCGTGTTACCCCCATGATCCAAGACTGCGGCCTGTTGGCTATTTTTAAAGCCCTCATATAATCGCGGCCGCAATAAGTGCAACAACGGCAATGGGAAACCCAGCAGGGAAATGCCATAGCTCGTGGCGGAGCTCCACGGGCAACTCAAAATGGAAATATATGGAAGCCGTAGCAAGGCGAGCGGGTCGGTCAGTAACCGCTTTGTTGCAACATTATACAACATAAGCTCCGACTTAGTGCGCCCACCGACCCACCCTAGTATGACACATATATTAAACGAAGCGCCCATAAAAAATAAAATAAAAAACAGAGAGCAGCCAGCAGAGAGCAGAAGACAAAACACAACACCAAGTGAAAGAAAAACGCAGAAAGCTCAAACAATGAAGCCCCGAGTGGAAAGGGCGGACCAACTCGATGCGGCTTCGACTGTTGCTATCAATAAATGCGATTAGATAAAAGTTAAACACCGGAGCTTATATGGCTGCCTGTACAGGGGGAGGGCAGGTTCAGTCCCCCCCACCACCGCCAGCCTACCTGATAAGCAATTGCAACTGCAGACTGAAAGGAAATCACTCGAGAGTCAAACACAAATGCCAAATACAGTCAAGCCTCGCTAACTCACACCAGCATTGACCATAACAAAATTCCACTTAGAGAGATGTGAAGTAGGAGACAAATTAATAATAAAACCAGAAAGAACGGCTTTCTTCGGAGTGTCGAAGCTATATACCCTAGCAGGAATTCATTTTTATATAAAACTCAATTGAAGTCTGATTGCTCCTATGGGAGCCATGTGGTCCGATTTTGATAAAACTATAGGAAACTATTTGAAGTATAATAAAACTCTCACTTAGTTTGAATGTAATATTTCTATAAACAAAAGAATATTCATACAAAAACTTATTTTTCACCCCATCCTATGGCAGCTTTGAGATATAGTAGTCCGATTTTGACCAAATTGGGCCAGATCTTATAAGCTGTCGAGAGACTCGGTTTGGGTGAGTTTGGTAAGGATAAACAAAATGTTTTTCATACAAAAACATAGTTGTCGATAGATCATTCCTATGACAGCTATATGTTATAATGGTCCGATCCAGCCGGTTCTGACATATGTACTGCCTGCCGCAAAAAGAAGGGTCTGTGCCAAATTTCATTACGATAGCTTTAAAACTGAGAGACTAGTTCGCATAGAAACAAATGGACAACGCTATATCGACTCGGCTATTGATGCTGATTCAAAATATATATATACTTTGTTGGGTCGGAAACGTCTCCTTCAGTGAATCGAGACAAAATGAATACCCTCTGCTAGGGTATAAAAACTACTGCATACAGATTATTATTTCATTTCAGCAAATGAAATCAACTAAAGTACTACTTGAAATTTAAAGTTATTATCGGCTGGCTGTGCTTTTTTGATTAAGTGTAATTAAGTGATCATCATAACTTGATGTATATTTAAAGTATGACAATACTAGACAATGTTTGAATTGGTGTCGCTGAATATTATTGTTTTTAATATTAGAATGTGGTTATCGAATAATAGATGCTAATTTGTGTTAAACATCGATTTACTATTATTTCATGAAGTATCGATTATTGTTTTCTATCGAAGTATGAGTTGTTGATGCAACCCTGAACCCTGCAACCCTATACCCCATGTGTAGCTGAAGGAACAAGCGATTAAGAACAAAATACAAATTATATTGATTACGTTAATTGCAATAGGTTTAAATAACTTCATTGCATATTGTTATATGCTCATCAATTGAGGTAAAATTGCTCAAGTTTCCAAACTAAGATCTTTAGAAATTGAAATTTTCATTATGACATCGTTCAAAAGAGAATTAATCGATTATAATCGCAAAAAATTCGCGTACATAATAAATTTTTAGTAAATATAAGATATTTGATGGAAATTTTAGTTCAAGCCAAAGATGAATTCAAGTTATGAAAGTTCGAGCTATGGAGCTGAAATTGTATACACTTTTGCCACTTAATTTAGTTTGAGGAACATACAAACTCGTCTTAGAGAAGTTTGAGGAAGTTGCACTGTAGTTTACCCATGACTCAGTGGGTTTATTATTTTCATCATCTTCTTCATCATGTTCATCTTTGACTGTTTCTCCAGTACAGCTTATGTCATACAGGTGACATTTGTGGGCGGTATCTGGTGCGTAACTCAAAACTTTAAGTTGACTTTAGGCTAATTAATTCTGATTGTCATTCATTGACATGCATAATTAATTTCGCATTTCTCAACGCGTGGGCTGTTTAAATCTGTCAAAAACTTGTAGAGCTCTTCTCTAAATATTTCCATGTCAAATACGTTTAAATTACGCCGCCGACTGATTTCGTTGACGTCTATTAGTTGGCCAGACATCAGAAATCTTTTTGCGAAAGTTATACATCAAATTAATTTTGCAGGCTTTTAGACAGACCTAAATATGGTTGGGTCGGGGCATGTAATTTAGCAGAAGTGTCAGGTTGCGATCTCTGGATACTCAGGCTATTGGCCATATATGGAGGGGCCTCATAAAACGTGCCAAAATTGTAAACAATGATGGAATGAGGCGTAAAAGTCTTGGAAATGCAAATGCGATCGCGCTAAATGTTTATAGATTAATATTTTGATGATTCAGTGCTCTGGAAATTTACAGTGGCTTTCGATGAATTAGTTTACAATCGTGTATAGAAATTCTGCGGGTTGATTCAAGTGAAATAATGTGCCAAAAAAAAGAGTGAGGCAACTGTACTAACTTAAGCAGAACTGTAGACATATTTGAATATTTTTTGGTTAAAAGGATGACTTCATAGATTAATAAGCGCTAACCCAAGAAATATTTAAATTAAAGCTTCAAAACAAAATTTAGGAAATGTTCATTAGTTTTCTAATACAAATTTCATCCTTAATTTGGGGACAACAATTTGTGCTAGCCAGAATTGAAATTTTGACGGGAAGTTGCTATTAAATGATAGAATTATGCGGAAAAAAGCCAAGACACTTAATCTAATCATATAATTAGCGACACTTTCAAATCTTTGCCCTAGTCTTTAATTAAATCAGCGAACGGCCTTCCCTTTAATTTTTCATTATTATTTTGTCACGTTTCTTTATCACAATTCCGAATCCGAAATGTATTTAAATTTATATATACACGCACACACGCACATAAACCAAATCAATTTCTTTAGAGCCAGATAATTACGTCAGAGTCTAAAATCTGTTTTTGGAGGCCCACAGAAATCGTGTGAGAAACGAATACAACAAAATAAAATTTCATAAATGCCAACGGCTAAGCAACTTTTCGAGAGCAGCTCTCGCTCTCGCTCTCTCTCTCTTTCGCTGTCTCTCTCTTATGAAACATATGCTCAAATTATAAATTTTGGCATATTCATAAACTTTTGCTTATCTTAAAATACTCTCACACACACACACACACACAGCGAGAGCAGCGCACTAAATATTGAAACTTGTAGCATGAACAATTTTTGAAAACATTTTTGCTTAATTAATTTTGCTTGACTTTCGCATGTGCAAAAATTAATTTATAATTTTTTGCGCTGTCTTCTAAATACATACATATGTATGTATGTATAAATAGCATGAGTGCGAAAGAGCGCCTAAGCATATTAATAATTTCAATTAAAATTGCTCTGGCCACAGCAAATGAAATTCAACTTTGAACTAATTTGTTTAAACAGCTTGCAGACAGCCGCTGGCACGCCCATAACGCCCATGGCTTGACCCAGCCCCCTTACACACTCCCAGAAAAGGTCACACAATCAATTTCGCTTTCAATTGATCTCAATTTAGCATGAAGGCGCAATGTGGACGCTGGGCCAGCCAAGGGTTAAGGCAGCGCTGCTTATGTAAATGAGGCAACTTCTGGTTGTTGTTGTTGTTGTTGTTGTTGTTGTTGTTGTTGTTGTTGTTGTTGTTGTTGTTGTTGTTGTTGTTAGTTGCTGCTGCAGCATTTGGCTGCCAAAAATTTCATGCACGAAAAACTTATTTTTGGTGCCGACGTTTCCAAAATGCAGCCAGAATGGGGAATTGCTGAGGCAGGTTGATAGAGTGGGGGGAGATGGGGGAGTGATGAGCCGCACAGCTGCAGATACATCCAAAAATGTACAACAGCTGTCGCTCATTGGCATAGAGGCCGGGGAGATGCAAACAGAAAAAGCACAGAACACGTTGGATTTCATTTTTCATTTATTTGAATTTTTATATTTTTTATATTATTTTTCATTTTATTTTTGGGTATTGAAATGAGCGGGAATTATATTGGGGTGTGGCAACAGCAGGGAGCGTGTAAGGTGTTCTTAATTGACTTTCATTGTTACAAAAAAAGAAAGAAAAGAAAAAGACTTACTGACTTTTGTAACAAAGAAGAAAAGAAGAAAGAAAAGGCAACCAAAGATTTCGCTTTTAATTATTTTTCATTTCCCAATTCCTCATAAGTTTGTTTATATTGAATCTCCAGTCTAAAGACACTCCAAATAATGCTAAAAACCAACAAGTTATATTTATTTATTCTTTCAACTCGTTTGCTGCTGCGTCGCTGAGAGAAAATCTGTGATATTTTTAGACACAAGCGAGCACATGTTTCAAAATATCAAAAAAGCATACAACAAAAATGAAAGAAAAAAATATATAAAAATAAAAATCATGTTGAAGCAGCAGCAGCAACAACAATTTAATAGAAACCAAAATGTGCCAGAAGAAAAGAAAACTAACAGAATGCAGTTCCAAGGAATATATTTGGATTCGAATTCTTTTGGTGAAGAAATCAGATTTGGAGGGGAGAAACTTTGTTCGATCAGAAACTGTTCTATAAGAAATATGATAGTTCCCTTAATTTAACTCGACTAGCCTTTGCCTATTTCCACAAAGAAATAACTAAACGAAGGAATATATTTGGATTCGAATTCTTTCTGGGAAGAAATCAGATTTGGAGGGGAGAAACTTTGTTCGATCAGAAGCAATTCTATAAGGAATATGATAGTTCCCTTAATTTAAGTCGACTAGCCTTCGCCTATTTCCATAAAGAAATAACTAAACGAAGGAATATATTTGGATTCGAATTCTTTTGGTGGAGAAATCAGATTTGGAGGGGAGAAACTTTGTTCGATCAGGAGTTCTATAAGAAATATGATAGTTCCCTTAATTTAAGTCGACTAGCCTTCGCCTATTTCCACAAAGAAATAACTAAAAGAAACATTGCCAACTTTGATATCACTTAGTTTTAGACTTATGTAGTATATATTTTGATTGGGAAATGTTTTATATAGCACCCATAAACGAATACAGAATTTCGACAGGCCTCAGTTAAGAAGGAAAATTGGTTAGTCAACTGATCAATGACTGGCCATCATTATAGCTCAGTTTTAAGACATTCATTATGGCTAGATTCGGTTGAAATATTGAAGTTAAATCAGGCTAGTGCTTTATTATCATTTATTAACTGTTGTAGCGTTTCACACAAAATGGATTACAAGCTTCAACGCAACTGAACACTATTAATAACATTCCCATACACTTTTCCTTTTCGTTATGTAATTATTTAGCTTCATTTTGCACTGTTATCCGCAATGCGGCTGTAATTAGTTTTGTGAGTTGCATTTATGAATAAAAGCTGGTCACACTGTTATCACAAACTAATTGCATTTCATACACTCTTTCACAATAATCCGCAGACTGGTCACACTGTTATTGTAAACTAATTATATTTCTTTCGCTCTTTCAACATTATCCACAATTTATTGCGTTACGCGATTATTTATTACTTATTTCTATATACCTAAATATCTAAACAACATCCTTGGAATATAATAATCCTACATGCACAGAATTATATGAAGAAGAAAAATTAATAAATAAAAAATAAATAAAATATGAAAATAAATGTTTACGAATCGACTTAATAAATACATTTAGGATTATAATTTTTATAAATCAATAAAAATAATTCAAATTCTTTATTATTAAACAAAATATATGTAATCATTATATTTTTATTTTTAATATAACAAAAATAATACCAAAAATGATTTTTATTATTAGTAAACAAATATACTAATTATCTTCGACTTTTTTGTATAAATCAATCCTATTATTTCTTTTCTGATTCATGAAAATACTAACAAAAAATGTTTGTATATCATAATACATATAATATACTACACTTTAACTAATTTTCGATTTTCCGGGTTGGAGAATTCTCTTTCAATATATTGGATTCGTATTTCGATTTCAATTGAGAAATACTACCAGTATATATGGCTTTATTTTCGTATGGTGAATTTCAGTGCTTTTGGTTAAAGTTCATCTCATTTATGTACTATGTCTAAGATTCTTATCTGATCTGTTTGTTCTGTTCCACTCTACAAAACACAATGCCTGACCTCTAGACACCTTTTGCTCTCTTCGTTGTCGTTGTTGGCACATCATTCAAATTGCAATTTCAAATGTCGTTGTTGGCACTTGAAGAGCTCACAAAATTTGTCCAGTGACTTTCAAGTTTCGGTTTTTGAGGGAGGTGAAGACGCAACAGTGAAGCTACATAGACGAAGCTATCGATATTTATTTATTGATGGTGGGGGCTAGGGACAGGGACAGGGACAGGGCAGAAGCAAAAAGGCCACAAATGCGAGTGCCGGGCATTATTTTTGTTGGCATGACTTTTTGGGCGAAAAATCGAATCGATTAGTCATGCCAAGTCCTCAGACTTCAGAGTTGCTTTCAAAGCAAAAGTCTCGGGCCTCACCTCTCACATTTTAGTTGAGTTTTTTGGTTTTGGGGTTCAGTTTGCTTTTTTTACTTTGTGATTTTTTTTTCGTTTTTTTCTTGTTATTTTGTTTAAAGCGAATGACTTGTCAGTGGCGTTCGAAAGACGAATATCGACATTCAACAGAGACATGGCAATTTATGTGGCATTTTCCAAGCGATTTCGTTGGCTCATTTATTAAATTTTGACAGCTGTTTGTTGTTGTTGGGTAACTTAGGTGGGGAGAATGTGTCAAATGTACAAATGCATGTTTATAACTCAACTTTTGCTTTCTTTTTAGGCGCTAATTCAATTTGCAACGCTAAACAAAACAAAAACAATAACAAAATGCAAAATAAATTACAACAAATAATAATACAAATATAAAAAAAAAACAATACTATAACCAAAAGCAAAACAACTGTAGAAGTGAAAAGTACAACTCGGAATACGCATAAAATTTATGTTTACGACTTAAAGTTATGCCGGAGGCCACAGAATCAGCATCAGTAACAGAAACCGAGCTCGAGCTGGAACTCGAACTCGGAACCGCATCGAAACTGACGACAGAAGCCCCCGGCTTGAAAAAACGTGACTTTTCATAACAAAAAATAAAAGTAACAACAAAATAAATAACCAAAACAACAACAATGCAAAATATCTCGCGCTCAAATCTCGCGCAAAGAGTGAAAAATAAATAAATATAAAGAATAAAAAAAAGGGGGGGAAAAACGAATTTGTAGCCTAGGCCTTGCCGGGTATTAGGAATAAAAATTGCTAAATTTGCATTAAATTTAAGCATGATTTGTGTGTGTGTGTGTGTGTGTGTATGTGTGTGTGTGTGCCTGTATGGGTGTGGGTGTGCGTGTGTGGCAACTTAAAATTCAGCTCAGTTTCTAGAGCGCTTCACATGCCAAGTTATGGCAGAGCGGACAAAAAGAGAAGTGAACTAACATTTAATTCGGATAGGCCAAATGATTAATTAACAATAAAGTTCATAAGCCTTTTGAGATGACTTCATATAAGGTTGTATATGTAAAATAGTGTTTAAACTAATTATGGTTTGCTTTTCGGTGGAATACGTAATACGTAATAGCATATAAAAGAAATCACTTTTTGCTGATCACATATAAAATACATTTTAATAACTCAGTTCATTAGCCCTCGCCAAAAGAAGAATTGCTTTGGGCAGTAGTTGTTTTTTCGTATTTATAAGAAGTTATTACTTTATTGTAGCGACAGCAGCCTTATCTGATTTGAAAAACTCTATTTTTAGGATGAAGATTTACTAATCTCTTTCAAATGAAGAACACATCACGAAACACCATCTAAAAATAAACTCGTTGGGAAATACAATTTATGTAAGCTAACAAAATCTTCAAGAAGGAGAAAACTCTATTCGGGAATTTGTCGGGAAGATTACTTGATTCAGGGAAATTAGTTCTGGCTTGCCAAAAATTATGAAAAAATATATATCAATATAAATAGAATGATATATCGATATTATTTGACGCTTTCTGTTGGAATAGATGTCCGAATTAACAGAATATCTTTGATATACAAAACTTGATATATTTCAATTATTTTTTTATTCAGAGTATAAAAACTGATATTCTTTGACAATATTTGATATTTTGTACACTTATTTCGCACAGTTTTAACCATGTTTTCGGCAAACT
The DNA here is from genome assembly GCA_035043065.1 of Hirtodrosophila confusa. Classification (NCBI taxonomy): domain Eukaryota; kingdom Metazoa; phylum Arthropoda; class Insecta; order Diptera; family Drosophilidae; genus Hirtodrosophila; species Hirtodrosophila confusa. Next base: position 306,817 of record JAWNNI010000035.1, on the reverse strand, counting down.
CAAGAAAAAGCTCAGATAGAAATACATAGGAGAAAAAACAATATCACAAAACTTATATGCCCAGGGGACAAAGAAGCGAATGGTTAGCGAACATTCGCGTAAATTTACGCAAATGGGCTCAGAAACTTGCGTTTAGCGGGCATGAAAATTCACTCAACGTGCTCAGAAAGGAGCGTTTAGAAGGATTTGATTTTATTCTATTGCTTTATTGATTGATTTTCAAAATAGTTGAAGAAATAGTATCGGTTTTCTGTCCGTTGTCGATATTTTGACCCGTAATTGCTTTGCGAGACTTTCGTATGCGCAAATATTTCTGGTTTACCAAAAATGCTGATAAAATATACATCAATATGTGTAAAATGATATATAAATATTCGGGCCACCTTTTATGTGATGCTTTCTTTTGGAAAAGCTGTCCGAAATAACAGATAATCTCCGATATACAAAACTTGAAATATTTCAATTCTGTGGCATGAAAATCATTTCAAATTCAATATTCCCAAGAACTAACCATACATTTAAACTGGAAAACATTAACGGACATTTTGTACACATTCTAAGCACAGTTCTTAAATATAAACAATATTATAGATCAACTCGGGGGAAAAGCTCAAATACAAACACAAATACATACTTATACTATGTAAGGGGATAAACAAAATCGGAAAACTTATACTATATGTACTATATACTTTAGTCTATAAGAAATATTTGAAGTATCTATTGTAGTACAGGTAGTGTTGTAATAATAACAGAAAGATAAACTTATGGCTAGATAAACACCTTGTGGCTACAGCTGATGAGAGGCGCTCTCTGTTTGTTGCTGTTGCTGTTGTTGTAGTTGTTGCTCTTGTTGCTGAGGCTGCGTTTTGTTTGTTTCTTGCTTTCTTGTTGCACACACACACACACAAATAACTGTTGTTGTTGCTGTTGTTGTTATTTCTGTAGTAAAATTTCAACTTCTTTTGCGTTGTTTGCTTGCACGCGGCACAGCTGTGCCGAGAGCGAAAGAGAAGGCGAGAGCAGTAGAAGAAACGAGCGAAGACGCGTTTTGGGTTTTTTTTTGTTGTTGTTGCTTCTTGCGGCTTTTGCTGACTCTGCTTACTTTTGCAGTTGTTGTTGTTGTTGTTGTTGTGACTGCTTCTTTTTGCTGTTATTGCGCTGCTGCTTCTGCTGCTGCTGCTTGGCGTGACGTCATTAAAATGCCGGCAAAAACATAAAACGAAGCTTTAACACTTTAATACAGGGCACTCGAACTTTTCGTTTCGTTTCGTTTCGTTTCGTTTTCTTTTCTTTGCCTTTCCTTTCCTTTAACTTTTAACTGACACTGAAAGCGACACACGCACACAGAGACACTGACGCACAAGCACACACACACACACGTGAGCAGCAGAGACGTCAAATCGACACGGGCAACAACAAAAAAGTCGCTCCGTTTGATAAAAAACACACCAAATAATTTCTTTTGTTGTTTTATTTGTTAACAGCTGTTTGTGGTTGTTGTTGCTGTTGCTGTTGCTGTTGTTGCTGCTGTTTTGGTTGAAACGCGCGCGATTTTCTTCAAAAGTTGTTAATAATGTTGCATAATTTAATGCCTATTTTTTAACTGTTTTATTTTTTACTTGGATTCCAGTTTGCTATTTCTTTCAACACTTCGTTTGTTTTCCTTTTTTGTTTTTTTATGGCAAGGCAAGTTTTGCACGAATTATTTAATAATTTTTACAATTTCTATTATTATTTCTGCTTGATTTGATTTATTGAAATCGTTTTATTTTTGAATTGGTAGTAACAGCGTTTGTTGTTGCTGCCGTTAGCTCTCCACACACAGAAATTCTAAAAATGTATCAACAAAATGCGCCACACACGTCCGCCTTGCTCGGTGTTGTTTTTGGTTCTGTTCGTTTGCTGTTATGGCGCTGTTATGCACCAAAAAAATTCCAATCAGCAGCCAGACAGGCTGCGAGCGAGCAGGCAGCGCTCTCTTTTACGCTCTCTGCAGGCAAGGCAGCGGCTGTTGTTGTTGTTGCTGCTGCTGCTCGTCTGCACTGAGTCAGTGGCGGCTGTTGCTCTTATTGGTTTATTTTCGCTGGAGTCTTTTCGTATTGTTGAGTGAGCGAGCGAGCGAGCGAGAGAGACAGACTGGCTGACAGAGCGGCTGTTAAGTTAAGAGCGCGCCAGCTTTGAGCGCTTACATTTGAGCGTCAACAGAATAAGTGCTTGAGTGCTTTCTGCTTGTGGCAGCGCACTTTGCAATAGGGTGGTGTTGGGCTGGGGTTAAAAGTAGCTGACTTGACAACTAACTAAGGGTTAAGTGGCCAAAAGTGCACAGCTGAGATATATGAGCAACAAAAGAGTTCAACTGAGTTTGGCTTGAGCTTTTGCCGGCAAAACGAATGAAAAAAAACTTGAAATATATTTTTTTAAGATTTAGAAACATTGGTACAGAACAAATTGCAATTTACGACAGTTTTTCCCATTTCAAAGTCACCTTCAAAACGGTTCAATATTTTAAGATGATTTATAAAAATGCACATTAAAATGTTCTTAATATTTATAGTTTGTTTCACTTTGACATTTCGATGGCCACCAAAAATAGCATAAAAGCACTCAAAAATTGTAAGTACCGTTTTATTTTTGGCATACAAATTTTGACATTTTCATGTCATAAATTTGGTTTTCAGTTTTCGAAGGCACTGTCTCCCCACACCCCCGCCGCGAACGAGCCGAAGAAGGCATATATTGTATATTTATGTATGTATGTACATATGTATGTATGTATGTATGTATGTATGCATGTAGTTATGAAAAGTGAATGTAATTGGCTTAGAATACCAAATAAAAGCAACAAAAACAAGAGCAGAACAAGAAAAACCACACACGTTTCAAAAAGACAACAACAACAACAAAAGCGCAACGTGAAAGCAAGCGTTTGTGGAAGAAAGGGGCGAAGAGGCGCGCGGCAGCAAAGTCAAGTGAGTGAGGCGAGAGAAATGAGAGCGAGATCGCAACGCCCCCGCAATGCTACTTAACAGCCGCTCTTGTTGTTGTTGTTCGTCTTCTTCTTCTTTAATTCTGCTGTTTCTTCTGGTTTATGTGTGATTATTATTATTATTATTAGAAGTTCATTGTGTCTGTGTGTGTGTGCGCTATTTATAAAAAAAAAACGTTTGGAAATTGGAGTTTTTGTTGTTGTGAGCGGGCAGACCACATGGAAGCTGCGGCGGCTGCGGCGCCTGCTGCTCGAGGGCAAGTGAAAGGTCTCTTTGCTCTTGTTGTTGTTGTTTTCTAAGAGGCAAAGCTCGCATGCAGCTCGGCTGACATTTCAATGCACACAAACACACACACACACACACACTAGTGATGTAAGTGCCGATTGAACACAGGAAAACATTGATGCAACGATACATCGCGAAAAATATCGATATAACGCGATACATTAAGAAACATATCGATGCATCTCGATACATCGAGATAAACATTGTTGTTTAGAAATATATTTTTGGACTATATTAAAATGGTGTATAGTATAAAATATCGATTATATTTCCTTTTATGCCCCAGCAGAGGGTATTATAGGTTTGTCTCGAAATGTGTAATGGTCAGAAGGAGACGTTTCTGACCCAACAAAGTATATATATTCTGAATCAGCATGAATAGCTGAGTCGATATAGCGATGTCCCCCTGTTTCTATGCGAACTAGTCTCTCAGTTTTAAAGCTATCGTAATGAAACTTGGCACAGACCCTTCTTTTTTCTGCAGATAGTACATATGTAGGAACGGGCAAGATCGGATAACTGTAACATATAGCTGCCATAGGAATGAACGGTCAAAAACTTTGTTTTCGTATGAAAAACTTTTTTGTTTCTGCGGTATCGTTACCAAACTTACCCAAACCGAGTCTCTAGAAAGTTTATACAATCTGAGCAAATTTGGTTAAAATCGGACCACTATATCACATAGCTGCCATAGGATCGGGTGAAAAATGAGTTTTTGTATTACATCCAAACTAAGTCAGAGATAGGAGCAATCAGACGAAAGTTGAGCTTAGTATTAAAACAATGCTGCTAGGGTATATAGCTTCGGCACTCCGAAGATAGCCGTTCTTTCTTGTTATTTGTAAAGCTTACATTTGAAACCAACGTAGATTTTCACAATTTTTAACTATTTTCTCAATTCCGAATAACTTACATTGCGTATCGTTATAGATTTAATATTCCCTATATCGAACAAGTAAGAATGCTATAGTCGAGTATACCCGACTACGAAACTCCCTGTACCCAGGTCAAAAATTTCCGATCGCATCTTCGTTAACTTACACATACATACACAGATACGCACACGCACGAGCCACAGCGCAAGCCAGGCATTTTAAGTTGTGACTGTGCTTCTTCTTCCCCTTGCTGCAGCACTGAATCTTCTTTCGTGAATAACTTCCGTGTTTATTATCCGATCGACTTGAAATTTTGACAGTAGATTAAGAGAGACTAAAGTACTGGACATGCCAAATCTTAAAGCTATATCTTGAAAATTGTAACTGTAAAACGGTTTTTATCGAATAGCGGGGGAACGGGGGGAGATATCTCAAATCTAAAATAAACTTGACCTGCTCCCGCTATACACGAACCTACATTCCAAATTTGGTGTCTCTAGCTCTTATAGTTGCTGAGATCCTTGCGTTCATACATACGGACAGACAGACGGACAGACGGACAGACGGACAGACGGACAGACAGACGGACATGGCCAAATCGAAATCTCTTTTGATACTGATCAAGAATATATATACTTTATAGGGTCGGAGATGTCTCCTTCTGCCTGTTACATACTTTTGCACAAATCCAATACCCCCTTTTTACCCATTTTATGGGTACAGGGAGTAATAAAGATATTTTCGAATGACTTCGAATGATAAGCTTTTCTGAACCGAATGAATGTTTAACGGAATTCAGAACCGCTAACAATTACGATTTCGAGTAAATTGATTGGAAACGGAAAGTGACAGCAAGCATGATTAAAAATAAGCCGACGTAGAAACATCGTGTAAAGATCGGCAAACATGAATACCACAATGTTGCGATGTTATTTCTTACATCACTAACACACACACACACACACACACACACACACACACTCTGAGCCACCTCTGGCCTCATTTATTATGCAAAAGCAAGCGAATAATAAGATAGACGAATTTTTCCTTGCATATTTATCCCACTTTTGTTGCCCTGAAACATGGAAGCACAAAGCACACCTAAAGTGGAGTACGATGAAGCGACTCAAAAGTTTTTGATGCACACTCACACACACACACACACACACAACACACACACACACCACACACTCTTATGGGAAGCTGGCCAGGCAGCAAGCAATGATGAGATCGAAATCGAGATCATTTCCACAGCTAGACAGAACTGAAATTGGCCTGGAGTTGCTTCTGGAATAACTGGCTCTTAACTGGTTTGTTTGGGCAACGTTTTTAATGAGTATTTATTTCTATCAAACACACCATTTGTTATGGGGTGCAAAAATTTGCATTTATCGTAAACTTTTCAAGACACTTTTTGCGTTTTTTTCTTAGTCGTTTTGACAAATAAACATTTCTGCCTGGGAAGTTCTATCAATAGAACATTATTTCATCGAACAAAAGCTTGCAAAAATAATATAAAATGTTTCTGCGCAGTTGTAAATCAGAGTTACTAAATGTGTAGGTAAAACTTAAAAGCATCTCTTAGACATAAATAAAAATCTATTATAATATAGAAATTCACATCCTAGGTTTCCAAATTTCATATCTTTGTCAAAACTGAACTTATTTTCCTGCGAATTGTTTAAAATTCCATGTATTTTATTTTCTAGATTTTTACCTTACATTTTAAAGTAATAAATCATAATGAAAGTATATAAAATGCCGAAATTTCTGTTTTAATCGATTGTAAACATAAAAGTAAGTACAAAAACTAAAGTTTCAATGATTATAAACGCTATAATAACGCTTATTCTAGGGTGACTTAGTCAAAATTAATGTGAAAAACTCCCAACTCCATAATTAAAGAACTTTGTTTTCAACTACCATAACTCTTTCAAAAAACTACTGATTCCGCATAAAGGAATGTCTATTATATCATGATTTGTGCTCTTAAGTAATTTTGCACTCAAATTTTAATCCTTTCTGATAATTAAACTAGACTTTGAAAACTAAACTAAAAACTACAAAATTGCAAATCCAGAAATGATAGACACTTAAGTCAAATAATAATGTCAATCCGCATAAAAATCGGTTAAGGCTTCACAAAGTTATCCGATTCGGAAGTTTAGGAGGAGAAGTTGGAAACATTAAAAGTCTTCCTGTTTCTTTGCAAACAAGTTTCTCGGATGTAAAGCTAGGCTAATGAAACTTGGCACTATGGCATTTCGGAACCGGCCGAAACGTATAGATAACTGTATTAAAAAGCTGCCATAGGAAAATTGAGTTGTTTTCGAAGCATTTCCCATTCAATGGCCTTATAAGGAATTCGCCTGAAACATCTTTTGACTCAACCCGCCCACTAAACACTTGGAAAGATCAATAGCTAAACATTTGTCGGCTGTGTCGCTGTGGCTTGTGGTTTGTGCGTTGTGGTGGGTTGTTCAGGGGGTCAGTTGTAGATACAGATACAAAGATACACACAGACTCCGAGCACACTTCAAAACTCGAAACGGGGACTGGGACTGAGTCTCAGACTGAGACCGAGACCGCGACTCAGACCGAGACTGGAACTGAGGTGAGAAACCGGTTTCAGGCAAAATCAAAAGTTGCGCAGACGCAGACGCCGACGCCAGCGTCGCAGTCGAAGCCGAAGCCGAAGCCGAAGCCTCAGCTGCTGACCGTACTGAAGTTCGGATTTGGAACTGAAAGCAGCGGGCAGAGAGGTAGAGTGCGGCAGAGGGGCGCAGCGTGAGCGGGAGAAGGGAGTACAAAAGCAAAGTTAAAGTTTCGCCTGCTGATCGCTGGATGCTGTTGAAGTTGGGCCAAGAAAAAAACCCAAAACATCAAGTAGGAATGCTCTCGACTACAAGACACCCTGTACCCAGCACATACTTATCAAGCAGTGCTCTGCTTACAAGGCAAGCAGTTCAGCGTTAGAGTTAAATACTTTCTTGAATAACTTTGTTGTTTATTAAGCGATCGCTATGAAATTTTCACTATAGATAAATATTAAACCAAGAATTAAGTGTACTTAAAACTATTAAAACATTTGAAAAATCGGTCTGTAAGTTTGTAAACATTAAACGCGAATAAATGTGAATCTTTATCTTTAGTTTCGTTTACATGTTTACATATTAAATAAAATAAAGTAAAAAAAGAAATCTATTGTATTTTTTTAAGTAAGTTTCCTCCATTTCTAATTTATATTCGAATAAAAAAATTATGCAGAAGTTTGAATTTTTCAGAAATTAGAATTACCTTGAAAACGAAGTGGTTCTAATTTGCGAGCCGCTACTGTAACATATGAACCTGATCTGTTACATGTTAAACTTGATGTCTCGGCTGTTGATCGAGAACATATATGTGTGTATACAGCTTGTATGCTGTTGAGATGTTACATACGCTTGCGCAACCTTATGATACCCTTTTGGCCCATTGGAAGTGGCTTCAGGGTATCAGAAGCAAAAAGTAAATCACTTGAATGCTGACCGGCAGCCATTGGAACTCGTTTTGCGCTGCACCTTTTGTGCCTGTTCCAAGAACGTGTTCAAGGCTTTGCCAGGGTGTGCCTGTGTGTGTGTGTGTGTGTGAGTGCGACCAAAAAAGGAAAAGGAGGTCGCAAAGGTAAAGCAAAAAACGGGCGCACAGGGATTGGCTCATTAAAAGAACAAAGATATAATGTGCGAACGCGGAAAGAGAGCGGGAGAGCGGCAGATATAGAGTGAGAGAGGGGGAGCGCGCTAAGGTAACGCCTTTTAAGACGCCGCAGCACACGCATACTAATTGAAACCTAACGGCAAAAGGCTGCTACTGGGCTGCTGCTGCTGCTGCCAGAGCTAATGTTATTCAAATGCGAATCTTCATTAGATGACGGCACACACGCGATGGCAAAGAGACCGGCGAGCAGATCGCCTGCATATTCATTTGGCATAAGTTGAACAAAAGCCAAAAGCCGCAGCAAACCAGTTTAAAGCACAGTGAGAGCGGGACACGAGACGCGAGACAGAGCGAGTGGAGAACAGGCCCCAAAAAGAATCGATAACAGAAGCAGCTACAAACTGCGGGCACGGGCCTGACGCGACGCTGATGACGTCGTCCTCGTTGTCGTTGATATGCATGCGCACACACACACACACATTCATGCATATATCTACTAACAAAAGTATGTATGTATTGCTTGTTGTGAGTCAGCCTCCAGACGCCACAAGATCACAGCTAGCATTTGCTAGACAGCGACGCTCTCTGGCTTTCTCTCTCTCCCACTGTCGCTGGAAACAGCAGAGCGCGCCAAGACACCTACGCACATGTGCGCCAAACTCACTCTGACTGTGAAGCCCCCCCACCCGCCAACGTTGATCACACAGATCAACAATTGGCAGAACGCTCAATTTCTGCTCTGCACAGCATTGAGTGGCATTTGTGCTGCTCTTGCGACGCTTGCTCTTGAGCCGCTTTCTGCTCTCACCACACTTCGCGTGTCACTTGTGTGTGAGCGCGCAAACAAACTGAGCACTGTTCCCAGTTTTGAGTGAGTGAGCTTTAGCGGTGCCCGAGATACTTTAGTTGAGTGAGATACGTTTCAAAATTTCAAATGTGTAAATGTTATTAATAGTTTCGAAGAATCTTAACATTTTAAGGGTTTTAGCAGAGGTAAGTATCAGAATAAAGAAAACTTTTTAGTTTTTAACAATTTCTATTAAAAACTCTTTAGTTTTTCTAGGTTAGTTTGAGTAACGTTCTGAGAATGGAATCTTTTTGCGGCATTGTATAGCATACCTTAAAGAGCCATAGGATGAACAGGTATTCCTTTAACTTATCATCTAATAAATATTTAAATTTGGAATGAAGTGATTAAAATTAAATTTCCAGTTAAAATATCTTAAATATTTTTGACATTTAAAGTTCGATAATTATCGAAGATTATATAAATTGTAAAGAGTTTCTCAAAGAGTAACTTAAGACAAGAAAATAAAAAGTTAACTTTAATGTGATAAACAAAAAACTGAAAGTCTTAAATTATTCTTGAGGTTAAACGACAATTTCAAAGTATTTCCACAGGGGAATCTGGTAATTTTTAAGAAAAACGTGATAAGAGATGGTATGGTCAACTTATACAATATTTATCAGAGCTAACTATCTTAATTTACTAAAAATATTTACCCAGATATCGATACATATTTATTCATTGAAGTCATTTTAATCTTAGAAATAAAATCATTTATTAAACTTCTAATTAATTCTGATCAGTTCATTCAAAATTGTTTGGAATTCCAAATCGCCTTCTCTTTGAGAAGTAGCAAAAACGATTGCTAATTCATTCAAAAACGGGAAAACAAAATCAAAAACGATGCGAAATGGAAGTGGAAACAGATCGGAGAAGTCGAAAGGAGCTTAAGAAACTTATCGATCCTATCGATAGTTCGCACAATTGTTTTCCAGCGCTAATATCGATGCATATTTCTCAATTGAAACGACTTTAATCTTAGAATTAAAATTATGCTTTAAATTTGATTGATATTGATATTGATTGATAAGATATATTGCTTGAAATTGATTTTTTAAGCATTTTGATAGTATGTCGATAAATTTGATCGATAGTTCCCACGATAGTTTAAATATTCTGAAAATCTCTCAAGCATCGCTTTAATGCAACTTTGGGGCAACTTTCATACTCAAAGACAATTAAAACTGATGCACAATTATTTTTGGCAACAAATCGCAATTTAAACCTACCCCAGTTGCAGTCCCCCCCTAGCCCTCCCACTCCCCTTCTGAGACAGCCCCTGGCAGAACTTCATTCGAATTCAAATTAACCAAATTACCTTCAAATTTTCGGCAGTTTCCAGGCATCGTTTTCAGCTCGATTTGTCTGCCTTTTCTGGCCTTAATTACTTACAACTAACTGCTGCAAAGTTTGGATAGTCAATCCCAACACCCGCCCCGCCCCACCCCACCCTGCCAGCCCCGTTGAGCGCGCAATGCAATTGAAGCCATTGAGCCAAGTTAACAGTCAGCAGCAGCAACAACAACAAATCGCCTATCAGCCCGGAAGACAAGGGGCGTTAAGGGTGGGCGGGGCAACACCCCCACCCTCCCTCCCTGCCAGCCTGCTTGCCACAGTTGAAGAAATTACGCTGATTGAACACTAATTTATTTGTTTGTTTGTTTTCACATTTGGCGCATTAAAATGCGGGGAAGGAGCCGCCAAAAGTGGATAAAAACTTTTGTATCCTTCGGGCACTAAAAACGCAGTCAAGGTGCAAGCAACTCGGCAGGATGGCCGGGCGGGGAGGGGTCTTGTATATTGATTGTCTGCAGCGGGTAGCATCTTTTGGCTTTCCTTAATGTTGCAATGTAAGTGCAGTAATTATTTTTGTTGTTTTTTGTACTTGTGAGTCCTTTTTCGCTTAATTGGCTATAATTGAAATCAGTTTTCGGCAGGGCCAAAAGGATGCAGCCAGTGGGCCGGAAGAATCAACTTCAAACTGAATGAAAGTGATTTCAAATGTCTTGAAGATCGGATACGATTATCATATATAGTTCCGATCAAACCTTAGGCTTAACTCAGTCCACGTAAGTTGTTAATAGTTAATAGTTTACTATGTTAACCATTTGATAAATATATGTCCTATTAAAAAATTCATTTCTGAATTTTGATATCTTAACCCGTCAGGGAGCTTGAAAAGTGTCCCGAGTCCGGAAGTTTTTCCCAGAGGATTCCCCTCCTGTGGCGATGGGTGTTTACTTCCGTTACTTCCTCTTATATTTTATATTCCACAAAACCAAGTTTATATATTATTTATTTTATTTTTTTATACAAGTGTTGTTGCCATTTTATAAAGGTCTCGATGTTGTTCAAAGAATTTAAGCGCGATTTTATAACGATATTTTGATTGTGATTTTGTATAAATTTTCACTGCGATCCCAATTTTGTAAATAAGACTAATTTTCACAATATAATTTACGTTAGAATTTGTTTTGATACGAAAAAATAAAAATGGTTTTAATTGGAGACAGATTAAGTTTATTATTAATACTTATAATTTTTGTTTATTTTGTGTTAAAATAGATTTTGTTATAAGATAAAAGATTTCAAACAAATAACTATATTTTATCAGCTCTATAAAGCCCGAAAACTTAACAGAATGTAGCAGTTAAGCGCAACTGTACTGACTTGCGATATCGATAACAATACCAGTATCGATAACTGTAGTAACTGCACTTAGAATCATTTTAACGCGAGTTTGTTTTGCTTGCGATGGAAATCACTTAGTTACAAATGCTTTTAAGGAGCTTTAAATGTGAACAGGACCTTCAAAAAAAATGTAACGAAAATAGAAAAACTATTCGCAGCAATTTGTCAAAGGAAAACACGCAACAATCCAAAGCCAAACATAAATATAAATAAAGCAGAAGGTGTCAGGCAAACAAACAGGCAAAATAGTCAAACTGCCACGCCCACACAAACACCGGCGAGTGGGTGGGCGGGTCGATGGCTGGGTCTAGGGTCGGGGAGGGTGTGGGTGTGTGTGTGTGTGTGTCGTTTTTAAGCTGCCAAATCCGACAATTAAATTATTGCATGACAAAACATGCGCCGCAAAAATATTCAAAACGCGCCAAAAACAGGATGTAAACAACAATGGACATAAGGACGACAGCCAAAGCACAGCGCAGGATGTAAAAACAACCTCAAAATACACACACTACCACTAACAACAACAACAACAACAACAACAACTGCCATAAAGAAAAAAACTACCCGAACCGAAACAAATTCATCTTCCGCAAAAAGTGAAAAACAAATAGAAAAAAGAGAGCTGTCCAAAAAGCTGAGAAAATCGTAAAAAATGAAAACACACACGGCCAGGAAAACTGTCCCGATAACAAGTAGGGAATGCGTCTGAGGCTACCGGAAAATGCCGCGTTAGAAAAAAGAAGAGAGCTGAAAAAATAAAAAATCAAAAAACAACAAAAAAAGTAAATGCCAAAAGAAGCCGGCATGCGGCCGCGTCCTATGTCCTGTGTTGTCCTGTCCATTCTGCATGTCAGACAGGCATATAGCTCATGGCAATAATTTGAAATTCGATTACCATAACCAAGTACTCGGAAAACACAAACAACGCGCCGGGAATGGGACTGAGGACAGGCAAGGGGTTGTCTGCGGAAACAGGCATCAAGAGATACACGTGAAAAGGCAAGAAAAACAAAATATATTTTCTGCGGCCTACACTGTGTGTATGTGTGTGTGTGTGCCAGGGGCGAAAAACTGCAAATGGCGAAAACGTTCGTTAAAAGGTTGCCACAGCGGAGCGGGACATGGCCAAAAACTGTGGCCAAAAAGCCAAAACGTGAATATATCAGAATTTCGAACAAACAAGTCGCAAAGAAAAAACTTTGTGTGTGCGCCAAACTATGACAAACAAATGATACTAAATGTGTGTGGGTGTGTGCTTGTGTGTGTGCTAGAACTGAACAATTGCTGGCGGTATCGATAGTATCTATTTGACTATCGATATATAGTCTATGAATGAATAAATTGAACAAAACAATAATGTGAATGCTTACATCTTGATTGCACTTACTTTCACTCAATTAGTCGTTCTTTCGTTTTCCGAATCGCGAGATATTTGCGTTTCAAATCGCACGAATCGGCGCTCCGGAAATCGCTTGCGAATTGAAAAGTAAATTGTAAATTTTCGCATAAATAATAAAACTGTAAGTTATTTGTATTCCAATCAGCAATACCTTAACATTATTTTGCTATAGTCTTTCGGCAACAATTCACGATTTGGCTTGTGCGATATACAGTGTTGGAAAGTGCGCAAATTCATGGCCTGTTGGACGCATTTTGCCTTTTACAGACCCCAAAATAGCCGATTAATTATTTTAATAACTTTACTTGGTTAAGTAAATTTATTAAAATGAAAAAAGCAGCAGATATCGTAATGGGGAGTAATCTAAAAAGGAAATGCAAACAGCAAATATCGATAGCAAACGTATCGCGATTTCTGGAGCAATCACAGATGGGAATCGCAATGTTTTTCTGAAATCCAATAGCCAAGCGAAAACCGCAACATCCGTATTTATAAATAAGTACTTTTTATATTGCATACTAATTTATCGACTCTATCGATAGTATCGATGGTTGTTTGTTGAGTAATTTCGGGGTTTTTCCCAATTGAAATCTGGTCTTCGCGTTGCTTACGACGTTTCGAACACTATCAATAGTTGTAACTATCAATAAATCGATAGTATCGATGGTTGATTGTTGAGTAATTATCGGGGTTTGTTTCTCAATTGAAATCCAATCTACGTATTGCTTACGATGCTTCGGATACTATCAATAGTTGTAACTATCAAAAAATCGATATTATCGATGGATGTTTGTCGAGTAACTATCGGGGTTTGTTTCTCAATTGAAATCCAATCTACGTATTGCTTACGATGCTTCGGATACTATCAATAGTTGTAACTATCAATAAATCGATAGTATCGATGGTTGTTTGTTGAGTAATTATCGGGGTTTTTTCTCAATTGAAATCCAGTCTTCGCGTTGCTTACGACGTTTCGAACACTATCAATAGTTGTAACTATCAAAAAATCTATCGAGAATTATCCAGCTCTAGAGTGTTGAGCCTCCACATACATTTGTCGACCTCAAGTTCAAGTGAAAAAGCCGCCGCTGGCTCAACATCTGGCTACATCTCAGTTTCTAGTATTTGGGCGCAAGTCAAAGGTTTTTTTGTAGTTTTTCTGAAAGGGGTTGAGAAGTGTGTGCAGTGTGCAGTCCTGGTAGCTGGCCAAATATGCCGTTTGATAATTTGTAAAATGGATTTGCAAATAGGGCAAAATGGGAAAATGTCGCATGTTTCATTTCATTTTGGGAATTCATCTGTACAAAATTCTGGTCATTTTGAAATTGCAATCGATTTAAGTACTCGCAAGTGTGCCCTACATTGAAAGTGAACTTAAATTTTGGTATTATTTAGCTGTAAGTAATGAAATTACACTCAGCTTAGACATGTGGTCAAAATGGAATTTTATTTGACTTTTCTACATGCCTATAAGAGTCAACAAATTAAATGAGAAATAACTGAATTATGATTTTAAGAGTTTCTTTAATTAATAATAGAAATGGTTAAGGAAATTTATTGTTTATTTTTCTTTACAAAACTTAGGTACAGTTTTTATAAATGTTTCGAACTTTAAATAAACAAATAAAAATATTTTTTATATGTTGGGATTTTGCGACAACTTGTAATAATAAAATTTAGGTGATCAAGAATAAAACTAAATTTAAATGTATTAAAACTTATCAAACTGTACATATTTGTTCGAATTTTAACAATTATGCGCACCACATTTGGAATTGCAGTATTTGAGTTTGAGTAATTTATTTTTATCAATTTAAAAACAAAAGTATGCAAAGACATTCCCTTAATAAAGCTTCTTCCAAATGAAGAATATATATTTTATGAATAAGTAAAAATTAAGTTTAAAATTTGGTGATTGAATCCAAATAAAGTGTTGACTAACCAGATTTGAACTTCTTGTGTAATTTTGTTATGCAAATGCCGGAACCAATCATTTGGCAAGGGAGAGGCGGGGTCTTGGGGCAAAGTTGCAACCTAATAAGCTCAGTAATCAACTTGCCCCTATCACCTGCAGCTGCTACCATTGCATAATAATTAATAATCAACAGCAGCTTAAAGATTTTAATTAAAATCAACAACAGACGCGCGGACGGTCTGCTGCAGTTGTTGCTGCTGCTGTGGGTCCTGGCTGCAGGACCCCAAGTCCAAGTCTCCATTATCTCTCAAATTGTCAACGCTATGGCCAGGCAAGGTGCCACCCGCTCGATTTCTTTTAATTTAGCCGCAGTGACCTGCATCCTGTCCGTGTGTCCTGTCCTGGACATTGGCGCTGCTTACGCTGCACTCCCGTATTCCAAGTACCATATAGCGTATCCTGTATCCTGTATCCTGCTACTCCAATTTTTGCTGCAATTCGTTTCGTCTCGTTTGGATTTTTCTATTTTTTCCCCTGATTTTATTTTATTTTTATTTTTTTTATTATTTTGCAACTTTGCCAAGTTTCAGTTTCAGTTGCAATTACTTGGCGCACCTGAAGTGGAAGTCGGGCCAAAGGTTAGTGACTATTTGTTTGTTTGTTGTTGTGGTTCTTGTGTGTGTGTGTGTGTGTGTGTGTGTGTGTGTGTGTGTGTGGACAACGGTTTTAAGCTTGCACCAGTGCCCCGCCCAATTGCAGCAAGTATTTTTCTCTATTTTCCGCTTTTCTATTTCTTTTTTTTGTTATATTTTTCCGCTTTTCTGTTGACTTTGCGCTTTCTATTTACGCTTTGCTGTTGTTTGTTGAATTCCAACTGCAATTATGTGAATTTTTACCGTGCACAGCATAAAACATTCCTTTTCTCCACGCCCCTCCGCACTTTGTTACGCCCCGCTTAAAGATACACTAGAAATCTATCTATAGAAATATAAGTCAGCCTGCAGCCTCAGGCAGCAAGTTTTGGTCAAGCTCAAAGTTAAACAGCACGGAGAAAGTAAACTGAGCCTGAAAGTCAACCAATAAACAGCCGGAGAAAATATATACAAGTACACGGGTACTACACAGGGGGGAGGGGCAGGGCGGAGGTTAACCTAAGGGGAGTCTAGCAAGTTGTTATACCCTTGCAGCGGGTACTTTAATTTTGTCACGAAATGTATAATGCACTGCAGGAGATGTTTCCGACCCCACAGAGTATATATGTATATGTTATATATTCTTGATCAACCTGTCCCTCTGTCTGTTGGCTTCTATGCAAATTAGTCCCTCAGCTTAGGAGATATCTTGATGAAACTTGGCACATATGTGCCTTGTTATTGGTAGCAGTACATATATTTTAATCAACCGGATCGGAACGCAATATATATACTATAGCTGCCATAGGAACAATTTAATGAAATATGAGTATCAGTGTATGAAAGAGATATGTCAACTAAGTTTAGCTCTTGCGAATTTGGGTTTTCCAGAAATAGTTTGCTTTATCTTATCAAAACTGGATAACTCTATAATATAGCTGCTATCGTAACAATCGGTCTTTCCTGTTCCGATTTTGACTTGATTAGCTAACATTGTATAATCTACAAAGAATTGTGCTTCGATAAATCTGCAGAATTACTAATAAATGAAAATACAAATAAATACAATCTATTGGTATCTAAATTGTTCATAATTTATATTTTAGTTTTGTCATAAGAGATCCAATATACAAGTAGTTAAAAATCAAATTAATGCTTAGCAAATTTCAAGAAACAAGTAGGCTCTGATCCCAAAACTGACAACAGGAGTCTCTTGAAAATTCCTAATGCTTCATTCTACATATTGACTTCAGCTGAACCATATCAACAAATTTTCGAATTTTTATATATTATAAGATTGTCAAAACTTTTTTTTAAGTCGAAATTTCGAAGAAACATGAGTCTTAAATCATTTGTGAAGTCCCCAATTCAGCAGCGGAGCAGCAGTGCCAAGGATGAGGGGCAAATCATCCAAATGGAGCAGGACGACGATGTGACTGAAATAAATAATCATGAGGTGGAACCGGAGCCACAAAATAGTCAAGTGGAACCCCTGAAGCCCCCTTCGGTTGATGACACTACGAAGGGACAGCGACGAGTACGAAAGACCCTGCCGAAGAGTGTCATCTCTCGCATATGCAGGGTTCCTTCTAAGATTAGCAGCTCAACATCCAACGATACCGAGGTCGTGTATAAGAACTCGATATTCAACCTGGAGGCGAAAAGCTGCAACTATTCTAGAGGCCGGATCAACTCCCAGATGTCGCTCCAGCAAGCCGACAAGTTGAAGGAGATGTGCATTGCCATGGCCAAGCGGAGGCTGGCGAGTAAACGGAAACGTCGTTGTCAGGGAGTGAAGGCCAGCAACTGCTCCGGGAAACTGCATACAAGGACCACGTTGAGTCCTCACTGCGTCTGCACTGAGCTGAATGGTAAAATCTTCAAGGTCATGGACTTGCCCGCTGAACTGATCGATGTAGACTCAACGGTATTCAATTACCGCGATGAACAACCGACGACTTCGAAGGCCGCTAAACGCTTAACAAAGCCAAAGAAGTGCTGATCCTGGATGATTCAGAGAATCCCGAAGAAAATATGGGAAGTTGTAAAAAGAGGGATAATAAAACAAAACTTTTCTTTCATTATTCTTTGATTTAAGTGAACATGAAGAACGACTTATGCAATAATGGTTATAGTCTATACTAAAAGCGACTTCGACTATTGTGATGACAAATTAAGTCACCATAGTAATCGTAGATAAATTGTGATCAAAAGAATCGAATGGAATATTAGGAAACTAGTCAATTGATGCAGTGAAAATGGTAAAATATGGGATATTGGGAAATGTCGAATGCAATCTTAAGGTGAAGTTCAGATCGACAGATTATCTGTCATCTATATAGGGCAAATGGGCGTTGAGCAGAAGACAATCGCTTGATTTTGAATTGTATTTTGGAAAGGTTGTGTCAAGGGGCAATGCAGAATGTAATTTTTCTGTTATATGTTGTGGCTAAGGCAGGTAAAAATTAGGTAGTTAAGTATATATTAATTTTCCCTTTAAAACCGCAAAGTATTTGTCTAAAATATGAACTGAGTAAAAATGTGTTTCTTAAAACCTTATGCGATGCTGCAACACCCAAAAACCTTTGCAGAGCAGTTCTTTTTTTTCTAGCTACATATACCTCCACTTCCGGTGGCTGTCACGTAGATTTTCAGTTTGCTTTGAGTTTTCAGTTACAAAATTTGGCCAGCCAGGCAATCACCAAATAAAAAGCGAATGCTGGACAGTTGCTGAGCTGAGTTTCAATTTTCACTTAAAACAAAGTTGGCACATGACGAAAAAACAAACAGAGAAGGAAGACACATGAGCTGGCTGAAGGAAGGAGAACCGAATATTACGAGCAGTGGATAAAAGAGGAGGACGGGGGAAAAAGTGCACTGCGAAAGGAATTTTGGGGGGCGCTCAGGCGTTAACAAAGCGCGCCTAGCCTTGTTGTTAGTATTGCTGTTGTTGTTGTTGTTGTTGGGTTTGTAATCAGAGCAAAGTAGCGGCAGACACATGACACATACCCCTCTACCCGCCAGAGCCCGTTTACGCCGCCAAACGACGGCCTTACGTGATTTGGCCCGTGAGCTTGGCATGGCAGCAAATCACGGTTCAAGTCGAGACAACTGCAACAAAAACTTAACAAACAAAAAAACAAAATACATAAAAAATTGCAGAAAGTGGATAACGGGGTAGCCAAATAAGTATTTCTATATGTTAGCTTTGTCCTGATGAACGGAAAACAAAAAGGTTGCAAGTTTGTGGCTCACGTGACATTTGTTTTGGCAACGGCTTCCTTTCCTTTGTTGGCAAATCAACGGAACGTACCTGCAATGCACAAGAACAGAGGCATTTGGTTAATGCTATGTATAAGTATATTGCCACGAATTAAATATTTATATTATTTACATTTTCAGGCATATTTCATTTGCAAGTATGCTAAGCATCTATTGCATAAAGTGGAGGAGAGTTCCACAACGATGTTTCAATAAGCTTATAGTAAGATCGTCTAAAGTTTCATAAGAAAAAGCTTTCCTTAAAAGTAATAAAATTCCTTAAAATAATTAAAATTCTAATAATAACACTACTCATTGTAATAATTATTGCTTAGTTATAATAGTAATTATATTCTAGATGAATTATATTTCATACACGCCTAATTTACTTTCTGCGAAAGTAATTTTTCCAAAAAGTATAATATATGTAGGAATGATAGTTTGTAACCCTGAATTAAAACTTTGCAACCCTGAATGATAGTTTGTAACCCTGTTAAGCAATGACGGCTGCATCAAAAGAACATCGAAGAAGAGAGAGAAAAGAGAATGAGCGAAACAGTGTGAGTTGTGGAAGCGATCGGTAGTGCGCTCGTCTTGAAAATTAATGGAGAGCATTGTGAAATTATTAAAGAATAATTATTCAAAATATTCAAAATTATGAATTTATGTACTTAACAGAGAATTAGGAATTGAATTCAACAACTAATCGAGTTAATTATTAATCATTACTTTAAATAAACATTGCATATCTAAAACACGGCAACGTACTACATATATTAGGGATTGAATTTGCTAATATCTGCATAGATATCTGGAGATTTTAAAATGATCGTAAATTATAAGACAATACGTTGCTTATAAATCGAAAAAGAGCTTCGATAACATGATCAATGACAGGGACGATGGAAGACTGCAGGCCCTTCACCTGGCTCTACATTTGTTTATCCTCGGGATAAATGTTTTCATCATACCTAAGACACAAAATATAATAAATAAACCACAGCTAATGAATGCAGTTTGCAGGCTCTTTATTTTCAAGCAGCTCCATTTGCTTAACCTTCACCAATGAGGATGATTCCTGCCAAAGTCGTAGCCATAGCCATACCAGCCATCGGTGTATTTTGTTGTCCTGATGGTTGTCTGGGGCAGCGGTGCAGACGTCGCTGGCTTTTGCCAATATTTATCCCACATCTTTCTAAAGGTGCCCTTCTGCTGACCTCCATACTCGTACCTTATCCTTCTGCACTCATCCAATCGTATATTCTTCCGATACCCCCATGGGCATGCAGAACTCCGTAAACTTATTTGCGGTTGACACTGCCCCAATTTGTCATCCCACACATATCCGGGGGCACATTGATACAGCTCCGATTCTAAAGTGTTCAATATCTGCAGCTCTAAGCCCGACGGGGGTAAACTGTTGGGTATCAATAGTCCAAAGTTATCCGGGGGAATAATGCGAGGCATCGATACTGCCAATCCATCCAGAGACTCCATTTCTTGCCAACTGATTCCTAGCCCTTTGGTGTCACCCAGTTTCTATGGTCTAAGACTTACATAAGCCATGAAAACAAACAAGTTGATTTGTTTTAATTCGCTTTGTCCACGTGACAATTAGATTATGAACACATTATTGTTTTTTAATCTACTTTATAAGCATTAAGGAACAATGTGAAGCTGTAGATAACTATAGCTTTATCGAAAAAACAAGATACTTGAAATAACTTTAATACAAGAAGCATCATTTAAATAAACATATATATATATATATATTTTTTTTTTAAATATATTGATTTTTTTTTAATTTATTGAATATTTTCTCTTATAATTTTTCAATTGACTTGTGTCTAATTGCTTGATATATCCTCAATTTTCTTCAGAGATTCTGATAAGTCCATATAATGCTGATTTTCATTGGGCTCAAAAGCCCATATCCCCGGATCCGAGTGATCATTTAATATCTTTTGATGCGGCTTATCTTTTTTTACCACATGCCTCTTTGCGTCAATGCGATTAACAGCCCATAAGCCAAATTTGGCAAACTGGCCATTTTCTGATATCCTGTACTGAGTGAACGTATCATCATAATTGGGAGGGGGCTCCAATCTACGTGTACTTTTAGCAGTTTTCTTTTGATTTGTAAACCATGTTTGTGTTGTGGGTACCGTCGTTGTGTATGTAAAAAGAGATCCAAAAAACTTGCGAAAAGTGCCAGGCTGCTGACCCGCTTGGTACTTAGCCCGTGTACACTCGGTGTACTTTGAGTCTCTCCATTTATAGCCATATTTACAATACAATGGATTTGAGCGCATTGATACTTCCGGCAAGAGTAGTACCTCCGAAGGTACCCCCAAAGGCTGTTCCGTAGCCACTGACAATGACATCTTCTCTTCCCCAACTACTTGGACCTACTGAACTAAAACAGAGCCGATGTATAACTAAATCAATATCAAAACGTTTATTAGATTAGTAACAGTTACATTTCCGAATGACAGAATGGATAAGTTAAGGGTAAAGCACACTTATAGTAATGTTTTTCAATAGCGTCTTGTCACGTCCATTTGTACTTCATTTATAAGAATTCTGATGTTGTACTTGTGGAATGTCTTTCCGACCTTACTGAAGACACCTTTGACGATGGAGCGACCCTTGTCGTATAGAGGGCATCTTATAGTCGAGTACTTTTCAACGTAATATTAATTTTACCTTTTTCTACATTCTATCATCCTCTTAGCTGTAAACGTGTTTAAAATGCCCGCTTTTGGTGGTAGCAATAAATTCAATTTTCTGGCAAAATAATCGCTGTAATTAAGAGATGCCCATGCACAGATACAGAGACACCCACGCACACACACGCACACACACAAGCAAAAGCACACACACAGATACCACACAACAGCAAATCAAACAAACAACATGCTATTACAGGCTCCTCCTCTGCGGTTGCTTCTGGATATTCCCATTTTAGGGCTCCACATTTTGCCTGAGGGCCCAAACTTAAAATACCTGCAAAAATGTTCGCATGCCATTAAATTGGGCAACACACGCGTTAGTGGCTGTCTGTTAGTGTGTGTGAGTGCGAGTGTGCTTAGTTGGGTACGCATAACAGGATGTGCAGTGGGGTATTGAATCCTGGCGCAGGCTGTGCTGGCATTTCATCATTGCCTTTGCCAGGCAGCCTCTGAGTGCGCTTTTAATGAGTGAAATGAAGTAGACTACTTGTCGAATACAAACTGAATGAAGAGATGAAAGAGGGACCAAAAAAAATGCGAGGGCTGCTCCTTAAGATTGTCGAATTTCACACAAACGCTTGAGACTTTTAATTAAAGTCAGAGTGCGCAGAATTCAATCTTAAGTCGCTTGGTATGTGAAAAAGAAAGTCATCGAACGATATCTACACCTGACGGCCCTCTAGTCGCTATAATGAAAGGCTAGCGAACCATCCTAACCACTTAACCAAGAGACTGAACAGAAGACCCCACAACGGAAGGCTGAAGCGCCACTACCCAAGGGACCTCCTCAGTAGGAGAATCCTCTAATAATAAGTTGCCAATCACAACCATCACATAAGTAAAAAATACTTTAAAAAAAATAATTAAAGTTGTGGTAAATAATCTAAAAACAATAAAGTAAATAATAGTTGCAGATGAAAAGCTGTTTTAATTAGACTGCAATCTTCTTAATACGAAAGAAAATTAAAAAATATACAACAATTTATTTTTGATGAAAACTAAAAGTTTTTGAAATAAAAGGTATTTGTATTCTGTTACAATAAATTGAGTGGAATCTCGACGCTTTAAAATATATGTAAAATATGTATTAGTAATAGTCAGTATTACCATGTCTGTCTGCCTGTCCATATGAAGTCGATGAAGTCGAGCAAATCAACTTTGTTACAACTATTGAGTTTCCCTTCGAAAATCGAAATATGCTATAATCAAATTTAGAAGTTTTTTGTGCAGCCCTCGCAGTGATTTGGTTTGCTGTGCGAAATGGAATTTGTTGCCAAGTGCGTAACATGGCGTATGCGTAATTCGCTGATACCAAAACTCATTTTCCATAACGAACTCAGTCGGATAACTGATTGAATGATAGCACAGCAATAGAGTCTAAGACATTACCAATTCCGGAATGCCCAATACCCAATACCCAAAGAATCAACGGTGAAAAAGTTTGTCTAAGCGATTGACAATAACAAGTTGAGGGCAAAAGTCACTCGCAGAACGTTAACACCTGGCCAAAGGATGGCGGAGTCATTTTGAGTTTTTCAATGAGCAGTCAGGAAAGTTTGCTCAACCCGCCTGCTGATGCACCCTGCCTTGTAGTCTGTCTGTTCGTTTGTCGCATTGTCAGTTGCTCTGTCAGATGGCAGAGTGCACTAAAAGTGTCGCCTTACACCAACTGAATATGGAGGGGTGAGCAGCTCCTCACTTTGCCCGCTGTTAACGGTTTTATCCCTTTGCCGTTACCTTTACCTTTGCCTGGGCAACACTTTCAGCCAAGTTGGCATCAAGTTGCCGCCGCCTTCATGTTGACTGACTTGACTTTCATCATCATCAAAGCAAACTAAAAAGAAACCTAAGAAAATCAGTCAACAGTCAACTTGGCATTATGATGACGATGTTAATGATGTTGTTGTTGTTGATGATGATGATGATGATGATGATGATGTTGGGCTCCCGACGGTCTAGTTTTCCACTTGCTACTTTCATTTTGGAGCATTTAATTATTTGAAAATACGCAGCGCCGTTTTGAATTACCAAGCTGATGTATCCGATTGCCTTTCACTGGGAAAAGGGCCAAAAATAATACGAGCAGCAAGGAAATGAGCTTGAGATTGAAACTGAAAGTGAAAACTGCTTTTTGATTTCACAGTGATTAAATAGTAAAGAGTCTAATGTATTCATACATGTAAGCTAACAAAAATATATTGTAAATGTCAAGAAAATATAGCAACAAAATATCTAGATGTTACATAGTATAAATCGATCTCTTAAATATTTATATTTTCTTCAACATCAAGTATTAATAAAGAAATAGAGCTGTAAGTCTTTTCCTAGCGCTCTTCTCCAAAATTAATTAGAATATTTTCTTTTTCTAAAAATGTATTATAATTAATTTTAAAAAATTAAATATAATAAAAAGAGATCAACAAAAATATCATAACTAAAGGCGATAAATGCTTCCATTTAATAATGTCATAATCATTTCTTAAAAATGTAATATTTCAATTTTATAGCTTCGAAATGACTATAAATTATTTATTTTTATTTATTTACAACATTATAACTTAGCAAAAAGGTTTGGTTAGTACGTTTTGTTAAGTTATAATATTGTAAATAAATGAAAATAAATATAATCTAGTCATTTTGAAACTATTAAACTATAAACCTAGGCCTGCAAATCATAATACTTAAAACAAGCTAATTGTTTCATTATTTATATAAGTAATTAAAATTGGTTTCACTATTTAAAAATATAAGATATTCTGAATCAGTTAAATAGTTTCGAAAATGCTGATGAATATATAAGACTCGTTCAGCAGAACTTGGCGCTGAGTTACTTCTACATATCTTTGTCAAATGTGACTTTAAATAAATAATTTCTAATAAAATTTATTGCAAATAATGTTTCAATACATCTTAATAAGTCAGTGTGCTTGTTTGTATACAAAGTGGCATAAATGGAGATATATTTTCAGCTTAGATCGCTTACAAGTGAAGCAGAAAACAAAATGTTCCCAATCGATGGGGGGCACTGGATACTACAGCATATTGCTGCATATGTGAACACACACTCAAAGTGTGTCCCCTAATACACTCGTACACACAGTTGACACCTCGAGGCGGGGGCGGTGTCATGTCGCCCACACAGTGTCCATCAGTGTTATCCAAGTTTTCTTGGCATTTTGGTGCATTGCAATTGCAACATGTTGCAGGCAACAAGAGCATATGGCTTCTTGTTACGTCTGCTGTTTGTGCAATTCCCCAAGCTGTGCCACAGCAGCAACGAACAAAGCAACGAGTGCAGAAAACAGAGAACACAGGACGAAAAACTAGAAACAACTGACAGTTTGGCTAAAAGTGAAGGCGGCAAAATGTTGCGGCATTTGCTGCTGCCATATGATATGATTTTCAACTCTGATTCGGCAACGTCAACTTCAGCTCAAGACGTTGCCGCAGGACGACTGCATGCAAACTGCAGGCAACAACAGGAAAGGAACTTTTGCTTATCTGCGTCACAGCCGCAAGAACCCAGAACCGTTGCCCAGAAACCACGTCACAGAAACACTCACCTCCTCCTCACACCATTCCCAGCAAACCGTGGCAACGTCTTGAGCCATTTTTTCCCTCTCATTCTTGAGCTTGCCACGTTTGCTTGACTGCGAGTGCTGCACATCCTTGTCCTGCGCCATCTGCCTCATTGCGAGGCACGTTGCGATCTCTACACATGCGGCCTCTGTGTGCGGACTCGGCTCTTGGCTCCTTGTTTGTGCGTGTTTCATTTTATTTGTTGCACAAAATTGGGTTTTAGTGGATTTTGTGGCAAATGATTTTTGCTGCTGCCGTTACGCTTGCATAAACTTTAATTTAATTTGAGCAACACACCAAACACCGAACAGAACACAACATCCCAGACAAGACTTGGACAGAGTCAAATGGAAACGAATAGAACTACCAAGCAAATATATAAAGAACACATATTTTATAAGTTGGAAGGCATTTGGTGAAATGCTTAATGTACTTTCAGCTACAACATTTTCTTTGTAGTGTTGAAAATGATTTGAGGTAGCGCCTTAGATTCACCCGGAAAGGCGAACAGCAAAAGTTCAGAAGCTGGAAAAGTGTTGTATGCAAGGATGAAGCTATTGTTTGATAATGATTCTTCTAAATTCAGGGGAATATCTTATGCTCAAAAGATCAGAGACAGCGCTGGGTAGCCCATATTATTATTGCTAATAGAATTTATCTAACATTTCTATTGCAAAACCTAATTGAGCTGTATACAATGAAATGTTTGTGCACTTGGCAAGCCACAAAACATGGGCCATCAATTCAAAACACACTCACAATCAGAGTCTGTCATTCTTTAAGAAATGCACAAAAGTGCAATCGACTTGAAAGACGTGCCAAAGGGGCCACACACCAAGGAAAAAGCCATAAAAATGGCACAGGTGAAAAATTATAGCGTAAAATTCATATTTGATGACTTTTTGATTGCCAGAACGAAAGCAGTCGCTGCCTCTGCTTCAGCCTCAGCCTCAGTCTCAAACTCAGCTGCTGCCTCAGCCAAAGTCTCGGTACCAACTTCCAGCACAGCCTTCGAGGCGCTGCCACATAATGCAACGAAAAGTGCTTTCAATGGCGTCATTGTCAACGTTGTAGTCCTCCACATCATCATCATCATCATCATCATCATCAACATCAGTTGTAGTAGTCGCATTTGATCCAAAGCAATGCCAAGCACCGGGATTAAGTTGAAGCCGGATTTTGGGCCATGCACTTCACGTGGCCGCAGCAGCTGCTGCAAGTACCTCACAAAACTGACATCAACTTTGTACAAGTGTGTGTATTTGTGTGTGTGTGTGCGTGTGTGTGTGTTCAACATTTGCACCCCGCACACTGCACACTGCACACTGCACATCGCCCACTGCTTTCATTTTTCAATAGGTATTTCTGTGTCGTTGTGTGCTCCCCAGAGCTGCTGCTCCTGATGATGATGATGATGATGATGATGATGATGATGATGATGATGATGCGCTAGAATTTCAATTGTGACGCAAGGCATAAAAATAACTACACGGCGTATGCGTCATCCGTATGCGAACATTTTCACGTTCAGCAGACGAATTTAAGAGTGTAACTGCATTTATATCATTGTTATGGAAAAATACTTGAATTGTGCGTCGGAACTATTTTGTATGCCATTGCAAATGGTAATTGAACTTTCTCCCGAAATGTGTAACGCATTGAAGGAGGCGATCCCACTAAGTATATATATTCTTGATCAGTATCAATAGATGTCCGCCTGTATATCTCTCAGTTTGAGATTTGTCTTGTTGTTGACATATTTTGGAGCTGGCCTTATCGGCCTTATATTTTTGATTTTTTACATTTTTTTTCTTTCTTTTTTTTCTCTTTTTTTTCATTTCTTTGAAAGTATTAGAGACACGTGACATTTAGAATTGTTAGAAATATTCTTTTATGTTTGTTCATGAATTCAGCAGTTAAGTTGAAATAAAGGCTGAATACTGTTAACTATTTATAAGGAAAACTAATGTCATACATTTTCTGATATATAAATTGATATCCATTGACTTTGTTTTAAAACATATTTTATTTGGTTAACTTAATTCTAGCATTCTAATCATGGCCATTAAATAAACAAAGATTCATCAGGTAAATATAAACATATTAGTATTTACATACGTACATATGTACGCACTTATGAATTTAAATCCCAAGCAATGCTCAATTAATTGTGCGTTTTTATGAGCTTGCTAATTTCAATTAAAGCCCAAAGACCGAGCTTCCTGGCCGAATCCCCAGTGATGTTAATATGTAGGTAGGAATGTTGATGACACTAATGCATATATATATATATATATATATATGTGTGTGTGCAGGACTTACAGGACACACAGCACGCCCATGTCAATGTGTTAACGACTCGACGCTAATTTGAATTGTTGTTGGGCTCCTGACAGTCTGTCAGTGTGTGTGTGAGTGTGTCTGTTGTGTGTATGTGTGTGTGTGTGTGTGTGTGTGTGTGTGTGTAGAGTGGACGCTGTCAGCGCTCGCCTGCTCTTGTGTGTAATGATTTGTGCCAGTTTCTCATGCCTTATGGTGCCTGTGCACCATTCCACAAGCTTATGTCATACAATTTATAAAAACTTTTTTCCACCCTCCCCCACGTTTTCACCCATTATAAACAAACAGGAACAAACACATTTTTTACACGTTGACCTTAATTACAAGGCACTTAAGTACAAAAGTTTTAGCAAGGCCATTAACTTAACCTTTTAAAGTATTCACAGTATAATAATTAATACTCACGAGGCCTATCGAAACATGTACTAATAACATGAAATATGTGTGTATGCTTCGAAGATACTTCATTTAGTATATTTGCATACCAAAATAAAGATACGTTTGATATTAATATTTTTTACAAATTGTTTTGTACTTTTGAAATGACCCCGTATATGTACGTGGCAGATCTTTTCAAATATAGTAGTATTTCTGCATACTTGAAATATTTGATTTACTTTCCAAATCGGGAGTTTTGGGCATACTTTACATTTAACACCCAACAACTCTTAAAATGAGCAACAAATTTATATATATATATATATATCTTTAGGACGTTGATATACTAAAACGGGCAGTACATTCAAGTACATTCGCGGACCCAGGCCAAATGCAACCCACCTCCCGCCCAACCGACCGAGGGGCACGAAGATCGCGGAACAGATGAATAGGTACAAACTAAATAAAAGTTGTACATAAATTAAACAACAGACAAAAAGTAACTATAGATTACGCAGATAATATAAAAGTTAAGTTCTCAGTAAGGAAATAGAAGTAGCATTACATATTAAATGATAATGGTTGTTATATATAAAACTAAATACTCACTGATTATTTGGTATCGGCCAAAAAATACGGTTATAAGTCTGATATCTCTTGATTTTGTTTGATGAGTCAGGTATTATTCTCTGATTTTTTTTAATAAATTGGAAAATACCGTCTTTTTCACCCAAACATTTCAACTTGTCAATAAAATTGAATTTCTAATGTTTTAAGCATCATAAATGGGATTCACAATGGCTCTACCACCAAGATTACATGCTGCCAATATTCTTTCAAAATTAAATCGATTTACATACGGGATGTGTTTTTGAGCAAGTTTAGTAGACTAAATTGACTTGGCATTTCAAATATACAAACTTAACAAATAAAATGTTTTAATCAACAAATCATCAAATATTAAAATTTTGAATATAATTACAATCCCGAAAATTCACTTTTAATCGATTGCGGAAATTCAAATTTAGTATAAAAAACTATTTCAAAACTTGCTTTGACTCCTAGATTGCCAACACCCATAACTTTGTTAAAACTTATCCGACTTCCAAACGGAATATCCTTTTGATCATGTTTTGTACTGTAAATTGACTTGAAATTTCAATTTTATTCATATTCCAAATTTTCATGTGAATAAATTTGATTTCTGACACTATTTAATAGAGTCGCAATCAGTTTAATGAGCGTATTTATAACGAATAGTGTCTGAATTTGTATTAATTAATAATAATTAAAGGCTACTGCCATTTCAAATTGTTGTAAGCATGTTGGCCCTAAAAATATGTATGAGCGATAAATGAAAAACAAAGTGTTTCTTATTTTTCGATTTCGAATCTGTTTTGAATATTTTTCAAGGGAAGTCTGATGAGATAACATACTGGGTAACCTTAAAAGTATATTCAATTTGTTGCATAATGTGGCACTGTGTAATTAAATCTTAATTTTGGAGATATAAGTTATATAAATAGCGGTTGCTAATCAATTTATCGATACCTAATAACTCGTTTTGATTGTCATGAACCTTAACACTGTCCCCCAGAAGGGGAAATTGTCTTATTCTGACCGCACTTCCGTTTGCGTTTCCGTACAATGTCACACGCTCATCCACTGAAACTGAAACCGAAACTGGTACTGCTGCTAACTCCCTTGATCTGAGTCCTGAATTAAGGACTTGCTCTGACGACAACAATTCCAGCGATTTTTATATGCCATTTGGCGATTTTACAACTTTGCTGGCGCCTGCCTTATGCCGCACCCAAACCAACTGTGGCGCGCTCGTCATCGTCATCGCAGTCGCTGTCGCTGTCGCTTTCGCTGTCGCTGTCGCTGTCGGCGCCATGGTGGGCAAATCCCAGGCAGACTCAGGCTCAGCCACAGGATATGTGTGTATGTGTGTGTATCAGGGTCGCGTGCTGTGCTCGTGATGGCAGTCGCCCAAATGGCGTTGCGTGCTGCCACGAAATGTTTGTTGAAAATTTCTGCGAGCTAACTAAATAAAATACGAGTAATATACAAACATACATATGTACAGTCGAACCTTGGTATAAGCATCTCCAAAAATGATCCATAAAATGTTGTTATACACCAAATTCATAATTAACAAGTAAAGCGCCTCACGATATTGGCAACAATGTGTTTAATTGCGTTCACCACAAAGTATCAAATTTATTGATCACAAAGTATACTAATAATTAATCAGATATCAGTTATGCTGGCGAACATAGCTACTATCATTATCCGATGTAAGATAACTTGCCACCTTGTAATACATATGGCCAACTTCTTTGCATTAAAACTATTATCGTAGACGTGGTAGATGTGATTACTATTATAATTATTATTGATTCTTAAGAATTTTAGAATTTAAGTTGCGACTAATATATTGTATGTATATATAATAATAATTATAATATTAACATCACATAAACCTGCATCTAAATGCAGACTTTGTGCGTTATACAGAAGCTCTATCGTATTCGAAACATCGGATGAAGCTTGTATTAGCAAACACATAGAAATTTGTATGCGTCACAGAGTCAGTGCCAGAATCAAAGACAGCGACGAAGTCATTTGGTGCTAAGCAAAAATCATAAAAAGATTTATGGCGCTTTCAAGGCAAAGACGCGGAGACAACACGGAGACATCGACATCGACAAGGCATAAAAGTCGAAACAAGCCCGAAGGACATCAAGCGCCAAAACTGCGTGCGAAAAGTGCTTTGTGTTCCGTGTTTTTCCAAAAAGTTGGTAAGTTAAATACGAAGCGGGGAAAGTTGATAACTAAAATGGGCAAAGTTGAGCAGCAAATGGCCATAAATCGAATGGATATCAGAGTCTGAAGAATTGAGGTGATGAGTGTTGATGGCTAATGAGGCGCGTGTGCCTTAGTCATGAAATGACATTGAAAATCTTAACGGGAATAGGAGGTATTCTAGTATAATATATGAGCTGTCAATCTAGCAAAGAATCTAGCATGCATGAATATCTTTAAACATAGTTTTATATAGAACGAATATCTAGATACGAAATACGCAACTGCTCATATACGCCTTCAAACACAATAATCACTAAAGATGTTTATATCAAAAGATATTTCAAATTTGTCTTATTTTTGCGGCATTGATAACAAATAATGTTGTACATACAAAACTTCAGTTTGCTGTCGTAACAAAATTCAAATAATCTCTGCAAAGATATTGAAAACAAGTAAGAATGCTATTGTCGAGTATACCCTACTACAAAACTCCCTGTACCCAGGTCAAAATTTCCGATCGCATCTTCGTAAACTTACACATACATAAGGATGACACACACGAGCCACAGCGCAAGCGAGGCATTTTAAATGGTAGCAGCACAGAATCTTCTTTAACGAATAACTTCCGTGTTTATTATCCGATCAACTTGAAATTTAGACAGTAGATTGAGAGTGAATAAAACATGCCAAATCTAAAAGTTATATCTTGAAAATTGTGATGAAATCGATTTGCGGGAGAACGGTTGTAGTTGCTGAGATCCTTGCGTTCATACAGACAGAAGGACATAGCCAAATCGAAATCTTTTTTGATACTGATCAAGAATATATATACTTTATATGGTCGCCTGTTACAAACATTTGCACAGATTTAGTTCCCCCCTTTTTTACCCATTTTATGGGTACAGGGAGTAAAAATACTGTGGCATAATAGTCGTTCGTATCCCTAAAAGCATTTCAATTCAGCTTCACTCACTTGTCACCCATGCCAAGGACTTCCATTCGTATTGATGGTCTCAACCGATTGCAAGTCATGGCCAACAATTTGGTTGCATTGTGTTGTGCTCTGTTCATCAAATCAAACGTCCGCCCAGAGTCATGAACATTAAACGTGCAACGTGGCGTATGCGCAACATGAAAGACTCAACTTTGGCTCAGCTCTGTGGCAAGTTCCTGTGCCTTTGTGCAGGTGGCAGTTACACGACCTGCTGCAGCTGTACATTTTGATCGATGCCACGTTTCGCACTTCCATTCGGTGTTAAAATAGAAAAAATAGCTGCCAGCTGTGCGCTTTTTCTGCATTTTCAAGACTCTCTGTGTGGACTGTGGCCTGTGTGAGAAATATGTCAAAAGGCACGTCATTTCGAATGTTGCACAAAAGGCATTGCATCGATGGTGCCAGCCTGTTGCTTGCGAACATGCCACAAATCTATCATCGCCCCTCGAACACTGTTTGCCATTCCTTTGGCATTGGTTCTGGCTTTGGTTTAAAGGTAGCCAGTTGCAAATTTATTGGCTGCCTGCTAATTAAACCTGCCCTGAGAGCGGCAACAACTCAATAAATTAATCGCATATTGGCCAAAAGTTCATAAATTAAGTGCACGGCGCTTGCAGCTGCCGTTAGCTCCTTGCAATTGTTGTTATTGTTGTTGGTTTTAGGCGCCTGCAGCAACAGCAAACAAAAACAATTATAACGAAGAAAAAAATGTACATACGTCGGCTTGGAAAAGATCTCGACTTAGAGATACCTTATAGAAATATTAATTTTCAATCATCAAAATTAGAATATCTTCTTACTATTGTGAAAATCAAATGGTTAATCTTCTTGAAAAAATTATTATTGGCAATTGTTTTCCGTTTCCAGAGTGGTATTTGAATAATGGACGTAATTCCAATATAATAAAATTTGAATATTGCCAAGAATTTTACATGAAACTTCTCTAAGTTCTCGAATATGTCCCGCTGCATGGTCCATAGCCGAGCAATTCCAACTTGTGAGGCAAAGTCCTATAAGTTTCCATTTTTAGCCTCCAGGTAATATGGTCCCGTTATTACTAGGCTAACTGAAATATTCTGAAAAATGACAAACTCATTGGTGAAGGAATAAATTGTGGCATATACCCAAATTGATCACCTCACACAGGGTACAACAAAAAGTGGCAAAGAGAATAATTTACCCCGCCGGAAGTCCCCACGGATGCCGAGAGTTAAATGCGGCGGCTGTGCCACCTACCTCCAGCTCTCCACCCCGCTGTACTGCCTGTACTTGGGGTATCCTCATTTTGAAGCGCCCATAAGTAAGCTAGCGCAATTGTGGAGTTGCCTTTTGTTTTTATACACTCGCAGAGGGTATTATAGTCTTGTCACCAAATGTGTATTGCACGAGACTCCATCGTGCAACCCTATAACTACAATAATCATTTCGGTGGGCATCAATAAACTGGTTTGTCCGTCTGTGTTTGTTTCTATGCAAACTAGTCTCCCAGATTTGGAGCTATCCTGGTCTTTTTGCTTCTAATATGTTGTAACAAGCCGTATAAGATTGTTATTACAAGGCGGACATGTGTATAATATAAGATCTAATATAATATAATATAACGATCGGTCGACAATTAAGTAAGTGTATGAACTGACCAAACTCACCAAATCAAAGTTACAGTATGCTCTTAAGTTGATCATATTTGGTGAGAATCGGTGAGAATTGTTTGTGTGATTATGTATGAACAATTGTTTTGATTTTACCAATATCCTAAGCAACTGCAACTTCTATGATACTTAAAGTAGTTTCCTCAATTGTGGTCAAAATCGGATCAACATATCATATTCGGTTAACAATTGAGATTTTGTATGAAAAACATTTTTGAAAGAGTATGTTTCTTCGGTACGTCGAAGATAGATGTTCCTTATTGTTACTTTCTGTTTTGTCTGCCTGTGGGCGCTTTGTTCGTCGCGTTCTTTTTTCGGGTACGGGCACAAAATTTTATTGTTACACAAAGTTTCCAATTGCACAATGAAAATAGGCAGTGAGGAAGAGAAAGAAGGGAGTGGGAGAGAAAGGGAGAGAGAGGGAGACAGAGAAGTGAGTCCTAGCGATGTTGTTAGTACTTCCACTGCCAAAAAGTTTACGCCCATTGACCACGCCCCATAAAACGCCACAAAACTTTTGGGCGCACAATTGCAAATGCATTAAAACAATGAAATTTTACCGTATTCAGTATAGTACGCCTGGAAATCAGACAGAATCGCGTTGGCTTTTGTTGCCTTAAATCTGTTTGGAGTTTTCAGCGAGTACAAGTAGTCTGGTACACAGAGACGAAACGGAGCGGAGTTCGATAGGTCCTATGGTAATGCAATATAAAAAGCCAGAAATTTGGAATCGTATATCTCAGCTATGGTTTGTTAAGTTCCCAAACACATCACCGTACACATTCACATTGACACTATGCAACAAGTAGTTCAGCGGCAGCAGCAA
The DNA here is from genome assembly GCA_035043065.1 of Hirtodrosophila confusa. Lineage (NCBI taxonomy): Eukaryota > Metazoa > Arthropoda > Insecta > Diptera > Drosophilidae > Hirtodrosophila > Hirtodrosophila confusa. The sequence goes on along the minus strand of JAWNNI010000035.1, from coordinate 272,917 downwards.
AGCATATCATTTAACGGCTGCGCTGCTCGGCAAAACGAAATTTTTGGATTAGGGCAGGGTGACCCAATAATTATGCACGCCAAAAATCAATAAAACCATTAATACTGTCTCTGTAAATAGTTTTACGCCCCCTATTCATAAAATGGGTATAAAGGGGGCATTAAATCTGTACAAAGAGACATCGGCGACCATAGAAAGTATTTATATTCTTGATCAGTATCAACGGCCGAGTCGATTTGGCCATGTCCGTCTGCCTGTTCGAATGAACACGTTGATCTCAGCAATTATAAAAGCACGAGAAACCAAATTTGGAATGTAGGTTCGCGTATACCAGGCGCAGGTCAATTTTATTTTAGATCCGAGATATTCCCCCCACAACCCCGCAATTCGATAAAAACGTTCTACAATAATTTTAAAGATATAGCTTTTTGATTTGGATGTTTAATACCTTGAACATTCAGAATCTATTGTCTGGGATAATAAACATGGAAGTTATTCATGAAAGAAGATTAAATGCTGTAGAGAGGGAGAGAGCAGCAGCGTAGCCGCCACTTAAAATGCATCGCTTGCACTGTCGCTTGTGTGTGTGCGTCTTTGTGTATGTGAAGATTCGATCGGAAACTTTAGACCTGGGTACTGGGAGTAGTTTTGTAGTCAGGTATACTTGCCTATAGCGTTCTTACTTATTTTTATATGCAAGACTTCAAAACTCAACAATTGAGACTTATTATACTTCATATAGTTTCCTATAATTTTATCAAAATCGGACCACATTATTATATATGTAGCTAACATAGTGATGAGTTTGAAGCTAATAGCAAGAATCAAATTTAACAAAAGTTTTCCACCTTTGGGATGAATTCTCTTAGCTCGATAATTGCCATGATTGGTTATTTCTTGTTTTGGGCTTTGTAATAAGTTTCAAACAAATCACACAACAAAATTTAATTTCAGAGTCTTACAAAATGTTTTTATTCAATATGGATTTAAAACCGATTGTATAGTGAGCCAAAAAAGGATCATACATCTATTTCCGCGCATTTATAAGCGAATAAAATGATTTTTACAACACAAATCAAAGAAAATTAAATTTGTATATACAATAGCTATGGCACCACGAATATAGCGGTTTTTCTGGTATTTAAATAAGATTGTCGTCAGATAATAAAGTTAAGTGAAGGTGAATGGGAAATTTCTAACACAATAAAATATTTTATATTTGAGTTTTGTGTGTTTGTTCCATTGTACTTAAAAGAAAATGCCATTTCACGCTGAACTTAGTAAGCTGAGCAATTGAAATTTGAGCCTTAGGATTTGATTTTACAAATATCTTCATTCCTTTCTACAGCTCGTGCAAGAAACAACATTCAAATTTACATATACATTTACTGAAGACTAAATACTAAGTAAGAAAATAAATTGCTTACAATCAAAATTTGTTAAACTAATGTGTTTTTCAGTATTTACACTGTACGTATTTTGAAATTCAAATTGAGCTAAGCAGGCGACTGTTAACATCATTTTATTCATTCGCATTCAGCAACTCAATCTGAAAACAACACAAGAAAACCTCTAGTAAATGAATTCGAAAATTTTCAAAACATGTAAGTTACTAATTTGGACATTGTATAATTGTGAATAGTTTATCCTTTCCTTCAATATAGTAAGCTGAGCAATTGAAGTTTCCAGCCGTAGGATTTGGCTCTACGGATTTTGCGGGAAACAACATTGAAATTAACATAAATTTACGGAAATTGTAAATTGACTAAATACTAAGTAAGGAAACAAATTGTATACAATAAATATTTTATAAATTTTACTTCCTATATAGTCAAAAATGACAGTAGCAGAAGCCCCCAGCACAGATGCGGGTGCCGCAGAAGAGGTGGAGGCTCCGGCCGCGGCCCCGGCTCCTGCCCCGGCCCCGACACCGATAACTACAACAACGGCTGGAGCGGGCCTCTTCCAAGCCAACGCTTATATAACTGCTGCTGCTGTGGGCATCTACTTCACTAGGGCTTTGTGGGTAAAGCTACGAAAGATGAGACGTGGACATGTCAAGGAAGAAAAGGAACTCCATGATGCAGACACTATGCAGCAGGAGCTGGAGTCTCTGAATCATGGCATAGGGCAGTCGCTATCGTCGAAAACGGATAGTTTGCCGAATTCCATAGATGAAAACGAATGTGAATTAAAAGAAACGCAGATCGTTAGCATAAACTCAATATAGACAAGGAAGACAAGGAAGACTCTTTGGGGCGTTGGGATGCTTGCGATTTTAGGGGGGTCGCAAGTAATCTGCAACGCTGTAATTCAAACACGGAGGTGCCTATTCTAAGCAATTATCTATATACAATTTTTGCTTGTGGTCCGATGACAAGTGAGGTGTACACAAAGAAATAAATGTTATGTCTAATGAATTTATTTATTTTTTTATTTATCAATAGTCTAAATTTAAGTTACATGTTCTTAGATTGTTCGTTTGGAATCTACATTTATTCTAGGCTTTTATTTCACTCCCATTAAATGGTCTGCCTTAATGGTTAAAAAGTTTTTCATACACAAACTCAATTTTCACCCGATCCTACGGTAGCTGTCAAATTTAGTCAGATTGTAAAAACTTTCCAGAGACTCGGTTTGGGTGAGTTTGGTGAGAATATCTTTATAAAAAAAAGTTTTGCATACAAAAACGTAGTTGTTGACTGATCATTGCTATGGCAGCTATATGTTATAGTGGTCTGATCCGGGCGGTTCTGTCATATGTACTGCCTGCAGCAAAATGAAGGGTCTGAGCCAAGTTTCATTACGATAGCTTTATAACTGAGAGACTAGTTCGCATAGAAACAGAGGGACATACGGGCATACATCGCTATATCGACTCGGCTATTCATGCTGATTCAGAATTTATATACTTTGTTGGGTCGGAAACGTCTCCTTCAGTCCATTACACATTTCAAGACAAAATTATAATACCCTCTGACATCGCTTGATTAATTAATACTATAAAACAATTTAATGCAATTTTTCTCCTTCCCGCCCGTGACGACGGGTGGGGGTAAAATTTCCAAAAACATTTGGCAAAAATAATAATAAAATTCCACAAAACGCTTTTTAACTATTTTCCGCCCGTCGTGTTGCTCCCAAAGTACCGAGGATTTTGTGTTTGGCTTTGGAAATAAGTGTGAAGCCATTCGCATAAAAATGAAAACGGCGAATTCCAGAGTTCACCACTTTTCTGACCGTGGGCGTGCATTTTTCAAAATCGGTAGCATTGTCGAATTATTTTTTTTTTATGTTCGGACGTTGATGTACTTAAACGAGCAGTACATTCAAGTGGCCCAACGACACCAAGCACGAGCTTGTTAACGCGCGGACCCAGGTGAAATGCAACCCACCTCCGGCCCAACCGACCAAGGGGCGCGCCGCATAACGTGCGGTAGCGAGGTTCGCGGACAGATAAATAAGTACAACATAAATACTAGTTTTATATAAATGTGAATATATGATAATAAAACAAAAAGCAATAGGTAACTATAGGCTACATAGATAACATAATAGTGAATTTCTAAGTAGAAATAGAAGTAGCATTACATATTAGATGATAAGGATTGTTATAATATGAACATAATATACGAAAAGGATTATGGATAGCATAATTAGAGCTACAAGCTTGAAGAGAAAGAGGAAGAAAGCTTCTAGAGCTTCTAATCGGAACTGCAAAACTAATTTGGCTGATTAATTCGGAAGAATCAATTTCACCCTTTATTAGTTTGTGTAAGAAAATTACACCAATCATGGTTCTACGATCGGAAAGTGAAGGAAGATTTATTAATAAAAGTCTACTATGATAAGAAGGCAAGCGAATATTAGAATTCCAATTAAGACCCCGAAGTGCAAAGAGCAGAAATTGTTTTTGTACCGATTCTATTCTATCCTGATGAACCTTGTACTGTGGACACCAAATACAAGACCCATATTCAAGAATAGGTCGAACAAGAGAGAGTAAAGAGTCTTAGTAATGTAGGGTTCGCTAAATTCTTTCGACCAACGCTTAATGAAACGCAGGACACCAAAGGCACGATTAGTGGTGGAAGAGATATGCTTGCCAAACTTAAGCTTGGGATCTAAAAGGATACCCAAATCATCAACCGACTCAATTCGAACAAGCGGCTTACCATTATGAATATAACTGTTAAAAAGGGCATTCGCCTGTAAAAGGACATTACGTTACACTGACCACAACTAAGATTTAATAAATTTACCCGACACCAGGCTTGCAAACTGTCAAGATCAGTTTGCAACCTTTGACCAGATAAGAAATCAGTAGATGACAGACAAAGTTTAACATCATCGGCATACATTAGCACCCGAGAGTGATTTATGATAGAAGGAAGGTCATTTATGAACAATGTAAATAATAAAGGGCCAAGATGACTTCCTTGTGGTACACCGGAAGTAACTTGAACAGGCTTGGAAACTAAGCCTTTGAAATAAACTTAATGGGTTCTAAGTGTTAAATAGTTAGAAATCCAAAGAAATAAAGTTATTTGGAAATCCCAGAAGATGAAGTTTGTGAAGCAAAAGAGAATGATTAATAGAGTCAAAAGCCTTTCTGAAATCAGGGTAAATAACACCTGTTTGCATTTTAGCTTGAAATCCCTTTATGACAAGAGATGTGAATTCCAATAGGTGGAACCTACTGTAAAAATTTCAGCACTCTTGATCTAACGGTTTGGGTTGTGCCTTGATTATGTATCAGTCAGACAGTCAGGGCGAACTCTTTTATATACATATATAGATTAAGTTGGGTGTTATAGAAGTCGGCCTTCGGGACACCGGCCGTGGATCCATAGATCGTTAGGATGGCGACGTTTTACCCGTCTTCTGCAGCTGATGGATGCTAGCCCTCTGGCTAGTGAGTTGGCGTGACGCTGTAGCCTGTCTCTGATGGATGGTGTGCAGGTTTATCTGACTACTCGCAGATCATTATAAATAGCCGAGGTACGTGGCAGCAACAACCTGTCTAGTTTGCTTGCCTTCTTTATACCAGCAGCAGCAGCCTGAAGGATGTGGGGTCGCCAAGTTAGCCGGCTGTCAAGGATCACGCCAAGGTACTTGACTGTATTGGCCCTCAGGATGACTTGTCCTTCATATTTTACTCTGCGACAGTGGGGTTTTCTAAGCGCGAACATGCAGCTGTCAGGCTTGGTGCCTCTCACAACTATGTTCCTGCCTAAGTCTGACCGCCTCTTTCGCACCGTTGTTGGCAACTGGAGTCGGGAAGTCCGTGGGTACAGTGTGTACAGGACAGCACCAAGGACGCTGTCTTCACCAGATCAAATGCGGCGAATGCGCGATCGCTCGTCTTACAACTCAACAGTTAACGCACGAACGACCTCAACATTAGGTAAAGCGTGGCTGGGAAAAGACTCAAGCATAAAGAGCAGGCCTTCGTGCGAAGATGGGATGGGCAAGAAATCAGCGAAAGGGTTGTTGGCGTCGGCATCGGCAAAAGATTAAGGTCTTGATATTACTTATATAGGATGAGGACCAATTAAGGGCTCCTGCGAGACGCCAACGGTTTTCGGATCAACATTTTAGTTAAGTAAGGTACCGGGTATACGGTAATTAGAAACAATGCAACAAATTGCACCCCATTTCTCTATATTGTATCTTAATGCTAAGCCTTTAGTATTTACATTTTAAATAGTTCAAAATTGAAATTGAACTAAGCAGGCGGCTGTCAACAATATTTTGACCTATCTGTTTACTGGACAAATTTATTCATTCGCATTCAGCAACTCAATCTGAAAACAACACAAGAAAACCTCTAGTAAATGAATTCGAAAATTTTCAAAACATGTAAGTTACTAATTTGGACATTGTATAATTGTGAATAGTTTATCCTTTCCTTCAATATAGTAAGCTGAGCAATTGAAGTTTCCAGCCGTAGGATTTGGCTCTACGGATTTTGCGGGAAACAACATTGAAATTAACATAAATTTACGGAAATTGTAAATTGACTAAATACTAAGTAAGGAAACAAATTGTATACAATAAATATTTTATAAATTTTACTTCCTATATAGTCAAAAATGACAGTAGCAGAAGCCCCCAGCACAGATGCGGGTGCCGCAGAAGAGGTGGAGGCTCCGGCCGCGGCCCCGGCTCCTGCCCCGGCCCCGACACCGATAACTACAACAACGGCTGGAGCGGGCCTCGTCCAAGCCAACGCTTATATAACTGCTGCTGCTGTGGGCATCTACTTCACTCGGGCTTTGTGGGTAAAGCTACGAAAGATGAGACGTGGACATGTCAAGGAAGAAAAGGAACTCCATGATGCAGACACTATGCAGCAGGAGCTGGAGTCTCTGAATCAGGGCATAGGGCAGTCGCAGTCGCTGGACCTGAATGGGTCCTAGGTTGATGAAGGATAAGATGAGGACATGGAAAGATTAAGTGGCGTTGTTTGCATGAAATGTTCAAAATTTGTATTTCAGTTTCTGCTACGATATCGAGTGAATTAGGTTGCAAAAATAAATGTATGAAATAAATTATCGTACTTGCGTAATATATTTATTTTGGAAGCACAATTGTGGCGCGTAATCACATGTAATCCTTAGTGAAAAAATTCTTGTTTACATCCCCAAAGCCGCCAAAGAGAAGCAAACGACGAACAAATGCAATACGAGAAGGTGACAAGTGAAGACATGTCTGAAGAACAGAGGTCACTAAAGATGGGTACGACAAAAAGAGGGAAGCCGCAGTAGTGCAGCATCCAACTTAAATGCTCTGCTTGCTTGTACCGTTTCTGAACTTCTTGTTTGTGTATATCTCGACACCTTATTAATCAAGCATATACATATATACGACATGTGAAGATTAATAAAACCAACAAGTAAGACAGCTATAGTCGAGTATACCCGACTACGAACTTATTGTACCCAGGTCATACACAAAACCGCACATACACACGAGCGACAGCGCAAGTGAGGTATTTTAAGTGGCGGCAGGTCTTCATTTATGCGTGGGTAAAGGGAGTAAATCTCACGCCGCTAAACGCGCTTCGGCTAGTAAAAATTCACAAAAATTCAAAACTGAATTATATACTGTAAACTCTAGCTCTAAACGGAATTTATTTTTATATTTATATTACTTCAATTTTAATTTATTACAAACAGATTTAATAAGAAAAGCTTTCTGAGTTGGATTTATTTAAATAGGGCAAAATGGCAAGAGTTTCTTAATCCCTTTTTAATTTTTATAGTCTGTTCTCGAAGGGAAAAAGAGTATATTGGGATTGCGAAATGTTCGTCTGTTCATATGAGCGCAATTTTCCACACCCTTGAAGCTAGAGCAACCAAACTTGGTACACATGTTGGTGTATACCTTTAATTTGGGAAGTGTCAAGATCAATTTGACACACAGACTTATGTTTTCTTCGCGTCTCTTACCGAACCCACAAATAACCGGATTGGGAACAGAGTATTCTGCTGTCGGATACGTTCGACTGCAACGTTCTTAGTTGCTATGAATGGTTTTTTAATTTTTTTTTAGCCTATTCGGTGCTTACTGTAATTATCTACATTAAAAATAAAAAAACAAATAACCATACATTTCTTGTGACTTTCTTTTATATATATATAGAAGTTTCGAATTTCAATAAATTAAATATTTTTATTCTTAGAGTACTTTTGGATACTTGATAAATTTAACTTGTTTCCCTTTGGATAGCTTTCGGCCGATTAACATCTTAAACTTGAAGACGATCGATAAGTTGCGATATTAGGGAATCTGCAGCAAGACTATCGAATGCAATAATATTTAGAATTATGTTTCAGGTTTTGATTCAATTTCCCAATTCTTGTGTATTGACGTACTCAGAAAAGTTTAGTCGTGTCGAGTATTGCATTGTCGTGTCACGACACGCGCCCAACTCTGATAATTACTGGTGGATGTCATCATGACGATGATGACAAAGCAAATACGACTAGGTAAGTACGTTAACAGACTGCGGCCTGGTTGGGCTCTGTTGCAAATCTGTAAAGACGAGTGTGTTTGCGGAACGCTGGCTCGTTGGCCGGGTCAAACATAAATATTATTTTTCATTGCATTTTCATTGATTTGTAACACATTTGGCAACCGGCTGACACCTCATCAATTTGTGCTCACAGCTCTGCCGAAGCACCATCAATCAAAATCGCAAACACATAACGTGTCCTTATGTCACTGAGAAATCGCAGCCAAAGGCAAATGAAAATACTTAAAAATGGAGCACATGCAACCAGGCCGCCTTCCGCTTTCATACCACCCGCCTGTCCCGTCCCCACAAGCCATGTGGCATCGCTCGGTTGCGTGTTTGCCAATCCTTTCCGTTTTTGAGGGGGAATTAAAAAGACTTAAAGCTAATGCATGCATCTGTCAATTAGCCCTGTGCAATGGTCTCTCAGCACACTCCATTGACAGGTTAAAGTGAATACTTTATCACTTTTATTTTATCAGCGCAATTTATCGATTTATAGTTAAATTGAATACTTAAATTGTTATAAATATTCTAATAATTTTTACATATTTTAATGTGTGAAAAATGGAGAACCTAAGCAACATTTCCTGATCGACTGACACACAGCCTTCAGTCTTAAAATTAAAAAACATTATTTCCAAATTAATTCTCATTCGGCATACAGCTTAAAAGTTTATTTTTACTCCCTGTACCCATAAAATGGGTAAAAAGGGGTGTTACATCTGTGCAAATGTATGTAACAGACAGAAGGAGACATCTCCGACCCTATATAGTATATATATTCTTGATCAGTATCAAAAGAGATTTCGATTTGGCCATGTCCGTCTGTCTGTCCGTCTGTCCGTATGAACGCGTCGATCTCAGCAACTACAAGAGCTAGAGACACCAAATTTGGAATGTAGGTTCCTGTATACCATACGCAGTTTGTTTCATATTTCAGATATCTCCCCCGTTCCCCCGCAAATCGAGTTCATTCTCGTTCAGAATACCTTTCGAAGACAAAGAAGTAACATTAAATTGCCTAGACACTTGAGCGATATATCAATATTTATCTATAAGGCTTCTGCCGCAGACATTGCATATGTATTTGGGAATAATGTAGGATCTATATTTAGGAACAGTCGGTCAAATATTAATATGTAATTTGCGATAAGCCCGACTTATACTGATTTAATCGATTTGCTTAAGATACTTTTCTATATAGTATGTATCAGAAATCGTAATCAAAATGACTACCATGTCCGACGAGGCATATTGGGAAGCACTGGAGGGCATGCCTGGCTCTGGTTCTGGTTCCGGTTCCTGCGAAGTCAACGCCTGGTTGACTGCTACTGCTATGGCGACTTACTTGGCCCGAATCTTGCGGAATAACCTTCGGAAAATGGGAAACGAAAGTGACAAGGACGGCGATTTTCGGGATGCTGTAGCATCGGATTTTATCTCAACGGATGAACCTGATCGAAATAAACAGGTCAAATAACAATCTACGTCATCTCTGACTTATATTTTCATGACTTCGGAATATCTGGAGCCATAAGTATTTCTTTCATGTGTGGCAAATGATATCTTTGAAATTCATTCGCATTCAAAACACAACCCAGTATATTAACATTTTTTAAAATTCGGTATATGTAAAATTAAAAGATTATTTATTTTCTGGATATCAATATTGCAACGTTTTTGGTTTTCGCGTGATTGTTTTCCAACTTATGTACACAAAATAAAAGTAGTGCCAACCGATCTTGGAAAATCGGTTAGATACTATAGATAGTCTCAAAATACATCGTTGCTATCGACGTCGTCACCGATATACATGAACACTATTATTTTAAAACGCTTTAAGTATTTATTGCATTATCAAAATTTAATTTTTTTTTCAATATTTCGTACTAAGCAGTTGCCTTTTCCTCAATTATTGTTTTGCTATTGCCAATGTTGTTAAAGTTTTTCAATTACTTCGTCTTTGCTGTTGCTTTTGTTGTTGTTACTGGTGTAATTATGCTACCAACTATTTCATAACATGCCACAAACGTGTCTGCGCTGAACGCTCTAAATAAGCAAATGCTCGAACGAACCAACAACAATTTTCCTTTGCTATTTTCTCTTACACCGGAGCACACTGTTTGTTTATACTCTGTTTCCAAAGAAATTTTTTTGAATAAAGAGTATATTGGGTCGTCTGACTGTGTGAATACAATTTATTTCCACACGCTTGAAGGTAGAGCAACCAAACTTAGTACACATGTTCGATTATAAATTCAAGTACCCCCAGAGAGCTCCACAAACTGGAGACAGAGTATACTGCACTCGGTGACTTCTGACTGCAACGTTATTACTTGTTTTCGTTTATACACCCCATAGATTTGCAGAATACGACAAATCTGTAGGGAATTAAGGACCCAAAGCCATAGAATTCATAAATATCGATCCCTAAAATTGTCTCTTACATGTAACTAGCTAGTTTATAAATTATATGAAATAAAAAATATAATTTGTGCTATATACAAGTTAAATTATTTTATTTACTTATTTATTTATTTACGAAGGCAAAACAGTGCTGCCTCGAATCAAAAAATATAATATAATACATAGATATAAGGAAAACATTTTAAAAGCCTACGCGAAATTACAATTGAAATCTAATAACGACACCAGCACGTTGGGGAAGTTTATTTGCCAGTCCGGCTAGCTATGCCCCTATTCACAGCAAAGAATTGCCGGTGGCGTTATTAGAGCCTATATCAAGATAGTGAAGAGTTAGTTATGAAGAAAAAGCTTATAGAATTTAAGGATAATTTAAAACTAAAGAAGAAGAATAAAGAAAGACAGTAGGAATACACATGAAATGAAATGAAATCTCCAACCCGGTGGGGGAAGTTTTATTAGCCAGTCTGTGCAAGCTGTGCCCCAGCTCACAGCGAGGTTGGTTAGAGATTACATTAAGTGAAAAAGGATCTAGGAACGGGTAGGGATGGGAAAGAATAAGAGAGTTATAGAGTAGAAAATAGGAAATAAAGCGGGACATAGAATGGGCAATCTCCGACCCGACGGGGGAAGATTATTTGCCACACTGGCAAGCTGCGCCCCTGCTCACAGCTGGGATTGGCCAGAGATTACCCGTAGGTGATGAGAGCCAAGCTTAATGGAGGGAAGAGAGAGTTCCGAGGAGAAAACATGAAAAACAGAATTGTACTGTGTGTATAGTACACGAAAAGGATTGTGTAAAGCGTAATCAGTAGTGCATGTAGGAAGAGATAAGGGAATAAAATTTCTAGTAGGTCTACAAGGGACAGAGAAATTAAGACGACTTAAAAGAAAGGGAGAATCTATGTCGCCACTAATCAACTTATGTATAAAAACCACACCAAGAGTTATTCTACGGTTAGCTAATGTCGGAAGATTTAAAAGTAAGAGCCTACTGGGATAAGATGGCAGATGAAGATTAGAATCCCAACGAAAATTAGGATCTATAGATTAGGATATATAACAAAAATACATGTATACCAAACAATGTAGATAAGTTGGAAATTTTATTGGTTATTTGATCTTGATCCTTATTGTTTGATTTGTCATTTTATTTGTGTAGAATTGATATACCATTTTCACATATGTATATATTACTTCAGTTTATTTACAGGGCATTTGGCAGTCGTTGATTGGCTTAATTAGTGGTTTATGTGTGCACGCTGATCGACTTCCTTGAAGTTTTTCCTCAAGTTTTATCATTATTAATTTTTTTAGTTGGATTTAAGACTATTTTAGCTCTTTGCACACACACACACACACACACAAGCATATAATAAACGCGCTTTTGGCATAATTACTAGAGCCCGCAGCACAATCGATAATTATGATGTCAGGCTTGGCTGTTGTTGCTGTTATCGTCATCGACTGTCTCGATAATTTGCAGCTAGGCGAGGCCAGACCCCTTCCCCCCAACCCCTGGCTTTCAGCCAACTTCAACGCTCTCATGTAATATTTACCCGCAATTATTGCGAGACGCCGCAGCAAAGTTTGTTGTTATTGTTGCATGTGTTGTTGTTGTTGTTATTATTTGCGGTTGCATGTTGCAAAATAACAATTTCGCTTTCGCTTTCGGCGGCAGCCAGAGTCAAGCCTGTTAGGCTTTACTTTTCTTCATGCGGATCGCATTTAATTGTGAGTCATTTGGAGCGACATCGACCGCAGCGGATGCAATTCACATGAAGTGTCTATGGATATGGCCATCGGTTATATAGGTGGACCTTGCTGGGGGGGAGTGAGAGTGGGCTGCTTGGATAACTGTGACTCAGTACATGACATTTGCTGTTGTCTGCATTTTCCGCAAGTGTTGGGCCACTCTATTAAACATTCTATGGCTTCATTTCACATCAGCGTTTTGTGGACATCGATTTGTTGTGGAGAATGCGTTTCACTAACTAAAACTAGTTTATGTACTAGCTTAAATCACAGCAAACTGTCGTTGCGCAAAGTTAACCGTAAGCTTTCATGAAATTTCATGTGGACGCATTTCAAAAAGTCATTAAACGTGCATCGTAATTAATTATTATGCTGGCGCCAGTAAATTCATGAATTACTTGTTTAATATCCGTAAAGTAATTTTAAAAATAAAAATAATTAAATATTTATAATATATGTTGAGCTATATATCGAGCAAAACTAATAGTTTGCTTATTTTCAAAACTAGCTCAAATAAACTTAGTATAGAAAATAGACTTTTATTCAATAGTTTTGTCAATTAACCAGATTAAAGATTTAAATACGTAAACAATACTAACTCTTCCACATTGAACATAGAATGAAGACACTCTCAAATAAGGCTAAGACTAAGTATATTCAAGTGAAAGTTGGTAAGAATTTGCTACCAGTTATGTAAGCGGTTAATAAATGCTTTCATTCAGGCTTTATTTGGTAAAAAATATATATATATGTATAAATCAGTATAAATGAGCCTGCGTGAAGAACGAAACTCTTAAAAATATGTAATATTATTATTATAATATACACTATGTATGTAAACTTTTTCATTTAAAGTTTTAATAACACGGAAATGCGCACAGACGCACCCCTCCCCTCGCCCCCCCCCCCCCCCCCCTCCCAACCCCAAATGGCAACCCTTACGGAAAACCCTCTTCTGCAACCATCACTTTGACCTTTTTGCCTCACGCACAACCAAAGAACAAGTGAGCAAAGGATTAAAAAAGTTTGTCGCTTTCTCGTCCTGTGCTTGTTATTTTTTGTTTTGTGTGTGAATTTCTTGGCTTCTGAATTCAATTTAAATTTAATTACTTCAAATGCCAACTTTTGACACACATTTTGGTGGCAAGGGGTGGTCGGGTGTGGGACTAATGAGCCAAGTCTGCTGGCTGCCAAGACGTTGTCAATAAGTTGAAGCCACGCAATCTGTCAGTCTGTCAGCCAGTCAGTCATTTGTTCAGTGAATTTGGGAGCACAACATCATGATTTAATTGTATTTAGCATAATTAATGCACACTGTCTGCAATTTTAATGATAAACAACTCTATTCTCAATTCCACTTCCGCGGAAGTGAAATTGAAATTGAATCGAAATGGAAATGGAATTTGAGCATAACTAATAAAACGCAAAGTGCGTGTTCTGAATTCCGAATATAGTTAGTTTTGACCAATTTGAAAGTTGATTTTCGATAACTGAAATAAATATTTATATAAGCGCACCTTTTATTTCAGCTAAATAAATGGTAAGTTATACTTATAAATGGCGAGTCAAAGACAAATGGCTTTTAACAACAACAAAACTGAGGTAGTTCCTTGTAAAAAGTATTTTAATATTGCCGATATTCTTGACATAGCAATTAAGTACTCGACACTCACTTGGCATACATATATTTACACTAGGAACCACAAAAGATTTCGCTCGGAATGCAGAACACCCAAAATGAAACCGATTCCGGGTTCATGGGAAATTGTTTTTTAAAGTATATGGAACTGAGAACAAGACTGATAAACCTATGTATGTCAATGTAATTGCGATTGTTTGTGCATTGGAGTCAGAATCAAAGGCAAATATGTAAAGTCACCCACGCACCCCTCAAACGGCCCACGGCACATTGTCGCTGCCTTTAATCAGATCAGCATTATTAGCATTAACAACAACAGCAACAACAATGGTTAGAGCATCAATCCTTTTTCCCATAAGTCATAAAGCACGTGCCGAGCCTTGTCCTCCGTCATCGCTCCGCCCTGGCCCTAGCTCAGCTTCTAACTGGAAACCCCATTGGCAATTGCCTTTAAGCCTCTATTTGCCTCAGTCTAGAGTTGAGTTGTTCTTGTTGTTGCTAAGTATTAATCGGATTGCTATTGCCCATAATAATACTCTCTTAGTTTACGCAAGTGTGTGTGTATAATAACGGATTGTCAACTCTTTAGAAACGTTTGCAATTATTATTATATAGAATGTTGATCTTTTCCGTCCTTGCGCTAAGGATAGCAACCAATTATCCTATCAAGCTGTGTTCTCCTGCAGGTTCGTAGCTTATTTTATGATGCTGTCAACTGCATTTATGTAGTTTGAGGACATCAGAGGCCTCGAGTACTTACAATGATGCTCAGACAGATTTCTTTCTATTTATGGTAAATTTAGTTTTAATTAAATTTTATATTTAATTGATATTAATAGATATATGGCTTTAAACTGTATAGCTTTGTTGATGGCTGATAGTTTTACAATTGTTGTGAAATACATGAATAAAAGAATCAAGTTTCAGCAATTTAATGTAGTTTCGAAGCAGTTGAAACACTGATTCTTATAGAGTAGCATACAGATAAGTATGGACTTGGGTCAAACATACACACTCGTATTTCATAAGACCAGTACACAATTAAAATGTAGATGCTGTGCAATTTGTTTGTATTTCTTTCAAACCTGCTTTAAAGATCAGTAATAGATTCAGCATTTAAAGAATGAAAGTCTGTTTGAAAATGCGCCCAGCTCATGACTGATTAAATTAAACATGGCCAGCATTAACTTTAAGCGCCTCTCGTTCAACTATACAAAGCGAATTACAAGCTAACCCCAAGCTAACCCCAAGCGACAGCCAAGACAGCCAGCAGAACCAGGAGCAGCAGCAGCAGCAGGACCAGGACCAGGAGCAAGGCCAGGACCAAGACCAAGACGTAAGGCGCCATGGAGCCAAAGTGTGAAAATGGCAAAAGTGTCGGGCGCGACCGGAAGGAATCAAAGACGCAGTCGAGTCGACGGGCGAGTAACACGTTGGCATCGTCTAGAAACTTACAAACATGACATTAAATGTTGCCCAAGCTCAAGCTGAGGCCCAGACTGCACTATGGGGCGAATGATCAGTTTCTGGCACATAAAAGAAGTAGCTAAAGCGTTAAGCAAGGCAATAATTCGTTCAGTACTTTCAATTTCTCCACAATTTTCAAGTTTATTCACTTAACTATTTTACTCGTGCTAAGCTTAATAGCTATTATTCTAACTGTATTTCATTAGGTTAACATTTCTGCTCTGTTATATTACGGTTGGCTGTATTAACTTTTATTAAAACTAACTTTATGCCAGAAAAAGTGTAAGTTAACCCCATTGTGACCTGTGGAAAGAGCCCAAAAGGAGCAACAACAACAACGGCAGACGAAATCAAGACAAAACAGGTAAAAGACGACGCACTGCAGCTAAGTAAAACTTTGGCCATGCAGACAGAGCCGACTGAGGAGCCAAGTTGCGCATACGCCACATGGGCCCAGGAGCTAAGGGACGGGGCACATCGTTTGCTACCTATGGGAATTTCATTTGTTGTTCATTTTTAAGCAGCTCGCGATTTGAATTTTCTTTTGCATTTATATGCAGCTTTATGAGCAGCAGCAGCAGCAACAGCAACAACAACAGCAGCAGCAGCAGCAGCGAGTGAATCTCATGAGCAGAGCCGCAGTAAATTTACACAATGAAATCTTAAGCGCTCCCCCGGGGCCACAGGAACTTACCCGAAGCAGGTAAAACTTTTGCAGACACATACACACACAGGCACACATATATATACTACTATATATACCTTGAATTGTGCACAACATACTTGACTCCAGCACTTGAACAATGCCACATTTATATGCCCCCCATACACACATATGTTCTAGAGCAGGTGGCTGGAGCAAGGGTGGGGATTCGAACGGCGTTCGCCATTTGACCGGAAGTTCGACAAAGTTCAAATTATATGCACACACACACACCACACAGGGCATAAGTTGGTGTGTGTGTGTGTGCGTGTGTGCGTGTGTGGCCTGTTATTCATTCGTTTTTGCAAATAAATGAACCGTATACTAAAACAAACAAATTCAATTGAATCACTCTCCTGGGCATTACAATTGAATGTGCCCAGCGACCAAAACTCTATAGAAAACTCTATCGAACGGGCGTCGCGTCGTCTGCACTCGAATTTTCTTTGTTTTTCTTTTCATTTTTTTTTTGTGTGTATTTGTGTGCGTGTAGTTTTTGCTGTCCGCCCACTAGGAGAAAATCTAATGAAAATGTTCAATTTGTTGCAAACAAACACAAAAAGAAACCATGTTCAGGCACAGAAATCTCCCAAAAATACAAACACACACTTACACACATACACATACAATTGTTATTGTTGTTATTGGCCAACTGGCTGCACTTGGCTGATTGGAACTTTTGGCCATTTTGTTGGTTCAAGGACAACAAATTTGCCAGTTTCTCAGCCAACAAAAAGTTTACATTTGCCTTTCTTTCCTGTCTTTTTCTTTTTTAAATGGTCTTCAATGCGCCGCGTGTGTGCTTCGAGAATCTTTGAATTTGCATTGACCTGAGCATCTAAACTGTCAATAATTCAGTTAAGGCCAAAGACTGAAAAGCCAGTACGACTAAATGGACCTTCGAGCATGATTATCTGGGTTATTAGTTAATATCAACTAACTATTTTGGTCTGAACTTAACTGAAGGAAGTTTGCCAGAAAATTGGTATTGAAAATCAAGAACAATTTTGACATACCAATTATTTCAAATTGTTCAAGCTTTTCTGTAGAGTTTACATCAAAATATGATTAATTTCTTTAGATAAAGTTTAACTAGAATTTCCTTTATGTTTTATAAGAGCAGTGAATTTTGAATTATTTAAATCTTACAGCAATTAATTCAAATCATATTTGGAATATATATTATAGTAATACCTCTTCCTCTTCTTCGAACACCCAAAATTGTTCAATGCTGAACAAATTTCTCAGCCTTATTACCGGCTTTAATCGAAATTTATAATCATTAATTTTGCTTAATATTTTTTCTTACATTTCTATTTGCCCACCCATCCTAAAAATTGGTTGGAATTGAAACTTTTGAAATTTGATTTGCAAACATGAAAATGAGTTGAAATTAAAACAATTGCAAAGTTTCAAATTACTTTCAGCTGGTGTCCAAAGTATTTCATAATAATTTATGAGTCTTGTGGTTTGTAAAATGCATGAAATATTTTGCCAATGCACCTTAAAATAAATCTAAAATCTTGACAAATTGGGTTTTGCTTTTGCCTTTCAGCACAACTGCAAAAAATTTCCTGTTTATTGTGAAAGTTTTTGTTTCGCTTGGCTTTGATTAGAAACGCGCCCACTTATTTGTTACCCGACTGCCGACAATCTTAAACTCGATTTTACTTTGAAATCTGTGCAAGTATTTAATACACATATTTTCGTTTCCTAATATTCCCATTTGAGTGTTTTTGTTAGTATTTGTGCCAATTTGGTTGTTGACTGGCCAAAACAATGAAACAATCATCGCAAACTGTGCCATTTGAGCAGCTCATCAGCGGCCAAAGACAAAGCCGCTCCCTTGACGGACAGCTGCCAGGTTGTGGCAAGCACTTGAGTCGCCACCGTCTCGTTCATCAGCTGCCACACCAGGAAGCAAAACGACAGCCAGACCCCTCTGCGGTGCCCGCTGTGGTCAGGCTGGCATTATTATGCATTTATCAAATGAAGATCATACAAAATTTGACAGAAAATTACACGATGCAAATCCGCCCACTTGGCGTTAGTTGCAAATACCCACTGCAAGAAACAAAGAATATACTAACTTCGACTCTGAGTTACTCTATAGTTTTTAAATGCATAAACAGCGTTGGCTGCAATTGGCCTGTTTCTAAGAATAAATATTAAATAGAAACATAATATAAATAAATATAAATAATAAATATTAAGTCAAAAGCGTTGCGCAAAGAAAATATCTTGGGAACAAGCCTGATTATCAATATGACATTGAAATATTGATATTAAAGCATGAGATATAAGCTCAGCTAACACAGTCTCAAGTTTTAATAATGTTTTATTTATTTTAAATTAATCGTTTGAACTTAAACAAGGAATAGTTATTCAGTCCGTTGACTGTCTTGTAATTCTAGTGTAATACACTTAGTACAGGGTATTAAATAGCAGCAACAAATTCATTGCACGGGTCACTTGAATTTCTGTTTTCCTACATATGCTTCGCAGTGTCCAGAGGGGCGTATACGCAACGCTCGAAATTAGTCAAAATGCGCATGGGTTAGACAAATGGCCGCGAGTGGAAACGAGTCGAGTTTGGCGATAATTATGAGCAATTTATTTAATGATGATTTGCATGGGGCACAATGAAAACAAACAGCACTCGAGCATGTGGAAAATGTAGTGCCAACACTTTTCTACCACTTGTTGTTGTTGTTATTTAACTTCTTTTTTGTTTTGTTTTGTTTTGTGACTGGTGTTATTCCTTGTAATTGCAGTGAATTTGTAGCTGGGAGTTGATGACCCGTTGCCAAATGAGCTCCTTTTTATGTCCGAAGTAAATTAAGAGGCAACAGCCATTTTCGCTTCCTTATCGACTGCCCATTAAACTGCCAATTTGTTACAGCTTGCACATTTTTGATGGCGTTTTAATATCAATTTGGTAGTTCGCATATCTCACTCACTACACCTGGCCGCCTGGAGTGCGATCCCCAAAGCAAATGCCAAATGTCAAATAACCATCAAATGTAAAACTTTTAACGACTCGAACATGAAGCCCCAAATTAGGACCCCACCCAGCAGTTAACAATAAATCGCTTACCAGCCACAACTGGCCAGTTATCAGTTGGCCAGTTATAGATGGTTATGGTGTTGGGGTGTGTGTTATGTGGTGGGGGGATTGTCTGCTGGTCAGCCGGACTCAGCTATTTTTCAGCCCAACTGATTTACAATTCGCTGACAAGTTTTTATGGCTTTTGCAACAAAAAAGAAAAGTTCATTAAAAGCCTTTGTGCAAATGAAACGTCAAAATTGTTTGTCGAATTGGAAAATTTATCGAAATTATTTGATAGGAAATTCACATTTAACAAAAAAACAATCCAATAAGTTAATAATTACTAAGCTAGAAAAATAAAATATATATAATATTTATCATAATTTGAATGTTTGGGTTATTCTAATTTCTATATATTTTTCAAAGTATAATTATTTTACTTGTCAAAATGATTTAACAATTTACTATCATATGTTTAAGTTAAGAGCTACGTTGTGGTTAGTTATGTAAATAATGTAAATGAATTTTATGCAATATTAGATTCTTTGGAACATTTTAATTAGGTAACTTCCTGCCTGATATGTTGTTGTATGTATTTAGGATCAAACTCGTTACGAATGTCCCACTTGAACATCACTTAGCTTCAGCGACATTTTGGCTGGCAACTATTACAAACTGCCCCCAAGTGATGACATAACTGCATCAGCCAAAGAGGACGCACTCTCTATCGCATTACTAACCCATCTTCACACATGCAATCACAATGTTTCCTTATCAAAAAATAACACAAGTGCAATTCGAGACCAAAATGCAGCAAATGTCCAAATCCAAACATTTGCGAGGCAATCGCCGCAAGAGGAGTTGCAAAAATGTTTTCACTTGGCTGACTTTTCTGGCTCCATGTAATTTTCGCACTCAAGTGGAGTAATTTGCGGTCGTCGTTTGGATTGGCCCTCCCAGCCCACCGCCTCTTCCCGCACGCAACCATCAACACTCGCACATCAAAACTTTTCGCATTTGACGGCCCGGCCAATCGAAAGTTGAACAAGTCCATTTCGAAGCTGCATCGGAGGCCGTTTGTGCCTGAATCTGAGTCCGAAACTGCGACTGAGTGATTGTTAATCGTGGCCAGAGAGACGCACATGACATAATGATTGCCGAACATGCGGCTAACATTTGTTATAACATTTTCCACACAGCCTCAGCCACACTAAGCAACATGGTTAATGATGTATTATGTACATATGTATAATGAGTTGTGAAATTAAAATATTTGATAGGATATGACGCAAGATATCATATATAAGACAGAATATATATAATGTCAGATACAAGGCGTAGTTTATAAAATTTAAGCTATAAGATATTAGATGTCAAATAAAGGAAATAATAATATATATAAGTAAGATATTCGATGTAAGGTAGAATATATAAGATATTCGTTGTAAGATGTAAGATATAAGATATCAGATGTAAGACATATGATATATGATATAGAAAATAAAAACACATTTCAAATATGTATTAAAAATATGACTTAAGATATACTATTATGGTAAAAAATATATATATATATATATATAGATTTAAGAAGTTCTATAAGCATGAGTGAAAGGATAAGTTTTGGTAGGATGAACTCTTGTACTATAAAGAAACTATAATGGATTACAACCATAATATAAAGTGTTACTTATAGATAAGCATAGCTGGGTTGTACAAGCTTAAATAAGTTTACTTATTGAATGGTTTTCCACTCCAGAAGAGTACTGTATGTAAGGAAGAACTCCAGTACTACAAAGAAACTTAGTACAACCATATAATGCATTATAACGATTATATAGTATTTAAGATATAGATAAGCATAACTGGGTTGTACCAGGCTTAAACCGGTTTACTTATTGAATGGTTTTCCACTGCAGAAGAGTACTGTCTGTAAGGAAGAACTCCTGTACTACAAAGAAACTTAGTACAACCATATAATGCATTATAACGATAATATAAAGTGTTACAGTTATAGATAAGCATAACTGGGTTGTACCAGGCTTAAACCGGTTTACTTATTGAATGGTTTTCCACTGCAGAAGAGTACTGTCTGTTGCACAGTGCAATTACATTGTCTGGCAGGTAGCAGGTAGGCATATTTGATGGCTGGGAAAGCCTTTCATTAACAAGAGCCCAGTTATGAATGCTGCGCGGAGTAGGCTTGTTGACAAGTGTCAGCGGCTGTGTCTGATTGGTGTTGATGGCTGCACAATTAAAGTTTCAGTGTGGTTGCGGAGACAACGGCGGGGCGCCTTGCTTATATAATGCCAGAAATGATTTACTCAAATTATTTTGTAATGTGCGTTGGCAACTTGCTGCTTTTGGCCAGACTTTAAGCTGCTCCGGCTGCCACTCTACATCTATCTATCCATCCATGCAGCTCCCTCTGCCACTCTGCCACTCTCACTGCTGCGCCTGTCGCCGTGAGCCGTAAGTCAAACAAATCAGTCGTGCCACAAGATTAATGGCAGCATTATTGTGTCGCCTGCATAGTCATCGCCAGCATCGGACTCAGCCTCATCCTCCCTCACAGACCCATCCCCAGCCTCATCCCCAGCCTCAGCCTCAGCCTCAGACGTGGCCCATCATCATCATTGGCAACTTCATCATGCGACTGCCAACTGCCGTCCCTGGTCAGCGCTGGCTACCATAACCCGCTCTCTTGGCCAATCCCAATGCGTTGGCCTCCTCGCAATATCACCCTGGCCTGGCTTCTGACTCTGCCTGCCTTTAGGGCTCTGTCCTGCCTCCTGCCTGGGTTCCAGTGCAAAAATGTTGCATGCGATTTTTCTTGCAGTAAATAATTTTTCATGCCAGCTGTCCTGTTATGTCTGCCTGGTCCAGTCCTGAAAGCCTCGCCTACCTTCCTGCAGTGGTCTGTCCATTTTTGTCTGCCCGTCTGTCGTATTATAGCCCATTGATCAGTTTGTTTTACTAGCTTTGGGCCCGGTCTGGGCTGGGTCTCGCTTTGCCGTCTGGTTTTTGTGTACATTTTGGATTATGAACTCTTTAAAGCATTCGCGTTGTGCCCAGCATCTGGTTTTGGACAGTTGATGGGCAATGTACATGAACGGAGGCATTTCTGTGGTATGGATTGAAGACGATTTGCAGCAGCATAAGTAATTGATTATGATGGATTAGACGACTCGAAAACTACAGATAAATAGCAAGAGCAACAAGTTTTTAAATATAAAGATTTCAAAAGAAAACAGCACTTTCCGAAGAGGTTTTTCATGCCAGCAGTTATCGATGTTTTTAGATTATCTTACCCTTATTAGGTTCAAGACAATGTTGCTTATAACAAGCAAACCTTGATGTTGTCGATATATATTTACAGATTCAAAACATAGCACATCACTATTGACTTTTAGGTAATCAAGGAATAAATAGGCTGACCACTTAAATCGCTTTCCTTACCACTGTACTTGAGTGCCTTGGTGACTCAAATGACAGCGTCTTTCTTCGGTACTTTCGTTAGCAAAGCGGCTTTCATGTCTTGTTAGTAGCCCCAATTGGCGGGCAAGGGACAGGGGCACCGTTGCCAGGGGCGCTGCAGTCATAGGGCCAACAAGGAGGCCAGGGCTATGTAAATTTGTCAAGTTTATTGAGCTGCGCTTCTGAGGACGGCTTAGCCGACCCGCGGACCAACTAAAAATGCCGCCTGCCTAAGCACAAACAACAAATTTCTCATTGTGTGGCAGAAGGAGCTGGCTCTGCTGCCGGCTCTGCTGCCGCCACTGCTGCTGGGGAGCAGTTGCTGCAGTGCCTGCAAAACTTTCGTCGTGGCAGTGAGAAGAACATTTAATTAAATTCCTTTGCACCTTTAGTGCTGCGCTAAAAATTCCAGCGCCGACAGGACTTTCTGGCAAAGACCTACAACAACGACAGCGACAGCGACAACGACATGCAGCAATAACAAATTAATCTTGCGGTTTTGCGCAACCGGAACCGGCAAGTCTGACTCTGACTACGGCCGTAAGCGTAAGCCGTACAAATGAGGCATTTGATTTTAAAACTGGCTCGCAGCAAAAGTTTGCCAACCAAACGGATAACGGGCCATCGACTGAGAAGCGTTTTATGTCGCCGACTGGCGCTTTTATGGCTATGACCTACCCTACCCTCTGGATCGTCACCGTCGACGTCGACGTCTCCGTCTCCGTCTCGGTCACAGACCAGCACCAGCTCCCTACCCGGCCAGGTGGCGTCGCTGTGCTCTATTCAATCAACTGCTGAATTATGTTGACAAGGCACGCACACGCCCAAAACCAACTGACAAACAGTGTTGCACAACGACGCGACGAGGGCAAAGTTTTCAATTTACGTTTTTAAGGCTTGGCCCCTTGGCTCCCATACGGTGTACGGGGTGGGGGTGGCTTGGAGACCCCGACGGCGTCCCACAATTTGCTGGCACTTGCACTTCGTCTTCAATTTTGCAAATGCGCCTTAAGTCAGGCCACGTAAGCGGAAGGAAATGCATAACAAAGCGTTTCTTATTAGCATGACAGCCACAGGGAAAGAGACAGGGACACACACACAGAGAGAGAGAGAGAGAGAGAGAGGAGAGGTGAGTGGGTGAATGAGCAAGATATATTTGGTTAGAGCTAGAGGGAAGACAAGAACTTCAGAGACTATTACTTTGGTGGACTGTTTAATCGATAAGTTTTTAATATTAGTTTTTTGTGTGCCGTTTATGGTCGACACATAAAAGCGTTTTAACAACTTTGAATGGAAGTTCGCCTTAGGCAAGCACTACTGTAGCTCTTTAAGTATCCCTTTGGCTAAATCCCGAAGCGTTTTGAGCACGTGTTTAATGGTCAAAAAGCTTTCGCGTTTTATTATTACAACTGATTAATAAAAAAGCACACAATTTATTGTTTTGCAAGTGTCAATTACGTATTTTTCGTTAACTATTATGACTTGAAAGTGAAAAGGTGAATTGCCAACATAATTGGCTGTATTGTTTTTTATGTTGTTGCGGTTGCAAATGGAAGAGAAGTGGAATGCGTATACTTAAAGATTTTATTGAGGTGCCGACATCAATGAACACCTCAAAACACAATCACCTGGCAAACAGCATATTGTAGTCCCTCCCCAATTGCAATAAGTGGACTCATAAAAAAAGCGAGTCCTGTTTTTCAAGCATTTGGAATTATAGTGTGCACGATGATCTAAGGGTTTATTTGAGGAGATTTTGTGACTAGAAAGTACATTAGTATATGAGTTATTTTCACGAATAATATGATTATAAATTAATAAATGCTTATTATATAAAAGTAATCTGAATATTCGATGTATTATGAGCACTTAAAAATATGATAAAGACCTGAAGATAATTGTCTGACATACTATGTGAAAACTCATTTAATGACACTTCTACAAATTATATAATATATTTTTTTTTGTTTTTTTTTCACATTGACTGGACGTTGATGTAATAAACGAACAGTAAGCATTAACGAAAAAGTAACCACAAATTACACAGATAATATAAAAGTGAAGTTCTATGTAAGAAAATGAAAGTAGCATTACATATGAAGTGAAAAAGATTATTATAATTAGAACATACCTAAAACAAAACAAAAATAAAAAAAAATTAGAACATAAGATCCGAAGATAACATAATTAGTATTACAGGTTCAAAGAGAAAGAGGAAGAAAGTTTCAAGAACTTCTGATCGGAACTGCAAAACAAATTTGGCCGATTAATTCAAAAGAATCAACTTCCCCATTAATTTGTTTATGTAAGAAAAGGTTCTACGATCAGAAAGAGAAGGAAGATTTATTAGTGAAAGTCTACTACGATAAGAAGGCAAGCGAGTATTAGTTTCCAGTTAAGATCTCGAAGTGCAAAGAGCAGAAATTGTTTTTGTACAGATTATATTCTATCCTGAGCTTTGTATTCATTATACAACACTCATATTCAAGAATAGGTCGAACAAGCGAAGTATTAAGAGTTTTAGTAATGTAGGGATAGTTAAATTCTATTGACCAACGCATTATGAAGTATATAGTCTAATAATATTATGCAGAAATATTGTTGAATAACTTTTTGATCCAAGCAAGCGAGAGATTCATTAAAACATTGTTGATCAAATGTTCTGCCTCATAAGCATGGTTTGCTAAAGTTGAGGTATCTTGATAGGGTGTCGAACTTGTAAGCTTGCTTAAGCTATAATCATGCGATTCTATGCTCTTATCAACAGATAGATAAGTCTATTCAATTATTCGTGTTTCTCAACACACAATTCGAACTTTTGAATCGCTATTCCAACTTGTCAATTTGGGGGATTGTGGGCGATAGATATATGTCAATCAGAGTTAATTGATAATTTGAATGATTTCGAAGCAATTGTTAAATGTCAGGAGGGCTACAACAACAACAGATTGTAGTACTCGGAAGAGACATGAGTGCGTAAAATAGTCGAGACAACTTTTCAATTTCTCTGCACGCACCCAAACCACTTCGCCCACATTCCCATGCCCACAATCTATCTGAATCTATCTGAAATCATCTCGGAACCCAGTCCAGCAGCTGAAAATGTCCTGGCGCAAAGCAACGGCGGCGCTTGTCCTTTAAGCCACTTGGCATCTTTTGTCCTTGGGGGCAATCAATCCGTGTTAATGGCTCCGCAGCTAAATCAAAAAGATTGCCACAGCATAAAAAGAGCGAGCACCAAAGAGCAAGAAAGCTGAACAGGGTAATGTGAAAGACAAGAAAAACGATAGAAAAAAGTACACAAATGAAAACCAAAAAATATAAGAAAAAATCTGTTGAAAAATTGAAAAGTTTGCGCAAATATTTTGCCACTTAAGTTGGAAAATCTTTGAAAAGATGGCGCAAGTTAAATTGTTGTAATGTTGTTTTCGGCTTGCATGGTGGCATGTTTAAGCTATTTAATTATGTACTATCCACAACTTGGCCAATTCGAACAACAAATCCTGGCCAAAAACTTGGCTGCCCTGCAGCGGTCCGGGCTAAAAGGCAAACTAGGCAAGACCAAGAAGTTGAAGGCAGCACACACACACACACGCACACACACACACACACACACACATTCACATTACATACACACACTTGACATGGCCTTAACAAAGCGCCAAGCGACGATCTAAGAGGCCCAGGCTCCAGTTACCGAGGGGATGTGTGTGTGTGTGTGGGGTGGGGAGGTGTAGTGGAGGCGAATGCAATTTGTATGCCCGTCAAATGCGGCTCGTTATTGCGAAATTTAGAACTGCTCGAAATAATTCCAACAAATTTTCGTGCAAACGAGGCAGACGCAGTTACAACAACAAAAACAACAACACCAACATGTAATACAACCAAACTAACACACCCACACACTCATACACACACACACACGAAACTACGGCATAAGAATTTTGACACCCAGCACAATTGTCAATGTCGAACTCGTCTATGAATTATTAAATTATTTCTTGCGTGAAATAGTACAAGACACTTTCAATTTCGAGTTAGATTAATTCGTGTTCACACGGAGCATGATTAAAGTTGCACAAAAGAGCGCACTATAAGAATATTGTCCTTTAAGCGTTATTTAAATCACAAAAATATAAATATGTTTACGTGTAGCAGCTTCGTTTAGAGTTACCAAAAAACACTTCTAATAGAACAGAGTTCTGTTTATTGCATCTATCAGACCTGTTTTAATTTCCGAGGGTTTTCATTCCACAATTTTTTTAGTTCTTGTGTTCCCATTTGCAATTAAAAAAGCAACCGATTATCGCTGTTGAGGGTATTTACTCGTATATTCAATCAGTTTTCGGAATTCAGAACCGCCAACAATTTCAATTCAAATCACTCGATTTGATAGGAATCTAAAATGTTAAAAGGCCTGTATACTTATAACATGTATGGTCAAATCTGACTCATGACTTTCTCATCATAAACATTGTTTTAATCCCACCCAATGCGTATTACCCATATAAATACCAATATACTCCTTATTGTTTTATATATTCAGATGTCTTGACTTGAATATTACATTTTAAAACTCTTTCGTTAGGGACATCTTTGTCGCCTGTCTGTGTTACCATGTTAACCAATTGGAGTCAACGGATGCCACCCAATGCTGCCACAATCCGTTGCCCGAAAGTCAGACTTCTTCTTGCCCGTTCCCCCTTCCCCGCGCTCTCTCTGTGTCTCGATGGCCGCTGCACGTGCATTAAAAGTTTAGCGCCAAAGTTGTTGGTGCTCGTTGCCCCGACGCCAGGACGCAACCGGCGCAAACCGGAAGTGGCGTTGGCGGCGTGTGCCACGCACACGTAACCAAAGTCGAGCGGGGCAGTGCCGGCTGCTGGAGGAGGGCAACGTGCAACGTGCACCGTGGCAAGTGGCATGGCTGATGTAGTTTAATTATGTAGAAATCGAGACACGCACTTTGCCCAGACAACGTCAACGATGGATGCACAAGCTGCTGGCTGTGGCTGCTTTTGGGTCCTGCTCCTGCTGCTGCTGCTGCTGCTGCTGCTGCTGCTCCTGCTCCTGCTGCTCCTGTACGTGGCTCGGGCGTCATGCAATCGACACGCCCACTTGGCGACACACCGCCCTCATAACTAGCGCACGCAAAATTTGTGGCTTTTTATCGGCCAGGTGGGGCAGGTGCCCTCTGTGCGTGTGTGTGTGTGTGTGTGTGTGCGATTATAAATTCTGTTGCATGTCAGTGGTTTCCATAGTTAGTGAAGGCATCGCTTAATGCAACTAGGTAGCTGGGTAGCCAGGTTGCCAGGTTGCCGGGTAGCGACAGGTGCGAATAAATGTCCTGGATTGTATTAGGCTGACGAGTACTTTTCGGCACTGCAAGCATTCAGCTAGCAGAAACTTTAAGCAAATGGCTTGAGTGTGACTTACAAAAAAAATAAAATGAAATTCTATATAAAGTGCAACTTTCATTCTGGCATCGCATAAATTTCAATATACCCAAAGTCGGTGAAAGCTGCTCAGGTTTTCTGTGGGCATTACGAACCGTAGGAGACAGTCGTTTATATCAATTAGCCACCGCGTCTGCCACAGCAAACAGGACAACAGTTTACAGTCTGACTTGGGTTCGGGTTCGGGTTCGGGTTCGAGCTTGGAGCCCTGCTCAGGTGACTCCAGCTGAAAATATAGCTGCCAGTGTGTATGGGTGTGTGTGAGAGTTGTGCACATTAATTGATTTATTTGTGCGTTTATTTCGCTTCAAATGTGTAAATAAATTCTAAAATGAGAAAGTCAGCACTTTGAGTTAGGTACTGGGATTAGGTAGCTTGTTTTAAATATCCTATAAATATGAGCGACTTTCTACTTATTTTATACAGTGATCCGAGCCAGAATACTTTTAGTTAAATCAGAAATTGTTCGTTTATATAAACAGACAAGATTTCATTCTATTCTTTAAAAGATTCATTAGAAATATTCGATTATCATCCACTTTTATTGCAATTAAAGTTCAAAATTGGTAGAGCAAGGATACAGAAAGTTGCCTAATCTATTTTAAAGGAAATTCACTCGAAAAATACTATTCTTATTTTAACAATTATGACTACCGGACGATTTCTCCTCCAGCTTCGACCCAGGCTAACCTGCAAAGCTGAAATCAGCACACACACGTATTCTTTGCCTAAAGAACCGGAACTACAACAGAATCCTGAAACAGAACCTCTTTTCAGCAGTTCATCTGGTGGGACAGGGAGGGGAAGGCAGGGCAAATAAAACCCCAGACAGTTGACTGAAAAACAATTCGCGTTGCCAACGCAATTTCACACTTTACCAGCTACAAATTGCAACATCATAGTCCAGCGGTTACACCCACATAGAAAGATGCCTGAACCGAATCCTTTCCTCGAACAGAAGGGGCGAGGGGTGAGGAATGCGCAAACGCAGCCTCCTTGCCAGATTATAAAGATGACGATGGCGCCGCTGCTGCTGCTGCTGGGCTATGGAATTTTATGATTTATGAGTGCGTCCTGGCAGACACGAGCTGAAAGGGTTGGCGGAACGGGATGCAGGCAGCTAAAGTATTTTTCTTGGCTCTTGGCGCCTTTTTTTCAATAGTGGCGCCACAGAAATTGTTGCACTTTTTGTGGCATTGCCATTGGTCCAAGTACTGAGTACTGAGTACTGAGTGCAGGTTCAGGTCAGCGTGCTGGCCATTTGATAAATGAGTTTTTCACTTTTGCAACGGCCAGGCATTGGAAAGAGTAGAGCCCTGAGTTATGAGCGATGCGAGGAAGCGAGGATGTGAGGATGCCACGACGATGACATCTTTTGCTCCTGCCTCAATCTGTCAGGGCGCAGCAAATTGATCTGACGACTGTGGTCGTTCCAACAACAAATGCGCTGCAAATCACATCGGTTAATGCCCACTTCCCGTCCCCTTGAAATGCAGCAACAACAAACGCAATTAAGCCGCCCCATGCAGCATGCCCCATGCCACAGCTGCCAAATCCTTTTCGAATCACCCGCATTCCCAACTCAAGAGGTGTGCGAAATTCCCCTGCCTGATTTGCAACAAAAAAGGCTTTAATTAATTTATGCATGCGAGATTTGTCGAAACCCTCAGGCCATGTCCTTGTTTGGGCAGATGAAATCCACCCCGGTAACGGGGAATTTAGGTTTGCGTAAATTCCTTTAGTATTTCACGCAGCTTTAACAAACAAATATGTATAAAAATAAAAAATAACGTCTGTTATATTCATTGATTGCTGAGAACCGCGCTCTTTGCCTTCTCCCACGTTATTCAACACTTTAAATCTAGCGATGAGTAAATAGTTAACCATTTATTAGTGATGGGAGAGCAGTCTTATGGTCACCCAGCTATCGGCATGCTACAATTCATACTTTTCCAGTTTTCATTATGTGCGAATTAAATAAAATGATTTGTTTTAGGTATTTCCCTCCTCTTAAGCAAATAAAACTTACCTTGGTGCAAATAAAATATCTACCCTGGTAGAAACTATGAGAGTGTAGGTGAAAACTGAAGGCTTAGTCTTAACTATAAATTTCTTAATTTGAGGTGTTGTGTTGTAGATTTCTCCCAATACTAAGGTGTTCTCTAAAACTATATAATATGATCTAAACTATAAATTTATTGATATGAGGTGTTGTATTGTAAATTTCTTCCAATATTAAGCGGTTCTCTAAAATTTTGCAATGGCGTAACTGAAATAAGAAACAGCTGCCAAAAAAATTCCCAAAGTCGATGCTTAGAAAATACCTTCAAATATCAAAAATAATATATTCCATATTTAAATTTACCCAACAATAAAATATGTGTGTGTGTGTGTGGGATGATATTTGGCCAACAAGGACTGTATCCCGCATTTTGTGTTGGTATGCAGCTGCTTTGCAAATGGCTCTAGCTTTTTTATTATTTTATATTCTTTTCGAGCAAGGTAGGTGGCATTCAACACTGCTTTTAAGGAGATTATTTAACTTTCTTCATCACGATTAGATAAAGGTATGATTGCGTTAATTATAGCAGTAACAATTTTCGATATCTTGATGCTGATGACATGTTTGCTATTCTACGCACTTTGGAAGGTAAATCCAATGTCAACTTCAATTTCAAAACTCGATTTCTATTAAGACTTCAACTCATTTTATAGCGCAGCACAACCTTAATAGGAGTATATATGCTCTTTTTCGGAATATTTGGAGCTGTGACTATAGTTTATTTAGTACTTAATGCTTTCCACGTGATTGACTGGCGCGAAGGAGCAAGGAATTCGAGGCCTTGGAAGGCTTACCTGCTCGCGACATCATTTACAGGTTGATTGAAGTAAAGACTATCCTTGATTTTAATTTATTCAAAGTATTCTTTTTACTAGGTGGATACACATATACATTAGCCGTATTATATTTTTACCGCACCTATTTAATTGACGGAGATGATTAATTTTGAAATTGTACTTTTAAATCTTAAAGATATTACAGCGACAAAAAAATGTATAAAACTGAAAAACTCCTGTGCTTTTTTAAAATGTATATTATGGATTTTCAGCAGTTCTAAAGATTGTACCACCTTTATATACCCTAGCAGAGGGTATTATAAGTTTGTCTCGAAATGTGTAATGGACTGAAGGAGACGTTTCCGACCCAACAAAGTATATCAATTCTGAATCAGCACGAATAGCCGAGTTGATACAGCGATGTCCGTATGTCCCTCTGTTTCTATGCGAACTAGTCTCTCAGTTATAAAGCTATCGTAATGAACCCTTCTTTTTGCTGCAGGCAGTACATATGTCGGAACCCGCTGGATCGGATCACTATAACATATAGCTGCCATAGGAATGATCGGTCGACAACTATGTTTTTGTATGAAAAACTTTATTGTTTATAAAGATATCCTCACCAAACTCACCCAAGCCGAATTTTTGAAGAGTTTATACAATCTGATAAAATTTGGTCATAATCGGACCACTATATCACATAGCTGCCGTAGGATCGGATGAAAAATGAGTTTTTGTATGAAACTTTAGGTATTATTATTAAGAGTGAGAGTTTTAATATACTTCAAATAGTTTCGAAAATTGAGTTTTGTATGAAAACATTTCTGCTAGGGTATAAAGCTTCTTTCTTGTTATTTTTTCAGCTTAATATTAATAAACAATTATTCATACGACTTAGCTTAAGAACTCGTAACTGGGAGCTATTAAATAGCCATAAAGTTCATTTCAGAGACTGCCTTCAGAATATTATCCCATTTTTGGCACGGATCTGGCAGCCGCCAAAACACTTCCGTTTATTGTCTCTCCTTTGTGGGTGAGGAGTGAAGGGTGTGTGTGTGTGTGTGTGTGTGGGGCCTCCAACTAAGTGTCAAGTGGTTGAGTAGCATGCATGACTAGAGTTACCGCTATGCCAGATATTCCCTGCTCCTTTTTTAAATATTTTTTTCAACAATTTTTTTAAACGTTTTTAGTTGCCCCAGCGACCAGGAAGCCAAACAGCCGACAATTCTACGTGCCCAGACAGTGGCAATGAGCAGCGACAGTCAGGCAGACAATCAAGCCGCACACTCACATATACACACACACACACACACACACACACACACACACTGAAGTACAAACGTGGTGTGCACATTTCCAGCTCAATTGCGCGTTCAATGAATAATTTAGTTGAAAATTTCGGCGCACTTTTTGTGTGAAAATGCGGTCTATACAGTTATTTGAGTGCAACAGCTAACAGCCGCTCTCAACCCCCTCCATCTACAACGTCTGCTCAGTCAGTCATAAAATTTATGCGTTTTTCCTTACAGTTTTTCTCATTTGGCGAGCATCGCCTTTTTTATACCCTGTAAGCACTTTAAATGGGTTGAATGTATGTAATAAACTTAAGCAAAAGCTTAGAACAAACAGAGCAAGTCTGTTCTGAGTCAATATAGCATGCTATATGCTCTTGATCAGCATCAGCAGATCAGCCGATAAAGGCTTATACAGCTGTATGTCTGTTTGAATAATGCATTCGATTTTAAGGACTACTAGATAAAGATGCCAAATACGGTATATTATCTCAGCTGCAATTTTGAAGATATAGTATGTTTGATATTTGAAAAATATCTTATCAAACTGTTGATGTATTGTAAAGTCTTCGAAAAGCACAAAAAACACACAATCTATTCCAGAAACGGAGAAACTTCTTGTATGTGAGTATGACTGTCTATTTGGGTACTTCAGCTTTAGGATACAGGGAATTTTCTAGTCTGGCAATGCCATTTAGAGCATACTTGTTTGTTTCTGTTTGTGGGGGGAGTTGTGGGGGAGTTTTGCTCTCTGTTGCCTCATAAAATGCCTCGCGCAACAGTTGAAAAATTCTAAACGCGCCATAAATGCTAGGCGACTATGCCCACCCTGACATCAAGCCACCACCCACCACCCACCACCCACCATCCGCCGCCCAACGCAACTGCACTTTGCTGGCGTTGCCATATCAGCGCCATAAATAAATTTTCCATGTTTGACTTTTGGCGAAATGGCACAAAAAAAGAAACAAAATAATAATAAAAGAAACTGCATGATATGGCAATTGTGGGCGGTTGAATACGATTGCTTCAGGGCATGGCACTCTATGTGTGTGTGTGTGTGTGTGTGTGTGTGTGTGTGTGTGTCTGTGTGTGTGTGTGCACATTATTTTTATGACTGCTGACGCTTTCTGTGGTAACAACAACAGCCATAAAAATAAATTTTAAAATAAAAGCGCGAAAATGGAGGCTGTTTGTTGTATGTGATAAAACTACAAATTAGGCAGCAATTTTCAAATTTGTTTCATTTTCAAATTGAGCGACTATAAAATGAATGGATTTTTGTAGCTACACCAATGGGTTTTGGCTTTAAAATGTCGTTCAATTAGAGAAAAGTGTTTTTATACCTTTTGAATAGGTGATCTGCCTTCCTTATACACTATTCAAACAGTTTTTATAACATTGATGTTTAGTAAAAGACACAAAGCTATATTTAACAAGTAAGAACGTTGCAGTCGAACGTATCCGACAGCACAATACTCTGTTCCCAGTCCGGTATAATTTGATTATGTGTGGGTTCGGAAAGAGACGCGAAGAATCTGCAAGACAAGGTGTGGGAGATATAGATTTTGCTCATTTTCGGGGGAGGGGGTAGCGGCCTCAAAAAATGTTTGATGCAGTTTTGTCCAGGGGGTCAACATTAGTCTGTATGCCAAATTTGGTGACTCTACTTGTACAGGTCCGCAAGATATTGATTCCGATCTTGACACTTCTTAAACAAACTTCAAAAAAAAAACTAAATTTTGCAATATACTTAACACTTCATTTGTTTTAGAATTGTTTATTATATTTTATTTTTAATTTAATTTTAATTGTACCACAAGTGCTGGAAATTGGCGGAAAACTGTTGTATGCAACTTTTTTGTTTACCTCCGATCAGCCTTGAGCTCATTCTCGATAATCTAAGAATCCCATTTTCGATCTTTTTTTTAACAATTTCAGAAATTTATTTATTTACGAAGGCAAAACAGTGCTGCCTCGAATCAAAAAAAAAAAAATATAATATAATACAAAGATATAAGGAAAACATTTTAAAAGCCTACGCGAAATTACAATTGAAATCTAATAACGACACCAGCACGTTGGGGGAAGTTTATTTGCCAGTCCGGCTAGCTATGCCCCTATTCACAGCAAAGAATTGCCGGTGGCGTTATTAGAGCCTATATCAAGATAGTGAAGAGTAAGTTATGAAGAAAAAGCTTATAGAATTTAAGGATAATTTAAAACTAAAGAAGAAGAATAAAGAAAGACAGTAGAAATGAAATGAAATGGAATGAAATCTCCAACCCGGTGGGGAAAGTTTTATTAGCCAGTCTGGCAAGCTGTGCCCCAGCTCACAGCGAGGTTGGTTAGAGATTACATTAAGGAAAAAAGATCTAGGAACGGGTAGGGATGGGAAAATTTAATAAAATATATAATTTATTTTTTACGTTTGCTGTTGTTGTTGTTATTCTGTGTTTTTTTATTGACCTAACACTTATAATTTATTTAGTTTCTTGGTATTGTTAGAAGCTTGCCCAAAACAAATAATATATTATTATAAAAGATATTAAATTAAGTTTGTTAGCCTAAATGTGTAATTAAAATGCTTTGAGCCTCTGTTTACTTTAGTTATTTTTAGTTGAGCACCCAGAAGGCTGTTTACAGTTCATATTATAATCCAAGCTGTTGCCAAACAGGATACTTCGATTCAAACAAATGTGGGCTCACAATATATCAAGATATGAAAATGTAAATATTAGCCAAGCAGAGAAAATTTATAGTTTATTTGCTGAGCCGATTGTCAGGCAGGTTATGAGAGCTTAAACGGACTTGAATTGTGGGTTAACTTCATTAAATCGAACTCATACTGAAAGTAGAAGCTAGCAGCTGCATGCTTAAAGGACCGGCGCTAGACAAGGTCCTTGGAGCGGAGCGAAGCGAGTCCTTGCACAAAAATATATGCACAGCTCGGAGTTTGTCTTCTTAATTAGTGGCCAAGTTGAAGAAGCTGCACACAAAGCCCAGACACGGTCTGTGTGTCTATATGTATCTATATAGATATATATGTATAAATCCACGTTGAATGTCGATTTGAATGGCTTTGTCTGAGTGTTTGTGTGTGTGTGTGTGTGGCATGAAGCCGTCTGTTGAAGTTTTTGGGGCACGTGTTTGCTTTGTGCGGATTATGATTATTATATGGCAATTATGCGTTTGTCTTTTGTCAATTTTGTAATAAGTGAGATTGCCTTAAGTAAATGCTGAGCCGCAATTTGTATCAATTTGAAAATGGCGCTTCACATTTCAATTGGAATTCACTCGCAGTGCTTGTTCTATTTGTCTTTTAGCTGCATATGGCATTTATAATTGCTTGAAAATCAATAATTAGTCGAGAGTTTCAGCCAAGTTGCCACTGAACAAAATGCCGCAATTAAAGGACTATGGACTGGACGGAGCAGCGAGCTTCGGATGTAAGGGGGTTCAGGGTACAGGGTCCTGGCATCGCACCTTCAATAGACAAATTAACATTTCGACAAAGGCAACCTAATCAAATGTCACAATCACGCATGCGGCTGTCCTGGCCAGGACTCAGCCAGCCAGCTCGTCCAGCCAGCCAGCCAAAACGCCCAACTGCCGAGCACATCCTGTCCAAAAGTGACATTTTGTTATACTCCTGGATTGCAGGCTGGTGGGTGTCGGGCCAGTTCCTGGCAGTGCCACTTTTTGCAGCCCCTTCGCATAACTTTCACTCTTGTCAGTTGCAAATTACGCCGCACGTCCTGGCACAAGGAGGCAGGGGGCGGCAGCAACGTCGTAATTTAAAGCTTATTTTGACACTCACTGCCTGTGGCAACTGCCTGGACTCACCAGCAGCAACAACACCCAATTTGCATCTTTCAAAATCGTGTTTTGTTACATTTTGTGGATGCGCAAAAATTTGCATACGACAATTAACACTCCAAAAGGCGCGCCCCAGGACGAGGGAGCGCGGGCGATGTGCCTGCTGCTGCTCACATGTATCGTGTCTAAGGGTGCAGCAACTCTCAGTGTGTCCTCTGAGCAGCTTATCCTGCATGCTGAGGCGGTGCAACAAACGTTGCAGGCCTTGCCCCTACAACGCTGCGTATGCGTAATGTTGTCTGCCCCATTGACAACAGCAGCAACAACAACAACAACATCAGCAGTAGCAGCAACAGAAACAACTTCGAATTTGTTGCATGCCTCATAGAATAAGACAGCTCAGATATGTAAATGCTACGACTTGAAAATGGGCTGTCGACTGCCAGGGGGCGGGGCGGTGAGGGTGTGGGTGAGGGTTCAACTGTCAGAAATTCTATTATTCAATTCTGAAAAGCAAAACAAACTAATGAGAATTACAAAATATTTGTCTATCTAGTTTCGAGAATGGAATGCTGCTGGGATTGCCAAGAGGATTGCAATTTCATTGATATGAGCTATTTTTGTTGGCTATTTGTGCCCTCAGCTGCAAACTGGGTTACTTTCTGTGCAGCTGACAGATGCTGCATATATCATGTGTTTTATTACATTATGTTCACAGTTCCTGAGACTCGTGGTATTGAAAAGTGTTCACAATTCAGTAATTAAATGACAGAAAGAAAATATTTCATACGAGTTCATTGTTTTTAGTTTTCGAATGCAAACAAAACCTTTTCAAATGAAAAACTTCATAGCTAAAGGCAGCCTTCAATTAGTTTTTAATATTTCCAGTATTTACTGGAAAGTAATCGTATAAGGATGCTATTAAATTAAATTCTTTAAATAAGGTCTCACTTGTGGATAAAAATCTATATAGAAACATAAGTAGTTGCTTTAAGAATTATCAAATTATTATTTATATTATATTATTATTAATTACTGCTTCAGAGCAGATTTCAGTGCTATTTGGAAAAATTATATATTGTAGTGTAAAGAAGTTTCTTGACCGGGGTACAAATCTCAGTCGAGCCAAGGTCCGCTTATAAGAATATTTGTAAATCGCTGGGGCACTGAGAGACGGGGTTCGTAGGCAACCCAAAATACTCAGGTTCTACCGGCTACACTACACTACACAAGTCGAATAACCCAATAACGGCCGGGCCAAAGCTTCAGACGCACTCCACCTTACAGTGGCCATACTGTATTAGATGCTCTCAGCTAGAGAGCGCGTGAGAGGATTGGAAAGAGATAGCGACATTTGTAAGATTTACATATGTACGGTTCATTTTCAGCCTAAAAACGATAAAACAAAAACAACAAATTCATGAAATCATCCGCAACAGAACCGCTCGCCACAAAGTACGCTGTCGTACTGAAAAAGAAGACAGCGAAAGAGGGCAGCCAAGCGGCATACGTTACTTTGTATAAGTGCATCTTGGGCCGGGCTAGAGCCTCAGTCACACTCCGCCTAATAGTGCTGTGCTGCAGCCTCAGTCGTACTCCAACTCACTCACACTCGCTGTTCTTAAGCGAGAAACCGACACTCGCACTTTTACACTTTTACACTTGCCGCCGGAATACACTATGCTACTTGTCACTATGCAGCGGGGGGTTAGATTGAATTATTAGGCAGGGGTAAGTTTGTTGAAGCGTTTATTTCTAGCGCTAATACATTAATTAAACGTTTACAGAGTTAATATTGTAATTAAAACCGATTACTTGTCTCTGCTTTTGCTTGTTACTCTTCTTTTCTCATTTCCCCGTTATTCTAACGCGTAACTGTATACTGATCGAACTATTTTCGCACGTCTGCTCACTTTCAATGTCAAAATCACAGTCCTGAGCTCTTCGCGGTCAAGCCGCGCGCTAACCTCGTTAATCCAAATCGGTCAAGAGCTTTCGTTCTCTGCCCTAGAGCTTTCGCTCTAATTAAAGACGCGCTCTAGTGGCAGGATCGTGCAACTGCCCAACAGTGCGTGCTTGCGGCGGTCCAAAGCCGTTAGATTCGAATTCGAAATAACTACTAATTATTTATTTTAATTGTACGCGCTCCGTGCGCCTTTTAATATAAACACTTAAAACTACGATTCTGAATATAACCTTAGCGCTCCTTGCGCGTTGCTAACTTAAAATAAGTGCGCTTCTTGCACGTTATCCACCTAATCCTAATAAATTACATCTACGGCGCTACTAACTATATCTTAATAATAATAATATTTGTGAGGGGATCCGGGCAGACTCTCCTCACAGTAGGGTTGAATCAAACATATTGATACACATACCAATCCTATTATAATTTAGCGTAAGGTATGACAGCCTTTTTAATCTCATAAGCCTAACCTCAAATTCAAACCACCATGAGGGGGCTTTTTTGCGAATGTAAAATGGATTCTTCAATGTATTTGTAAGGAAAAATGAATACACTCAGTTCGAATCTACCTTTATGCTCTGTGTACAGCACTTCTCGCATGAAAGCGAGATGACAAAACCAAAGTACAATATCTTAAAGCAAATTAAGAACCGCAATCAGCCGCAAACATTTTACACACAGCCCTCACATTCCGAAATCGAATGACGGAAACTGTCGCGTGCCCCCCAAAGGGTTGCCGCAGTTGAAAGGAGAGCCCACTTTCCCGGGAAGTATCGAATGGGGGGTGTTATGGGTGTTGTGCTGGTGAGTGGTGGGGCAGCTGGTTGAACGTTTGTTGTTTGATGCCAATGCCAAGAAATGCCATGATAAGCACACCAACACACACACACACACACACACACACACACACACAAACACACACAAACACACACAGTTGCACTTAATACGCTTAATTGACTTTCATGTATGCACGAGTGAGTGCAGCGACACGAGGGAGGCGCCGAGGTGCGGGCGGAAAGGCAGGCGAGCTGACGCGACGGGTACAGGAACATGCTGACGTCTGCTGTGTCTACATGTTGGCCAGGCTGCTGCATCACTGAGCCAAAACTGATGCGGATTGATGCGGACGGACGCAAGCCTCCAACTGGTGACATTAGCGCTGCGAAATTAGCCAGGCGACAGTCGGGAAACAAACAATGTAACGCCCTACCCAAAGGTCAATCGACAAGTTTAAGCTGCTCCCGCAAGGGGCAGAGAAAGTAAGCCGGAAAGTGGATGGAATAGATGGATTGATTTAAAAGACAGCAGCTTAAAAGAAACAAGTTCAAATGAATATAGGATGGAATATTGCAATTTAGGAGAGTTAATAGGAGAAATAATAAATAATAGATACAATAAATTCGATCATAAATTAGTGAAATAGATCGGCTGATTGAAAAGACAGCGGTATACAAGAAAGAGTTAAAGATTAAAAATTGCTAGTTAAGAGATTCAATCGGATCAGATTGATATTTAAATGGAACGAAGGATCATATAAGTGAAACAAAAGATCATAAAGTCGATCATAAGTTAGTGGAACTACTATACCAGAATGAGTTTGAGATTGAAAATTGAAATTTAGAGCTTCAATAGGATCAGATAATATATTATCTTTAAATGGAACGAAAGTTCATTACATAGAATCTTTAAGTGAAACGAAAGATCATAAATGCGATCATAAATTGGTGGAATAGGTCGGAAGATTGAAAAGACAACAGTCTAAAGAAAGCGTTTTGGATTGAAAGTTGTAATTTAAAGCTTCAATCGGATCAGATTTTATCTTTAAGTGGAACGAAAGATCATTGTATAGTATCTTTAAGTGGAACGTAAGATCATACGTTCAATCATAAATTATTATTTCAAACAGTTTAACGAAACTCGTTTTAATACGACGAATTGCTCATAATAATGATGATGTATTGATATTGCTCATATATTATGATAATATGGCTGGAAATCCTTGCGGCCTCATTGTTCCTGATTACGTGTTGTCAATAAGTACCAGGAATGTCCTCGTATTGTCAAAAGGCATCCATAATCGCACACAGAACGCTTACGAGTTGAGCCCACCCAAATGCGAGTGCACGTATTCAATGGTGAGCTGAAGCCCCATTCGCATACACTCGCATTTAATCACTATTCACTTCATTGATTCACTTATTCAGTTTCAGTATTGTTCGCGCCCCAAAATGCCAACGATTCCACTCTCTCTCTGTCTCTGTCCCGGTCAGACCCGTTGCCAGCTCAAATTGTGGGTGGTGTTTGTATTGTGTGGATTTTGTGGCTCTTTTGCAGCACTTCCAAACATCGTTGTGTTAGTGTATGGGTAGAAGTTTGTTGTGTGTGTATGTGTATGTGTGTTGTGTGTTGTGTGTTTGTGGGCTTGTCAATCGCATTTGACAGTAGCTGCTATTCAATGCACACATAACTTGACAATTATGCAAGCATTTTTCCTGGTCCTAATCCTTCCGAATTAGTG
Source organism: Hirtodrosophila confusa (assembly GCA_035043065.1). Lineage (NCBI taxonomy): Eukaryota > Metazoa > Arthropoda > Insecta > Diptera > Drosophilidae > Hirtodrosophila > Hirtodrosophila confusa. The sequence continues at coordinate 232,494 of JAWNNI010000035.1, read as the reverse complement.
GCTGTTCTGTGGAATTTGCAATCCAACGAGTGCTTCAAACTGTGTCAACTATGGCCTGTTTAAAGCTATGAGCTCTGGTTTAAGCATTATATGAAACACAGCAGAGTGCTATGAATATGTTTTTAGCAAAAGCTAAATACTTTCCTGGCGTTTTAAAATTGGAACTAAGAGAATTGTCAGCATTTGGCATTTCCAATAAACTCTTTACTCAACTGAGAGCTGCTTTGAACTATATAATTTGATGTTATTATTAAAACAATATGCAGTTAATATCTTTTAGATAATTTCTTAGGGATAGTGCATAATATTCAACAATTTATGAAACAAATCATAGAATATATATACTCCTGAATTCTAGAACAGTAATAGTTATATACTGCCAGACTCTATATGTATGTATATACAAAAGAACTATACTATCCTAAGCTGTTGACATTTATAATACTTAATAACCATACATTAATTAATAATAATAATCTAAAAATGCAAGTTTGGAATTTAGGATAAATGCAAGTGTTTAATTTATTATAAAAGTTGTAGCTTATTTCAGAGATCTTAACAAGAAAGGAATCAATTTAAAGTCACCTATCTTAATACTGAAGAGGATTACATAGAATAGGTCAATTGTGTTTGCATTTATTTTGTTTAATCTCAAGTTTTTGAAACCAATTTAGCTCAATTCAGTGAAACAAGGATTAAGTTGGAGTCACATTAATCTCAAAGCTCAAGCAGTTGCAATTCACACACACACACATATACAAACACAACAGCTTGCTGACAAACATCTTCCATTCTTGGTTTATTTCTCTCATGCCTCGCATAACTCTTAAGTGCATTAAGCCCTTTTTGACTTCTGCTTTTCTTGCACTTCAACGAATAAAATGTGAGCCTTTCCCTCTGTTCGAAAGGGCCCCACACAGTCAAACTGTCTGCCATTATGCCACTCTGTCCCACTGTCCCATTGTCTCCTTGTCCCACTGTCTGCCTGTGCCTATTTGTCTTTCCGCCAGCATCGCCCCGAATAAGTAAAGTCAATGTCAGGCGGGCTTCAAGTGAAACTCAATTACACGCATACATATGTACGTGCTACGTACCTGCAAGCTCAACACACACAACAAACACACACGCACACATTAACACACACATTCACAGAGCTGCAGACGCATACATCACTTTTATTTATTTACATACCAGAAGAAAGTAAAACTGTATTCGAAAAGCCGAAACAGCAATTCTCTACTTCTAATGGAATTTCTTATAAATACAAATCGAAGCTAAAAAAATTATATTAATAAAAAAAATAAAGTCTATTCGTTATTTAAGTTAATGATAAAATCTATTAATAAAAAATAAAAATTGTCGTAAATTAAATATTTAAATTTATTTATATATTTTACTTCTTATATTTATAAAATTGTATGCTAGAAATTAATTCTAAATTACAATGTTATTTATAACCCGAGCAACGGGGTTTTAAATTATGTTTTAATATGAATAAATTCAAAAATGTGCTGCTTAAGTTTTTGTTTGTTTCGAAACTTTGGCCTTATAATATTATTAATATTGTTCTTAGTTTTGCAATTTAGGTTATTATTAAAGAAATATTATGAACAGTTTTCTAACATGTATTCAACATTATCGGAAACGATCTTCTAGGTAAAATTTCCAAACTAACAACCAGCTGTCGATAGTTTTCATCCGATGAAATATTATCCGTATGCCAAATTAAGGTATCTAAACTCTTATCCTAGTCATGTTTGATCGGATAGCTAATAAATCCTAGATCTAGAGTATCAATATATAGTCAGAGCTTTCAATTCGCTGCATCTCGTTTCGTTTTCTTAACTTTATGTTTGTGCCAAGGCACAGCAACTAAGAGCACAATGAAACACACACATGGCCCATGCTACATGCTACATGCTGCATGCAGCATGTTGCTGTTGCTGCAGCTGGCGCATAATGAGCGCAAAAACATCCTGCGTTGATTGTCTGCGCTGGCAGGACTCGTCCCGCTTCATATTTGAAACGTTTGCCAAGATTTGTGCGCTTTTAGCGAGGCGACATTCAAGTTTTTGCCTCTTTTTTATTATATTTTGTGACTTTTTAACGCAGGACATGAATGCGAGTGTCTCTTAGCAAGTGTGAGTGTGTAGGTGTGTGTGTGTGTGTGTGTGTGTGTTGGTGAATGTGTTTGTTAGTCGGCATGTCGCCAGTTTTGTTGACGTCGCCGTCTCCTGCTGCGTTTTGCGACATGTGTCGCATTCGCATTCTTCGCATCCTGCCAAAGTTAAATGGATCTCGTAATTGTTGTCATGGCCTCGACGCCGTTTGCCAAGCTCGTCCTGGCTGCTTGCTCCTTGCTCCTTGCTGCTGGCTCCTTGCTTACACGCCTTAATTGTTTTCTTTCGCATTTGAGGCGTAATTTTTTATAGAAATTGCGGTTTAATTGCTGCATTTTAAACGCAATTGAAAAGACATTGAGCGCACTTTTGCACTCTGCTCCCTGGCATGTCCTTTCAAAAGGATAACGTGACATTTGCGCTTTGTGTCCTGGAGTGTGCACGTGTCCTGCAACCTTTTTTGAGGGTTGCTCGCTTCCTCAGCGTCTGTACAGACCCCGTGCGGAGCCATCCCACCCCTGTGTGTGGGCAGGTTATACAAACACTTTCAGGGACAACACTTGACATGAACAGGACGAATCCTTGGATTACCTCAGCTGCTGCATGGTTTGAAGTCATATCTCTGTATTGGCATTTGGTGGAAGTCCTGCAAGTGTCACATATGCAGATGAGAGATCGCTTTGATTGCTCTCATCTGTGCTGTAAAAGCAATCACAAGAGTTTCTGAAAGCTCGCTCTCACTTACTGAATGAAGAAGCCCTCTCTGGTGAGAGTAAGAGATACAAGTCGAAGAGATGTAAGTTAAACTTTAGTATTCATATTTTATGAATATTAATATTATAAACTTATACTATCTTAGGGCTTGCATCCTAACGTACTATCTCAAATGGATATCGAACAATTGAATATCATTATCATTTTACAAAATAAAAGCTCTCTTTTCTATCTTTCTGTGCTGCTTGCAGTACAAGAAAGCTCTCTCTCTTTTATATAATGATTTGAAATCACTTTTCGCTGTTCTTAAATCTTAGTAATAAGAAATACCTCGAAGCTTACGTATAAATTAAAAAGTGTATATAGTTTCTTATTATATTTTTAGGTGTCATAAAGAACCTTTAAGCCTTACACACATTTCAAAAGCATTTCAAAGGCTGTTAGTTAAATGCAAAATTATAAGCTGGTCTCTAAAATGTGCTCACACTCAATGAATAGCCAATTCTAGTCGATCTTTAATCTGAAACACAATCCGAACGTTTCAACTGTAATCAATGCCAATTCAATGGCAACATTGTCAGTGCTGTGCAATGCATTAAAAATCTACTGAATACTAAAAACGCATGCAAATATCCAACGTTATTTCCCGCCTGCCCCACGCACCAGCCCCCGCTATGCCCCATAGTTGCAGCAATTTTCCATGCATTTTCATTTCTGCAGTTAAAAAAAGAGAGTCTTTTATTTTCTTCCTTTTTTACGATGCACAAACAGCCACTGGGGAAATTGTTGGCTGGTAATGAAACGTCTATAAAACTCAAACGAATGCACACAAATCGCAAATCATTTATCATAAAAGCACATAGTGCATTGCAATCCCTTTTCCACAATTTTTTTTTTCTATTTTTCCAACAGTTTTTCCCTTTTTACCCAGCAGTCTTTGTGTGGCTGTAATAGAGGTGAATGCGCCAGAGTCAGAGCCAGACTCATCATCGGCTAATCGGAACTTACCTGAGCAGCAGAAAGCGGGCCAAGAGAGCTGCAAGTAAAAGAAAGAAAGGCCAAATTAAGGCTTTAACGAAAACTGTGTCATAATTGAACTCCCAGACTATCAATCATTAGCTAGCCAAGTTATCTAGCCTGACTAAAAGCCGCAAAGTGGCTGGCTGTGGTTGGTTATTACCAGGCCTCAAATATGGCATAACTCGATACACGTTGGGTTTTAATTATTTCCCTATTCAAAGTCAAACCCGTTAACTAATTGACAGTTGCAGGAAGGAAGCCTTTAGCCATATGCTTAGTTTTTCTTTTTTATGGCATTTAGAGTTTTGCACAAAATACAAAATTTAGTCAGTTGTGGGCTGCGCCTGTCATTTAACTGTCTTATAATAATAGTGTGTGTATTAAACTGGCCTTTCAGCTACTGTGTAGATGCCATAAATGTAGTTCAGCTAAAAGTAGGCAAAATATATTGAAAGTTTACATAGTTTACAATTGATTTGTGAAGCATTGCAAATTGATTAACAGCTTGAAAGCTGTTTCAAAGCAGCCGATAAGGAAGTGTTGTACACTATCTACATCTTGATAATAACTTTAATTAGTAAGTTGTCAAAATATTATAGGAAAGTTATTCAAATGAGATTGGTTGACAGTGACAGCAACGTATCAAATTGTGCTTATTGTAAAGAAATAATAAAGCTTTTCATTTAGATAGATTTAGTTGTATTTACTCAGTACAGTTTCCCAACTAGAAATAGAGCTTTTCATTTAGATGGAATTAGTTTTATTTACTCGGTACAGTTTCCCCAACTAGCAATAGAGCTTTTCATTTCGATGGATTTAGTTGTATTTACTCAGTACAGTTTCCCAGCTAGAAATAGAGCTTTTCATTTAGATTGAACTAGTTGTATTTATTTAGTACAGTTTCCCAATTAGCAATAGAGCTTTTCATTTAGATGGATTTAGTTGTATTTACTCAGTATAGTTTCCCAACTAGAAATAGAGCTTTTCATTTAGATGAATTTAGTTTTATTTACTTTTGTAAGCTTTCAAAGCTGTTTGAAGTGTACTCCTATTATGTAGTTTTTTTTCCTAACTTCATAAAAATACTTTTAAGGTCTTTAATATAAAATTAAATATTTTGTGGAACTAACTCTATTATATATAACTTTTTTCTCCGATTTCTGCTGTCTTAAGTTTCTTTTTTAAATTTTCTATTTAGTTTTCCTTCCAACTCTTTTCTACCCTAAGTTTTACAAGGTGCGATATCTAGATATCCAACTTAAGGTAGTGGATATTAAAAACCAGTTCAGGATATCCTACTTAAGTAGATTTATAATAAATAGTAAGCGAAAACTGGCGTTTGGGCGTTGGGGCCTGAACTGGTCAAGTGGGTTGGAGGGACGGGAGGGACAGTGGGATTTTTGGCGCCTATTAATTAGACACTACGTCACACCGTCTATGTCCAGTCCGCGTAATTTACGAGCTAATAGCTCAACTTGAACGGCGTTAAATTGTTCGACGATTTATGTAATATATGTGAGTTGAGGAGTTGATCGAGTTTTCACATCTTTCAGAGGAGGTGTCTTAGTCTTGGTCAGTAAATGAAACATGTTCAACCAATTTGATAGTCAAGGCCTGTGCATTTTTTTCAGAAAAGAGAATTTGTTATTAACGGCTTTTGCATTTTTTTATGGGGAACTAACCAGCAAACATAAAACTGCAGTTAAGACTAAAATTGGCTTAAAAGAAAACCAATTTTACAATCATGTAAGCAAATTTATAGGAAGTCGCAACAAAATTCATTCAACTGCGGATATTTTTGACGGTGTTCAATTTGAATTTTTTTAATGTATATTGCGGTTCATTAAGATTTAAACTTACTTTTGTATTGTAAGCGAAAGCTTTAGCTTTTTAATTGTTTTTAATTTGTAGTTTGTTATTTATTCGGTTTTATTGTTAAACACCTTATAGTCAGCTCTGAATTGTTTAAATTGTTTTTTAGATATACCAAATTTGTGTATTTTAGTAAACTGTTTTCGAAGGTTTTATATTATTATTGTTTCACTAGAGTCACAACTTTAGCTGAAATTGAGTAACTTCTGAAATAATTTCAAATATTACTTAATACAAATTCGTATGGGAAAATATTCTAATATATTTGACAGAGTAAATAAAATACTTAAATGATAATATGTAAAATATAAATCAAATTGAAATCTGAAATGAAGTATGAAGAATGAAAGTTTCAGTATGATTCAATGAAAGTAAAGTCGGATAGAGTTAAAAACTTAGGAAAATTAATTAAAAGGCCTAAAACAATTTGTGTAAACAATATTTTGTGATAAAGCGGCAATTTCAATGCCGAACAAAAAACAGCAATTAAATTAAAAAGAAAGCTGCAAAAACAACACACAAATTGCAGTTATGCATAAGAAGACACAACTTATGCACAGGTTGAACAGAATCAGCTACAAACTCAAGGAATTGGAACTGGGCACTGCACATTTTCTTGCACACAAGCTTGTGGCCAAGGCAAAGAGTGAAGGGGGGCTCTATTGGAGCAATATTTATCCGGTTAATGTGGAGGACGAAGTGGGTGCCGGGCTTCAGTTTCAGTTTTCAATGCTGGCCGGAAAGAGCTTGCACAGCGGGCAGCCCAACACATGGGAGCTGATGCTGAGTCAAAGGCAACAAATTCAAGTGGCAACATGTTTCGACAACAACAACAACAACAGCAACAGCAACTGCAACAATGTGGATAGCAGGGCCAACGGCAATGCGAATGTTGTCGAACAACAACAGCATCAGCAACAATAACAACAACACACAAGTTGAGGCATGCCCCCTCGACTCGGGGGCAGCTATTGAAATCTGCTTTGCTGATTGACGTCGAATGTTGTGGTTTCGGTTACGATATTTGGTTCCAAAATAGCAGCAACCTCGTCCCGGCCAGGACTCGTCGCATATGGGACGCCGTTGAATGGGAACTTCGGGATCTAAAACTGCTGGTATTTTGTTGCTGCTGCTGCTGGCCAAGTTAGTTTTTGGCATTGTATGTGCACCCTATTGGTAGGGCTAAATGGAAACTCGGTCTTTGTGGCAACTCGAAACTGTGCAACGAATTTAAGACTGAAAACTAAAACTGCTGCGATTATCGAATATCTGTGATTAAGTCACACAGTAGTTAGTGTCCCCATTAGTTAAGGATTAGTTTCAAGGCTTATAGCGTCAAAATTTATGTATAATTCAAATGTTTCTTTAGAAAGTGATGAACACATTTCGTTAAGTGATTTAAATTGTAATCAGATGTGTTCTCCTTTCCGAAAACTTTTAATTGTAGATCTTTTCTCCGTTTATGTGTTCCCATTTTCAAGTGAATCAGCATTCGTTCTAGCTATCTGGGAAATAGCCTTGTATATAAAGTACTTGTCTCAAAATAATAAACATATTTTCAATAAAAAGGCACTGAACTTTTTGTAAGCCTCTTGCTATATATTTCACACACAAAAACGAACAAGAATTATTTTTTTTAAAATTAAATGAACTTGAATTAAATTAATTACAATAAATTAAGATTAAATGCTTAAATAAATGTAAAAATTATTTAATTTATAAATTAAAATTTAGTTTCATATGGTAAAAATTTTAATTATTTTGAACATTGTAACTATGTAGAATAAAATGTTAAAAATAATATTTAATTCGCTCCTTTATAGTAGGTTAAGAATTTACTTGTTAGCTTTCTCTTTAGTAAATAAAATAAAAAAATATATAATTTTATACTTAAGTGTTGATACAATAAAATGAAGTCACATATAATTTCATAAAAAATTTACTTCAATAATTTTAAAAGATTATATTTTTTGTTTGGAATACAACAATTAAAATTAAGTAACACAATTTCATAAAAAATGAACTTCAATCATTTAAAAAGATTATATTTTTTGTTTGGAATACAAAACAATTTAGAAAACCACAATGAATTAGTTAAAGGAAGTATTAAAAAAATATACGCTATATAAATTAAAATCTGACAAAGATATCGTCAACTATAATTTTAAATATTTAACAAATGATTTCAATGATGCACAGCTTGCAATACCTTTAATAATATTATGTAATTTAAATGTAGTGTTGAAAGTTTTTAGCTACGTAATTGTTTAGCACAGTTTTGATCCGTTTATTGTTCGTACAAAGTTCTTGAGCTCAAAGTTCGTCTCGCACTGAAAGTCCTAACACTAACAAATAACGCAATTCTTCAAAATGTCGATTACTGTTGACCACTCGATTACTCGATTATTCGATTGCTCGATTATTCGATAAGCGGCAGGCAGAAGATCGCGAGCTGAGCTAGAAAAAAACGCGCGCGCAAATGAAATGCGAGCGATTCGCCTGCGCCAGCGACTCTGGCAGAGCAAGGGGCGCAAGTGTTAACGGTAAAGGGGCGCAAGCTTCGACAGCGACTGCAAAAAATTATAAAAACTTCTTGCGCTACTGAGCGATCAAGTTGAAAGCGCGACGACGAGAAACAAACTAACGGCGACGACGACGACGGCGAGAACGACGGCGCAGCAGCGAGAACGAGAACCGCACGTTGAGAATGTCAAATGGAGACTGAAGCCAGCGCCAGCAGCAGGTGCAGCAGCAGCAGCAGTAGCAGCAGCGGCCCTAGCAGCAGCATTTGCAATGAAATGCGCTTCTTATGCGAATTGCGAATGCGAAATGTTGTGGCCCCTCCAACCCAGGCCTCCCTCGCCCAGCTAGCTAAGAACAACGACGCCAAAGCAGCGTCAGCGCCAATAGTTGCACTCGACGCCAACGGCTGCGCCAGCGTCGCCGTTTGCAGTCAGCGTCATTGCTGTCGTTGCACTCGACGAGTGTTCGGGCGCCCCAGCATTGTTCTTGTTCTGTTCGGGTTCGCTGGCAGCTTCGTGGCGCTCGGCGGCGACGTCGACGCCAAAGCAAAGCAGGACATGTTCAAGCAGCCGACAGCTTGCAGCAACCGAAGCAACAGCAGCAGCAGCGGCATCGGCAGCAGAGGAGGAATCATAAGAAGCAGCTAAAAAGCCGAAGACGTTTGCGTCAGTGTTGCCAACTTTTTAGAAGCAAAAAAGGCTGTCTTTGGTGGGAACAATGCCGAAAAAAGCTGAAATTTCAAGCAAAAAAGCTGAATAAAAAGCTGATGTTTTCTGTCACATTTTTTATTAACATTCGTTCGAAAAAATCAAAATATTTCGTAAAGGACCAGAATTCCCGCTGCCCGCTGTCCGCTGTTTTTGTATTTTTCCCGCAGTTGGCCTTCAAAAACAGCCAGAATTGACGGGAATTTGCGGTGGGCGCACAGCTTAAGGCACTGTTAACAGCGCCGCTGTTAACTTAACAGTTGAGTCAACTGCGTGTTAGCGAAAGCCGGAAGTAAACTTCGGAAGTGCAGCAACTGCACCGCAGCGGCGACTCTTAGCAGCTGCTCAAGAGCAGAAGCTAAGAGCACTGCGCAGTGAAAGTGAATGATTTAAGTGCGGGGAAGTGGGGAAGCGGGCTTGCTTATGTTAAACAGTCAAACATTTATTGATGCAATTCAGTACGCGCTGAGTTTTGCAACACTCAAACTGAGTTTGTTGTTCAACAGCTCTAAAAACATTTTATTTGTCCTCTACACACTAAACTTTTGCACAAATATTAACATTAGTTCAGTTTGTTCAGTTTGCTCAGTTGCGTAGTTGTGAACAGCGGCTGACTTAACCTGCCATATGTTTTGTTTACTTCGCGACAACAAAGTATCGCTTGTTGTGCCGCTTTGCGCTCAAGAGCGCGCCATGGAAACAGCTCTTTGCCGGTCGCGCGCTCTTGCGCGCGAGCAGCTCTTAACTTGGCATTGCACTCAATGCTCTGCTCACCAAAACGCGCTCACAGTTAACTCAGCTGCTGAGTGGCGTGCGACGGCAAACAACTCGAGCACAACAAATTGAGTATTCTGTCAAACTGTTCCCACTATCTCAACAGTGCTGTCCAAACTACAGAGCATGGCTGCCAAAAGTATGCTTAAACAAAATCAAATATCAAAAATATGAAACAATTTGACTTTTATAATTAAGCATATATCTAAATATGTAAAATACACAATGTAAATATTAAAACAAACATTCTTTGTTCTTTATATTTTTGTATTCAGCTTTCATCAGACCAATAAATTTACTGTGCCGACAGCTACAAAAAATTCAAGAACTCAAGAATTCAAGAAAATTTAAGACTGATAACTATTCTCGACTCCAAAGGTGTGACTCTCTCAAGAGAGTAATTGATAATCCAATTCCTCTTTATATCGCGTCCGCAAGCATTTTACTGGCTTGCTAAGGAAATGCCGAAGGAATAAATGACAATGACAATAAATAAATTCCAAAACATTCTAATCAAAAATGCTTTTAAATTAGGGAGAATAACTTGAAATTGAGAATTCTAGAATTATTCTAACCTAACCTCACTTTTCAGCTACTAATTTAATACACAAAAAATAACTTTTGTGTCGTTTAGTTGCTTCTGACTGAAAGTTGATTCTATAGACTCTAAAAAAAATGTTAAATTCTAGAATGCAAGCGACTCAAGATCAAAGGTTCGAACTCCAGTGAACACAGTCAAAAATACATACAAGAATTTTAAATATATAAAAAAAAATAGTTATTTTAAAAGAATAAACAAATATTATAATTTGTGTAAAATAAAATAAATAATAACAAATAATAATTAAATTAATCTACTTTTGTTGCCCACATTTTTGCTCTAAGAATAGCAAAAAGCAAATTTTAATTCAAATAAATATTTGTATCTTAAAAAAATCGAATTTTTGCAGCTTAGCATTCTCAAATGAAACTTATTTTGGATTATGAATTATGAGCAAATATCAAGCTCAAATTTCGCATCTAACCTTAAAAAACAAGTGTTTAGCTTAAGTTCTTACTAAAGTAAACATTTTTTATAAAAGCCACATGAATATATAAATATTTAAAAAATATTACATAACATTCCTAAGCCATAAAATGGCAAGATTATTTGGTATATTCAAAAAAGGTTTTTGAACTCAAGCTGGGTTGTTTCTTTGAGTGTAGCTATTTAAATATTAATTTCAAATCACTCGCTCTACTCCCTGCTCTCTCCCGCTCTCTCTCTCTTCTCTGTTCTGCCACGCTTGCCTCCCCCTCTTCAGCGCCGGGGCTCCTCTGTCCAGAAGACGCAGCCAACAACAAATTAATGATTTTGCAGCTCAACCGCATTTTGCGGTGCTTGGCGCTGTTGATAAGCCAACAAATATCTCATTGTGTGTTGGTGTGTGTGTGTGTGTGTGTGTGTGTGTGTGTGTTGGTGTGTCTAAGCCAAAATTGCAAAATGCGCATACGGAATATTAATAATGAGCGTCGCCTGGCCGCGAGACAAACAATTAAATACCGAGCAGAGTTTTTGCCAACGTCTCCTTCGAATCGAGTTCATGAGGCAGCCACAAAAAAGTGTTGCATGCTTCAGGAGCCGCTGGCAGCGAACCAGCGAACCACTCAACCACCGAACCGCTCCTGCAGTGCGCAGCGTGCGGTGCAGTCGAGTCACCTTTCCGGCTGGGCATTATAAATTTCAGTCATGTTTCTAATAACTTTGAATTAATCATCTTTGCCGGCTTTGCTTGGGAAGCACGCACACAAAAACTTTCCTTCCTGACGCTAGATGGCGTCTTGCGCTGCTTTAAGACTAACCGCATAGGTGTGGTTTTAGCCGAGTGGTCGAGGGGTTAGGGGATTGCTGTAGCAAATGAAATGTAATCCACATGAAAATTGCCCTGGCTTATGCAAAATGTGACAAAGTTGAACAAAAGCCGAACCCAGAACTCGATGCCCGGCGAGTTCTTTTTATGTTTTGTTAAACAACTTTGTTGTGTACGGATATATTTAATACATATATTTTTTAAAATGCACAGCATGACACGCAGCAGCTGCCTCACCTTCCCCCTTCGCTCTCCAGCTTGCCCTATCCTGCCGCTTCCTGCTCTTTTGAGCCAGAGATGAGCGCGTGTTTGATTTCTTTAAGATGACACGAAAATGGTTTATTTGCTTGATATATATATTTTGTAGTCTATTTCCCAATGCTTGAGAATCATTTGGTGCAACTAAAATTACTAAATATTTTAAGCTGATTTTTTAATTAAATATTTACTGACCTAACCTCAAATTTCGCAGCTGTTATTTCGATAACAACTTGCGATTTGGTTTGTGCGATATACAGTGCTGGAAAGCACTGTTGGAATTCGATAAGCCTTTAGGCACTTTATGGCAACAGTCCTCGTTTATATCAATAACAAATGTTTTTCGATTTCCGGAACGCTCCAAATGAAATCTCAAATCGCAAAACTAGAGTGAGAAGCACTTCTGAGAAATCTCTATAAAGAAATCATTGTTTCTTAAAAAAGAGTGTGACCAAATGCGTATAATGATTAAATATAACTTTTAATTATAAACTACACAAAAATAATCGATTAATTAATGCATGAAAGAGTGTGACCAAAGGAGTATAAGAATTAAATAAATCTCTTAATTATAAAATACACAAGAATCGATTAATTAATGCATGAAAGAGTGTGACCAAGGACGTATAAGGATTAAATATAACTTTTAATTATAAACTACACAAAAAGAATCGATAAATTTATGCAATTTCTTGCTATTTTACTAATGTATTTAAATAAAACCAATTATTTGTATTGGTAATAAATACAATTGTAACAATAAAATACCAGAAAACAGCGGCTAATTCATGTATTTGGAGCACTAGGAGCACTATTGATACAAGACTCGAGAATCGCCCAACTCTAGTTCTAGCTGGTGTAAATTACAGCAAACATCGCGCATACGCCGCGTTGCCGTTCTCATGTCAGGCATTGAGACGAGTTGAGTTTGTTTGTTTGCTGGCTGGCAAATGATTATTAGGCAAGCAGCTCGTCTAGACGCCACCCAACAGCCCCCTGCCGCACCTCTTTGCTGGCACTTTGCATAAAACTTTAATAAATTTCGTTTGTATTTTGATAACTTGAAACTTTGTCTGTCAGGTGGCAAGCTCTCCTACCCCTTACCTGCCAGCTACTTGGCACACTTCATCATCATTAGCGCTGGTCTAACTTATTCTGCCAGCTTCCACCCCTTGTTGTGGCATAAATAATTCTCATTTTTGCCAACTCGCAGATTTTCGCTACATTTAATTGTATAATTTGTCTTTTTGGTGACTTTCTGCGGCTGCCCAGATTATTTATAGTTGGTAACTCAAATTATGGCCGAGATCGGGCGAAATTAGCTGAAACCTCAAGTGCGAGCTGGATTTATGTGCCAGGCTCTAAGGTGCTCATAATTTTGAGAAACGTTTATTAAAATGTCACACTGTGCGGATAATTATGGAATATTGCATTATGCTTAGCTAGATTTCAATCAATTAAGCTGCCATTTGGAATTTATGAAATTCTGTATTAATTACTTTAAGGATAGCAAGAGTTTAAGGCTTAATAAAAACCATGTATTCTATAATTCAAGTTGAGAATAGGAAATTCAAATAAATTGAAGTTTAGAAACTGAACTAAAGATGCCATTTGAAAGCCTAGATTTTCAGAGGCAAAAACTAAAATTATCAGTTGTAATTTTAGTGAAGAACTTAAGAAAACACTTAATTAAATCATCCAGAGAACCCCTTTACAAGAAAATAAATATCTGCATATATAAAATGTTCGTAATGTTCACGATCGATTGTGAGATTCTGAATTTTAAAAAAGTCAGAATTCAAGAAAGAAATTAATTATATCATCCACAGCACCCCTTTATAAGAAAATAAATATCTGCATACATAAAATGTCCTTAATGTTCACGATCGATTAAAACTAACATTGTAAGATTCGAAATTTAAAAAAAAAGTACGAACATTGTCGATAATTATTTGTTCCATAAAATGTAGCTTATTTTAGCTGCTGCAGAAAGCAAGACCAATTATTAAGATTTATAATGGTGGAAAGCGGTAGACTTGTTGAAAGTTTTTCATATTAACAAATTGACAGTTCTGGAGCAGATCTCTACGTGCTATTGTCAGAACTGTGGGCAAAGCCATTAAGAAGCCCTTTTTTGTGCTTTATTTAGGCCGCAATTTGTGTAATACGCCGCAGGAATTGACAATTGTTGAAAAAGTTGCTTTAAAAGGCGCATTGAAAATGGGAGAGACAAATGCTATTTCAGGGGCTTTTCCGGCTAAATAAATGATGAGCCGGGGCGACAAGGTGTTAAGGGCAGAAATTAGAACTCAAATACGCCCCACGGCACGCGCCCATCAAATAAAGTTTACTTACGGTTTCCCAGTTTTCCTGCCCAACATTTTCCAATATTTTCCGGCAAGGGGTTAAGTGGAGTGTGGGGATGGGGGGAGGGGCGTCCTCTGACCTGACAACTGCGCATCGTTAGCTACAACCCTTGGGCTGTTGTTGTTCTTGTTGTTTGTCTTCTGTCGGCCGAGAAGTGCTCTTGACGTGTTTTTCTATTTGTTTTTTATTCGTTTCCATTTTCCGAGCCGCGAAATTTGTCACGAATTTTGTGCGATTTTAATGACACTTGAGAAAGTCTGCTTAGCAGGTTGTTTGGATATTTAAGAACTGTTTTCTCATAAGCAGAAACACGCACTAGAAAGTTGGGAGTGTATTCCCCTGTCTCTGTTTCTGTTTGACAATTGGCAGTTGAGAAAAACACGGGAAAACTCTTACGTAATCCGCACAGATTCGCTTGGACTATCAGCTGCCCAATTTCCAGGCGAATATCTTTTGCCAAATCAGCGCAAACATTTAATAGCATTAAATTCAAGCTAAAAATGCCAAAATAAATTCGAAGAAAATCGTTCGACGATAATGCGCACAAGTGGAAAATTGCATTTGGCAGTAGATATCCTTCTTGTTGTTGTTTTTGCTTTAGTTGTTGTTGTATAATTTGTCAAAACTGAAAGACAAACAGGACACTGAGCTTGCCGAACAATGGGAAGAGAAGTTGAGCTGTGGAACTGAACTGAGCGGAGATTCAGGAGTCACTTAAGTCAGAGCTCCCGAATACAAATAACAGATAATAAAAATAAAATTCAGTGCTAAGTCTGTTCGAATTTAAGTTACCCTGCGACTGGCAAACATTTAAACTGATTTCCTTGCGGCATTTTCTTAATATTAAGCACCTTGAATTGCCTATAACAATTTATACATACAGCATACGATTCTGGGATCCAATTTTGGATTTAAGCTGATTGTTTTTAAATTAATTTGTATTTATTTTGCTGTATATATCTTTTTACTCCCTGTATCCATAAAATTGGTAAAAAGGAGGTTCTAAATCTGTGCAAATGTATGTAACAGGCAGAAGGAGACCCTATAAAGTATATATATTCTTGATAAGTATCAAAAGAGATTTCGATTTGGCCGTGTCCTTCTCTCTGTTCGACTGTTTCTATACAAACTAGTCTCTCAGTTTTAAAGCTATCATAATGAAACTTGGCACAGATCCTTCTTTTTGCAGCGGGCAGTATATATGTCGGAGCCGGCCGGATAGGACCACTATAACATATAGCTGCCATAGGAATGATCAATCGACAAATTTGTTTTTGTATGAAACACTTTCTTGTTTATTTATGTATCCTTACCAAACTTTCCCTAGCCGAGTCTCTAGAGAGTTTATACAATCTTAGCAAATTTGGTCAAAATCAGACCACTATATCACTATATCAAACATTGTGTTTATACAAATATTTCATCCAAACTAAGTGAGAGTTTTATAATACTTCAAATAGTTTCCTATAATTTATATATATTATATATATAATCAGACAAAAACTAAGTTTTGTATAAAAAACATTGCTGCTAGGGTATATAGCTTCGGCACCCGAAGATAGCGGGTTCTTTCTTGGTTTTTGTTAAAATGTTGCCCATTCTTTTCACTTAGGCAGTATTACTATTTTGGCAGCTTAAGTTATTTGTTTTTAACAGATAAAAGGATTCAAAATTGGAGAATTTGCAATTGTAGCTCTGTTATCTATATTAGGGTGCAGTGTGTGAAAAAAAACCGAATACGTCACACCAAAAAAGTAGGCAACACCTTTAGTTGTAAATGTTCTTGTGATGCATACTATAATTCCCAACTAGTTAAAGCTTCAGTTGCCTAAAGTAGAAACAAGATTCTTCTACAGGGTCGAGCGTCACATTATTCATATTTATTTTTATAGTTCTTCTGTATGTGTAAGTATAAAAAGGAAAGAAACTTAATCTAATTTAAAAAAATATGAAAAAGTTATAAAAGCCAGTAGTTTTAACTACAAGTACAGTTGCACTTTCTAGTTCAATTCACTGATTTAGTTCAGTAGTTCATTTTTCACTGAACGAACTAATCTTTCATTTGAGTCATTGAGTCCCATTGTCGTTCATTCTAGTCATTCGAGTCATTTGAGTCCCATTCTCGTTCAGATGCTTATCATTCATTATAGGTCATTTGAGTCCCATTATCGTTCAACTGATTTGAATTCCGGGACATCGGATATCAAGTTCTATAACTATTTTACTCCCCTTTTCCTTGACCGAAGTACGTCTTCGAATTCGGAAGTATATGCATAAGGCGGTTATTAATATACCTATAATGATTATAGTGTACAAAATAATTTATTGTCTATATGATTTTTTTATGTAATAATTAATTTCTTTACTCATGTGGCTTATATCAAAATAAAGGATTAGAAGTAGTGGTTTTGTTTAACAATATTTCTATCTTCCACTGTAATTGTTACGTTATTTATTTGTATGCCACATTGGTTAACTTTAATTATTTGGTTACCTGAATATATGTGTTTCTTTTCTTGAGTGGTTTAAATAAATATGTTTAATAGTATTCTCCCCATATAATAATGTTGGTTAATAATTATTGCATTTGATATTTATTTAATATTATTTTTATTATTATTTATGTTTAAGATGTATAAATGTGCGAAAATATTATTTTTTAGGATCATTGAAATTATTTTTATTTTCTTTGTGCTAATAATTCTCAAATGGTTTTAGCATATATATGACGAAGTGCCAGATGTTTGCCCTACATTTTATGAAAATTGTGTTTTTTTGTGTTGTTTAAATAAAAATGTTTAAATAAATATGTTTAGTAGTATTCTCTCCTAATAATAATGTTGGTTAATAATTATTGCATTTGATATTTATTATATATTATTTTTATTATTATTTATATGTTTAAGATATATAAATGTGTGCGAAAATATTATTTTTTAGGATCATTGAAATTATTTTTATTTTCTTTGTGCTTATAATTCCCAAATGGTTTTAGCATATATATGACGAAGTGCCAGATGTTTGCCCTACATTTTATGAAAATTGTGTTTTTTTGTGTTGTTTAAATAAATATGTTTAGTAGTATTCTCTCCTAATAATAATGTTGGTTAATAATTATTGCATTTGATATATATTATTTTTATTATTATTTATATGTTTAAGATATATAAATGTGCGAAAATATTATTTTTTAGGATCATTGAAATTATTTTTATTTTCTTTGTGCTTATAATTCCCAAATGGTTTTAGCATATATATGACGAAGTGCCAGATGTTTGCCCTACATTTTTTGAAAATTGTGGATTTTGTTTTTTTGTGTTGTTTAAATAAATATGTTTAATAATATTATCCCCTAATAATAATGATGGTTAATAATTATTGCATTTGATATTTAATTGATTTGAATGTACAAAACAGTTTTATCTAATATTTAAATTGTTATAACTAATTCTGTATTTTGAATGGGACTCAAATGACTAGAATGAACGATAAGCAACTGAACGAGAATGTGACTCGAATGACTATAATGAACGACAAGCAGGGACTTAGTTCAGTCGTTCAGTTTGAAGATTAATTCAATCGAACTAAGTCTGAACGATTCGGTACAACTTAAACTACAAGTTAAAATCATATAAATAAATGAATAAATAACAAATACTTTAAAATAATTTGTAAGTAAAAAATGGATGAAATGGATAACTCAGTTATAAATATTCTACGAAATAAGCGAAATGGAAACAAATTCAAAACTCAACTCTAAACAGAAGTATGTCCTTCTTTCTAGGATAAATAATATATAGGTAGTATAAAAGAAATGCCCTGTGGGTTGACTTATTTCTCTCAGTGTAAATACAAAATGCTGAAAGCCTGAAGAATGTAAAACCAAACAAATTATAATATACTTCAAAAATGTGTACAAGTTTATCAAATAGTTGAGGATATGTTATCCTTATCTTATCAGGTAATTGTTGTGGCTGCATTCTACGCGCTCCCAGAAAAAGATACACACTTGCAGTCCTGTTTGTAGACCCCAATAAAGGACGCTGCATAGTTGCTTTTTAATTGACTGACTGCTGCCAGGGTTCGGGTGTCCCTTGTCCCTTTGTGTGTCCTTTTTGTGTGCGTGCCTCAACGAGCTGCAGCGCCAGCTGCTGGCATGCAAATGTCGCCCATATAAGTATGCTATAAACTTGTACGAGCTTGTGTGTATGTGTGTGTATGTTTGCTTGTGTGTGTGTGTGTGTGTGTGTGTGCGAATTGTGGCCTGCAGCTGCGCTGGCCAGGCGACTCCATCCACAGCATGCAAATTACACATGCTCAGCGCTTATAATTTCCAATTAATTATGCCATAAACGCCGCTCCTTGCGGTCATTTTCAAACGCGCCAACAACATGCAAACATTTCAATAACTATATATGTGTGCTGTATATTCATATATATGTATATATATGTATATATATATGTATATGTATGTATACACACTATTAAAGCAGTTGGCATTTGCCTGTGAACAGCGGCAGGTGTATTTTACTTTTATTGCAGCTCAGCTCGACGCTCTCAACTCTTTTGTTGGAATTTTTGCAAGAAATTCGCATAAGTTGCAGCTGCTTTGGCTGCAGTGGCAGCTGAGGGAAACAACTGCGGCACAGTGGTGCAAATGTGATTAAAAAGTGTCAATAAATGGAATGGAGATTGCATTAAACGATATGATGTAAAAAGTCTAGAAATAAATATGTTAGCAACAAAAGCAAAATATCAAAATTTAGATTTAGGGCTTTCTGAATTCTAAATAATATTATATAAATACTAATAAATATTATATATAATTAAAAAGCAATAACAGAAAGAAATATAGTGGAAATCAAATATTATTACTAGATAATAAATTGTTGTTGAATATAAAAATATTGTAATTAATATTCAGAAATAACTGTAAGCATGAATTTTAATTTAATTAAATAAATAAATAAAATAAATTAAATTTTTGGCTTCCAGCTAATTTAAGATAATTAAAAGAAAATTTTAGGTTTGGTTTAAAACCAGAAAGCAGGTAATAATAGCATTTGCTTCATAATTGAATCAATCCATTCACATTTACCAAAAATATATATATATATTTGTATTTTTGCAAATGAACAAAACATTGTTACAATAAATATTAATATTAAGTTGAGCCCTTAGATTAGCTATTAAATTGTAATTACATGGCTTGAGATTTTTACTGGCAGATAACACATTTCAGCCCACTGTGCAATGCGCTGCAATGTAAAAATGAACATTTTTATCCTGCCGCTTGTGCTTTCAATTTGTGTTTTATGCTTTTGTCCCAACATTTCTTATGCTTTTTTAGTGTTCTTTTTCTTTTGTAATATTTCAACTAATGAGCTGCAATTTGTTGCAAATGGCAGCGGCATCCACGTCCAAATGTTGCATGTGTGCCCGTTGCCCGTTGCCCGTTGATCGTTGCCCGTTGCTAGGATGCATTTAAGTTGCGCATACGACACGTGTGCCGACTGGAGTGGTGGTGAGCGGGTAGCGGGGTGTGCGGGCCATTAAAGCCATTGCAGTGGTTGTGGACATGACTCAAAAGGCGACCGAGCGTAAGAAAGTCATCAAATAGTTTAAAAAAGCGGCAGGATATGCGCTGCAGGGCTCGCTGCAGCAAGGCTGAAGGACAGGCGACAGCCAGTGACTAACGCTGATTGAGGCCATGATGCGAAAAGTTCAAACAAACAGCAACAGCAACAGCAACAACAACAAGAATAGCAAAGCACTGCAAACTTTGCTGCCAAATGAAGCAGGCCAGGACCAAACAAAGTCTTGGCCAGCTTCCTCAACTGTCCAGCCGCAGTGCACAGGCACACAAGCACATTCATGTACATGTCCTGCAGCCAGGACTCAGGCCGTTGATCGATGCGAGTGGCCGCCACAGCGTTTTTGGGCCGTCGCCATTATTAGCCAACGTTTTCTGTTTCTTTTTTACATTTTTTGGCGCACAAACTTGGTCCTGGCCAGCAAAAACCCGTTAACAGTTAAGTGGATAAGCCAATTTATGAGTTTCGAATTTAACTTTGTCACTTTTTCCCCCCCACCCTGTGGCCTTTTGCCGCTCTTTCAGTCTCTCGTCCTCGCTCTCTGTGGCTGTCGTCACTTGGCACATTTAAGTGGATTTGTTTTGCTTTATTGGTTGCTCGCCGGTTGCTCAGCTGCGCTCCCTGACCGCCTCCCGCTTTCCGCTGTTGTCTGACATTTTTAGGCCAAAAGTTTTTAATTTTTATATATTTTTACAACGTTTTTCGCAATCTTTTTTCGCTGTTGTGTGCATTTTGCTTTTCATTAATGTTGCTGCTGTTCCTTTTCATTTTTTGTATTTTTTTTTTGGCACGACTGGAGCATTCTTACACTGAGCTGCGTAATTTTGGCTGATTCCTACAGTCACCAACAAAAACTATTCAATATGAAATGAATACTGAAACTCATACAAGCGTGTTCCTAATTTCACTTTAAGATTGAATTCACTGAATTATGTGCAGCATACTTCTGGGCGCTAGATGGAATTCAAAAACTTATTTTTTAATACGTTGCTTTCATTTTGAAACCAGTCAAAAGCAGGCTGAATTTATTTCTGTCGAATTGAAAATATGGTTAAGTAGTTCTTGTAAATAATATACAATAGTTGAAGCTTAATTTGAATTCGTCATAAAATAACAGAAAGATGAAAAAGAAAAATACATGCAAAAATAAAGTTCGATTCTGTGAGTTTAGCTAAGATATCAATATCTTCTTAAACGATATAGCAGCTGAAAATCTAAGAACGATATCGAACTCTTTTTGAATTTACAGCATGCATTTTGATTCATAAGGTGAACGAACTCAGAAAAAGTTTTCAAATAGCATTTTATACTACTGTAATGTTTATATAAACTGCAAGAATCTCAAATATTATTGAAACTATAATGCAAAGACAATTTAAAGTACAAAAGACATTCCGGATGGAAATTGATTAAGTTTTATAAAATATTATGGGAGGTCGTATTCTGGGATATATTTTTGGTTTCAGTTCGGTATATATATTACGCAGCTGCTAAACTTTGGATTAATCATTAGTTTTAATTTGTAGTCTAGTGAAATTTGTAAATTTTCTCCCCTGACCTTTTAAGCATTTTTTGGCTCTCAAATGCCATCGAATTTTGCACTCATTAAAAGATTGCCAAGCCCAAAACTTTCAACTCATTCAGTCGACTTATGGCACCAATTAGGCTTAAGGAAAGCGTTTGAAATGCCGATTAGGGAGTCGGCTTTAGTACAACTTTTGAACCAAGTGCCTGTCAGTTGTTATAACTTAAAGCAACTTAGGCGAGTAGCTCAGTGCCCGATTCGAGCTCCCGATTCGAGGTCGGATGGGGTTTGGGTTCGAGCTTTGGCTGCGGGTCACGCGCCACAAAAATTGCCCACAAATCTAGACCGAGAAGTAAGTTGAGAGCTCGTCTGGGGTTGCCCAGACGGACCGCAAATGAATGCAAGCTGATGATGTTGCCCTTGTCCTGTAATGTCCTGGCCTGTCCTGTCCTGCCCTCTGCTGGTTCTCAGTTCTTGTTGATCGTTGCGAGCGCGTCAACTCATTTGCATATTTGTCAATTTACAACAAAAGAACTGCAACGTGTGTAGCCTTCAAGTGAAAACCCAAGCTGCGTCCCTGCTCCAGCTCCTGGTTGTCCTGCTGCTGTTGCTCCTGCTGCCGCTGCTGCTGCTGCTGCTTATGTATGCGACACGAGCGTTAAGCGTGCGACGACCTCTCTGCAGCTGCCTCACTCGCTGCAGCCTGCGGTCAGCGCTGCGTATTCATAATCAGGCAACACAGGGGATGCAGGCGCCTAAAAGCAGGCAATGCTTTTCGGCCATGGCTGCAATTCCTTTTCCTATTACTTTTACTGACGGATTTCGCTTTGACTCTCTGCTTGCTGGCTACGCTTTATTACTTTTACCAGAGAACCGAACGCATTAGATATGCAATGCGCGTCCCAATGCGCCGCTGTCTCTGCAACTCTCCGTATACCCTAACATTTATATGGGGCTTAGCAAGTATCGAATAAAGTTTGTTTTTTTTTGGTAAAATGTGTAATAAGCTTGTGTACTACTTACTACTAAACTAGTTGTACAGAATAAAGTTTGTAACAGCAAAAATATCATTATATATAAAGGATACCATATTCCAACAAAGCAGATATTTATTGGGAGATTCTTGGTTATTTGTTTCGAACTTTCAAACTCTCTCGTATTATCTACCATTTACGCACATATACTCTAGAGAGAACGAGTTCCTTAATTCCTCTTTCCATAGTATTCATAAGCATCGCACGGGCAGCGCGATATATTTCTTGACAAATGAATAAAGCGAGATTATTATGTTCTAGCAAAGGTCTGAAACCTTTAAAACTTATCAGTACTTATTAAATTATAATTAATTACATTTTCCAAACACATGCAAGTCAGTCAACAGCCGGCAAATTTATTTAAATATTAGACAGGGTGCCAACAACCAAGGCCCATTTAGTCACTCAATACTAGTTTGATTAACAGACTCATTATGCTGGGATACATTAAGGAGTGCCAACTGCAACTTGATTTCGATCAGGTTCATCCGTTGGGATAATATCCGATGCTACAGCATCCCGAAAATCGCCGTCCTTGTCACTTTCCTTTCCCATTTTCCGAAGATTATTCCACAAGATAGGGCCAAGCCGCCATAGCAGCAGCAATCAACCAGGCGTTGACTTCGCAGGAACCGGAACCGGAACCAGAACCAGAGCCAGGCAGGCCCTCCAGTGCTTCAACAACATCCTCAGACTGTTCCTAAATATAGATCCTACATTATTCCCAAATACATATGCAATGTCTGCGGCAGAAGCCTCATAGATAAATATTGATATATCGCTCAAGTGTCTATTCTAGGCAATTTAATGTTACTTCTGTGTCTTCGAAAGGTATTCTGAACGAGAATGAACTTCATTACCAAATTCAAATTTTATGTCTGTATAAGTAGAGATCTAACATATGTTTTTGTTTAGTTTGGTTGGCTTAGCTATAATAATTGCGATTATACGGTTGGACCGACAGCAAAATTGATATTTCATTGACTCAATATATTTTATTTTATCATTTTGCAGTACTGAATCTTGTTACGTGAATAACTTCCGTGTTTATGATCCGATGGACTTGATTTTTTTTGCTATAGATTGGGAATGACCCCAGTATTATACATGCCAAATTCCAAGGTAATATCTTTAAAATTGTCCTTTTAAAATCGTTTTTATCGATTTGCGGGGGAGCGAGGGAGATAGAAAATTGTAAATTTGGTGTCTCGAGTTCTTCTAACTGCTGAGATCGACGCGTTCATACGGACATGGCTAATTTGACTCGGCTATTTAAACTGATCAAGGATATATCAACTTTATAGGGTCGGAGAAGTCTCCTTCTGCCTTCTACACCCTTATTACCCATTTTATGGGAGTAGGAAACAGATAGAGGGGAGTATACTGTAGTACGATAGACAGCAGGGCGTTCTCTAGTATTTATAGAAGAGCAACCAAGTTTCGTCGCTTTATAGACACATTTTCATTGCAGTCTTATTTCTTTCTTTGCCGCTCGCCTGATTTAATGCATTTTCCCTTTGCGGTCTCCTTGGCTCTGTCTGCACTGTGTGTTTTCCTCGCTTGGGCCGAAAAACAAACTTTAATAAGAAATGGCTGGAGATCTGGGCGAACACCTGGAGCTCCGACGAATGCAGTTTACATGCAACGCCAGCAAAGTTGGTGATAAAAATTAACGACTCCCAAATGTTGCAGTCAGCGAAAGTCGCTTTTTAAATTTTTTAGCATTTAATTTTGGGCTTTTGGCTTTTATTTGATTTAAATATGCAATTTTTAATAGTCGTAAAAACGAGAATTGAATCCGCATTCGCACTCGCATTCGGAACTATTGCAGCCACAAATAAAATAAGGCACCTAAAAAGTGCCTGGCAAGGGCGAAAGACAAAAATAACTACATTATTTATTTATGCAATATCTGAGTACAAAGTATGTAGTACGTAGAACGAGGAGCAGCCTCGTTTTTTTTTGGTTTTTTTGGGTTTTTCATTTTTATTTCAGCTCTAAATGCTGCAACATTTTGTTTACGGCCGACCAAGGAGCAAGTCTCCTTTAGCAGAACCGCTTGGTCCTTGGCCGTCCTGCCGTATGAAAATGTTGGGCGGGTCCTTCGTATCGCTGGCAAATGCTAATTTGTTTGCATGCCATCGCTGTTCTGCATCGCAGCATTGAAAATGGCAATACAATTTAGAATAGGCTACAAACTTATGACCAATCTAATCAGAAATGTAGGGAATATATATGCAGGTAAGATCAGCCAGATGTCGACTTTATAATGCAGCGTTTCTGTAGAGGACAATGCACAAAGAAGAATCAAAATGTTAACTGCATTTATTAAAACAATAAGTTGAGAGACTATATCTCTATATACTATATATAGAGACAGTTATATAAAAGTATTCTCATAATATTAAAACTTACATTCTTTCTATTTACAGCTAAAAAAGGATTGTGTATTAAGTTAAATAAGCTTTTAAGTTTATAAAATGATATCTCATTGATAGAATTAGTATTTAAAATAAGCGTATATTTATTTTCTTTTGTATATACTTCTCCCACAAGAAACTCCTCTACTTCAAATAAAATTCCCCTTTTCTGCACAATTTTCCTGAGCTTAAGCCAGCGAGCACTGGCCATGAGCACGTTTAGCGTATTTATTTAACATTCATAGAATCGCAACTGCAAAAAAAGCAATTTCAGCTCAATTGACTTCACATGCCACAAACACATTAAAGCGTCTATTGTTGGGATTAAAGATGTTATAAACATCATAGTTCAAATAAAGGCGAAATCTCCACTTATTTGAATATCTATGCACTTACCCATCCATTGTCCAATTTCAGCCTTATATGACGTGTTACTTCGTAAGCAAGAACTTCAGCAACTTGTTGGATTGGTTGTCTGTTAAAAACACAGCATATTTTTAATAAACATTGCGACGGATGCGTTGGGAGGCAACGTTATATAAATTGGCATGTCCTTTTCAGAGCAGGTCGTCAGGACATTCAAAACTTGCTTCAAGTCGCGCAAAACTGCCAGTAAAAACTGGCCAAGACAAAAAGCTCTTCGAAGCTTTCCTATCACAGGAAACGAAAGCTAAGCAGCCGCTGCAGCATTGCGGTTAAAAATAAAAAAACAAGTAAGAATGCTATAGTCGAGTAAACCTGACTACAAAACTCCCTGTACCCAGGTCAAAAATTTCCGATCGCATCTACATACGTACACTTACACATATAAAACACACATACACAAAAGACGCACACACACGAGCGTCAGCTTCAGCGCAGTGCAAGCGAGGCATTTTAAGTGGTGGCTGTGCTTCTTCTTCCCCTTGCGCTAAAGCACTAAATCTTCTTTCGTTAGTAACTTCCGTGTTTGTTATCCGAACGAGTTGATATTTGGACAGTAGATTAGGAGTGACTAAAGTATTGCACATGCCAAATCCCAAAGCTATATCTTAAAAATTGTTAAATTGGAGATATTTCAAATCTAAAATAAACTTGACCTGCTCCCGGTATACACGAACCTACATTCCAAATTTGGTGTCTCTAGCTCTTATAGTTGCTGAGATCCTTGCGTTCATACATACGGACGGACAGACGGACAGACAGACGGATAAGGCCCAATCGAAATCTCTTTTGATACTGATCAAGAATATATATACTTTATAGGGTCGGAGATGTCTCCTTCTGCCTGTTACATACATTTGCATAGATTTAGTACCCCCTTTTACCCATTTTATGGGTACAGGGAGTAAAAAGGATCACATAATATATCTAAAAGAATGTTTCAATATGCTAATATCATAACAACTGGCATTTTGCATTTTGTAGAAAATTCTCCAAAATTATATATAAATAAATTATATCCTGCAATATTTTCAGGCCAATTAAAACTTTGCACAGGCCGCAAACAGCTGCCTGGCACGTGAGCACACACACACACACACACATACAGACATACACATGCACACACACACACAGCTGACTTTGACTTTACTTGAAACGTTAATCACACTTCACTTTAGGTTGCTTTTTGAGTCTCTTTAAATGTTTAAAACGGAAGCTCGATTTTGACACGCCGCGCCTAAAAGTAGGCAATCAATTGCTGTGAAAATTGTCTGTTGACTGCAAAGGAAAGACGAGCTAAAAATGCAGCGATTCAAACGTGTTGGCCACAATAAAAATAACTAAAATACTGAGCAGCTGCGACAACAATAATAACAAGAACAATAACAAATGGGAAGCGGAAATATGCCACGGGCCAAGCAGCTGTTTTGGGCGAGAGAGCGAGCGAGAGAGTGAGAAAAAGGCTGCAGGAGAGCGAGCTTTTGCTGGCATTGCTCATACGCCGCATGCGGTATGCAATTTGCCTGCTAATACCCTAACACCCAGCTGCCAAAGGGCTATGCCTAGTTATTTAGACCTGTTCCCTTTTCTGAGTACATTTCCTTCTGAAATCTTTGGAATCTTGTGTGGAATTAGGAATGAAATAGCTAAAGTTTCTTTCTTCATTTTGAGGTTATGTTCGAATAATTTTCACTCCCTGTTCCAGAGTCAAGACTTTTCAATCCGAGATTGCTAATGTTTTTCGGAATTCAGAACAGCTTGCCCTTGGACATTAATGGGAAATAGAAACAGGTTGGAATCCTGCAAAAATCTTCCTGCGCAGCAGGAAAAAGTTTGTACTTAAAAATCCTCTTAAAGAAATATTCTATAATTATGAAAGTCAAGCAATTATTTAGGGATAAGATATATTTAATATATGATGTTAACTTTTCAGTTATTCTTTTCCCACATTTTCCTTTGCTACAAATATATCTGCGCTAGTACAATACCTTATCATATTATACAATTTAAGGTCGGTTATTCAATTTCTCACAGCTGTATTGCATCTTTCTTTCTAATTTACTTGGTGAGGGTATTCCATAGTCGAGGCCTTGCCCATAACATTTTCTACAGAGTTTCGTTGCTTTTGTTTGCTGCATTTTTGTTTGAGGTTGTGTTTGGTTTTTGCTCTGCCCTTTTAATTTAAATGTTAATCGGCTTGCATGTGCATGCCACGTCCCCCGTCGCATAACGCCCGCCCTGTGTAAAATATGATGTGTGAACTGGCATATTTTTTATAAGTTCTCGCATCATTTGCATATGAGGGGCAGTCAGACGACTGGCGCCAGTGGAAATGCATCAAAAAATAGTTAAAGCGACCCAAACCCAAGCGTGTGTACATATCGCTGACCCGTACTCGGATCACTTAAGTTTTTATGCTCGTTTTTGCGCACACACGTCTTTTATTGTGTATTTGTCTTGGCTGCCGCAAATAAAGACGAAGACGGCATAAAGACAGCCCGTACGGAGGGACGAACGGACGGACGGATGGCCAAAGAGCCAGAGAATTCATTAAAAATTAATCCAATGCCGGCGCTGCTGTAGTATTTGGCCAGAGCGGGAACGGAGACGGGGATGGGGACGGGGATGGTGGCTTGTTGTCTGCTATTCAATTACGTATGCCACGGCAGCCATGAAAATGACCTGCAGTGTCTGCACAGCCCCCCTCTGGTCTACCCGGCGGCGCGGCCCCCGGGCTGGGTACTAAATTCTAACAGCACTTGGGTCGGCAAACCCTCGATGACCCTCTCGCAGCCAGGACTGGCTCAACTGCTTGGCAGTTTTATGTGTTTTGTCTTCACAGTCGCATGCCGCATAAACGGAATTATTTACAATTTATTTTTACCTGAGCCACAAGGACCTGAAAACAGAATCGGGAACAGGAACTGAAACTGAAAATGAAACCAGGAACCAGCAGCCTGGCGATGGCATTTGCTTCGCTTGTTTGTTTTTGTGCTATTCAAAATGTCTTCATTACCGGCAGCTGAAGATCCTGAAGATGCCGAAGATGCGGCTGCTTCATTGCCTTTAATTTGGCATTGGCGCTGGCTCTAACTGGAAAGTGTTGCCTGTTTATTTGAGACATTTGCAGCTAACTAATATCCTGAGTGCTGCGCCAAGTAATTGCCTGATGGCCCAACGACAGACACTCGGTCAGAGTATTTCATTTGAGCCAACATTCCGCAGGACTTCAACGGCAATTGCTCAGCTTGATTAAATGGCAACAACACTTGACTGTTGCTGGCCCAGGCCAACTCTGAGGTTGAGTTGAGTTCAGACCAAGCTGGCATAGATATTCCAATTAATTATTGAACTGAATGCAATAAAAACCACCTGCCCATCAAATATATGGCCTTAACAACTCGTTTTTTGCGAATTCATCAGTCAAAATAAGGAGGAATGCTCCAAAGTACCCTAAAACTATATAGCTTTTTTCTAGCCTTGATTAATCACATGTATTTAAAATACGCATAAATGAAAATGGAAAATTGCGGTTGACATTCAATTCTCTCTTTTTTTGAAGGTGAGCGTAAGTAAACAGACTTTGACGCATTGGGTTCTGGGTTGGAAAACCAACCGATATTTCTAGATAAAAATACCTCCCAATTTCTTTGTCTGATCTCAAAAGGAATATCTGTTCTGGGTTTGGAAATGTATTTGTATTTTGTATTTATTTTCTTAAACATAATAAGTACTAATTCTAGCTTGTTCCTTCTTGATTCACTGAATATGTTTAAAAACTTACCTGAAGAATGATTCTTGATTAATATTGTACTTATTTGCGGAGTTTGGCTGCTGTATACATATTTTATTTGGCAGTTCAATTAGTTTTAAGGATCTTAGAAAGTTCAGCAGCTAAACAAGCTGAACTCACGAAACCAAATGAAGCTCGGATGTCAGTTTGAACACATTACTAAACTTCATCCTCACAATGATCAAGTATATTAGCTAAGTCAATCTCGAATCCCATCCGACTTACTCGCAGAGCAAAACAAGGGAGCTCCTGTGAGGCGCTAGCTGCAAGTGTTGCCAGCTAATAGAATGGCAACTAATGCAACCAAACACTGCCAGCTGTGGGGCAGATGGGGAAACAGATTTAGCTTAATCAAAGCAAGAGGAGCGAAGGGCGAGGAGCGAGGCGAGGTGCCAAGTGTAAACACTCTGCATAAATTAGTAAAAACTTAAATGCAACGCTTAAGCGGCAGCCAAGCGCATCTACATAGACATTAGCGCCCAACAAGGATACTACATCCTTCAGACACACAGACAAGCACTTGGCTCGAGGCAGCTGTTTATCAACATCATCATCGGCATCAGGCTCATCATCGTCTTCATCCTGCACTCATGAGTGATGATAAATCATCAAAGGAGGCAACGTGTTGCGGGCTGCAATGCTGCCTGCTGCCTGCTGCCAGCTTGACTTGACAGCATGCGCTGCAGTGTTGCACCATTTTGTGGCACTTGGCGTGGCAAGTTGCTTAGCTGCACCACCGTTGGCAGGCTAGTTCATTTGCTCACCCACCGTCCAGCCCTTCGTCCTGCCTTGCAGCACCGCAATTATTAATTGCCCCAAAGCTGCCAAATAATGATAGAGTACAGGGCATACTTCTAGTTATTTATTGCCTCCTTCTGTTTGGCCGCACAATTTTTAGCTTGAGTTGAGCCTTTCCCTGCTCATTAATATGCAATTTTGTGTTTTTATATTTTCTAAAATGGGCCACCGCATTGCGACAATCGTTGCAGTTCTGTGGGCCATGTAAATTAGCTGACAATATGGCTGGAAACTAGCTAGAAATATTTGTACACAACATTTGCATACAATCGCAACAACTATTTGTTTGCGGCTTGTCAGCAAATGCGAATTGTGCTCTAAATTGTATTACGTATACGCAATGTTGCAAGTGTGTGTTTGGCAACAGGAAACCGACATTACACTCGATGTGGCCCACTTTTCTTCACTTGACAGTTAACTTAAGAATACGTATGCCATTAGCCGGCTAAAAAGCAGCTAAGCTGGGAAACTTCTAGATTTCAGTTGGTGATTTGTGTGAGTGTTTTAATCTAAGGACTGATTTATGTGTTGTGTCCTGTTGATACTGATGTGTTAGGCTAAGTTGGTCACTGAATAACTGATTAGTATTAATAAATATAATACTATAATGCGTATTCATTATAATCAAGACGAAACAACAACCAAGGCACTTCTATAACATTTGGTGTCGTTTTCAATAGGTTTTCTCTTGTCATCATTCCCAGTCAATCCATTTGATACCAAGCTAGAAGCCTTTCCTCCCAACTTGAACCTTAAGTTCAGCTTATACCTGATCCTCTACCATATTCCCTTTACTAAAGTCACTACAAGAAATTCTATTTATATTCAACTTTATTTTCTTCTTGTTGTGTTCCTTTGAGTCCTTCCCTGCTTGAAATTCTTGCTAAAAGTGTATTTGAATCTTGTCTTACTTACATTTTGCAATGAATCCTTTTTTCATCTCTCTTTCTGTTTCCCTACATAAGGCTTTATCTACTCCCCCGCAGCCTTGGCCTCAAACCCAATCATTTATCCATTTGTACACATGCTGAAGATTGTGCCGATCCACTGGCAATTGTAAACCAACTCTTAAAGCGTTTCTATTTTATGAATTAAGTCATTTCTAAAGTAATTAACACAAGTTTCTGTCAATTAAAATTAGTCATTTGGTAATCCAATAATCAGAAAACAAGTTGTAAATCTATTTAGAAATAATTAACGAAAACTGCAATGATATTCGGTTCTATTCAGCTGGAGTTGTGCATCAATTAATCAGCGCACAAATGCAAATTACTTGCGGCATTTTACGTCGTTTCTACCCTTGGCAGGGTCGTGCTGCGTTAACCGGAAACGGAAATGTTGCTTGCATAACAAATGAATTTCGCTTAAGGGTGGCATGCCAAGACGAAGTCGATGTGGAAGTCATAGGGCTGGCTGGCTGTGCCTTGCTCCTTTGACAAGTCACAAGGCCTCTTGGCATTGTTCAGGCGAGTCCTGCCAAGGCAGAACAAAAATAAATTGTTTTCTACATATTGCCAGAGCTAGGACTTCTTTGGACGGGGGCCGCCTGCTGATTGGTATCTTGCCTGGCGTTGACAGCATTCATTCTGGGCGGTCCTCAAGTGGCGCCTACTTTGCCTGCTCCAAATTAGAAATTCCAATGAAAGTGCCCACCCAAAATGGGGTCAAAGTTCGTGCCCCAACCCCAGGCCGCTGGGCCTGCAACTGCAGCCGGGTGAATTTATTAACGTTGTGGCCATGCGTCAAATAAATGTCAAAAAATGAACTCAAAGTGCTGCAATTACGGCACAGCCGAAAGCTGAAGGATCTGCAACCCAAACTCAGCCAGATATGGAATGTTCATGTTCCGCGGGCCGCAATAAAAATTGCACGAAATTTTTTGGCATGTTAAACACAATTTTTTAATGAATTTTCGCGCCAGTCGAGTGTGAAATGCTCTGCCATGCGGTAGGCGGGAGGAGGGAGGCAAGACTTGGGGTTGGGGTCGTAACGTCATCTGCCTACTTTTAAAATGCCATAAAAACTAAAAAAAAAAAAACAAGTGAAATAAAGAAATTAATAAAAAATAAAAATATTTCTGGCCGCACACAAAGTGAAAATTGCGCGGCAAATAAAAAATTGTTTTTCGAAAGTTTGTGGCTGTCACTGTTGTTATTTTGTTGTTGCTGCAGTTGTTATTGTTCCCATTGTTGTTTCTGTTGCTGTTGCTGTTGTGACCATCATTTCTGACTGTCTGCCTGATGTTTGAAATGATACCAAGACAAGGCACTGCCAGCGAGGATCCTGCGGTCTGCTTACCTACACACGCTTGGCCTTTTCGGTTTCTGCAGGCTGCGATTGCAAAATATCTCTTAAATATTACTCAAATATAAGTAAATGAGTTTGCAATCAAATTCCTAAATATTAGGCTTCTAAAGTGAATGACTTTAATATTTAAATAAAACAATTAGCAATGATAATAGTTCTTTATTAAATGTATATTAAATAAATACTTCAATGCCATTTATAGTAGTAGAAATATTGCAAATAAATTTTAAAAACGTGCTACATGAATACAAAAATATTATTATGAATAGTGGCTCTGTGTACTGCGACCTACTATATAGTCTATATTTTATTTAATTATTTTAATTAATTAATTAATTCTATAGTACAATAATTTAGCCAGAGCAACTGAGGCCTTCAGGCTGATATAGTCTATATAGGCTGCTTGAAGTTAAATACTAAATAAAAATGATAAGGACTACATTAGAAACTAAAATATTATTAATATCTCAGATAAAGATGTAATATATATTTTCTAGCAATTATTAAAATATTACAAATATTATTTAAAACTGTAGCGCATATTTATAACAAATATTTTATATTAATAACTCTGCTGTTTTCAATCAAATGCAGCGCATGGAACTTTCCACACAAACTGTTCAAATATTTTGCCAGCTCACTTGCTATTTTATTTTCCACTGTTTTTGTATTTGTGTTTTTTTTTGTGTTCTGGCCAACACTTCAGCGCGAGACAGATGATAATAAAAAATTTTATTACACACAAGCTCATCCATTTGACTTAATGGCGGTTGAATGTGCAGCCTTTTAATGTGGGTCCTGGGGCGGCAAGCGGCAAGCGGCAAGCGGCAAGCGGCAAGCGGTGAACATGATCTGTGGCAGGAGTAAATGCGTATCTGTCTACCTATTTTTATTTTTGTTTGGCGCCTGGGTTTATTGCGCAGGGCAGGAGAGCTGTTGATTATTTAATCATTTTTTCCAGAAACTGGCGCTGCCTTCTCAAGTGGAAGTGCATGTAATTTTATTTCATTTGCATTGCATTTTATATTATTTATTTCATCTTTTTTCGTAAATTAAATATGTTTGGCATTTGTTGCTGAACTGATTGCTGGGCAGCCGCTGCCACTGCGGCAGCTGCTGAATAATATGGCCCGCAACGGGCTCTCAATAAATCAGCGAAATGTGCGATCAAAATAATAATTAATGGTTGCGGGGGGGGCCTGGCAGGCTGGCAGGGGGGCAGGTGAAGAATGATGCATGAAAATTTGTGAAAAATTGCACAAATTGCGCGTACCACGTTCGGGCCAATATAATTGCCACGGCCAGTGCTGGCGTTGCCTCAAATGAGCAGCGAAAATGGTTTGGGCAAAGAAAATCAGCTAGGAAAAAAAGCATAGCATACATTTGAGCGCTTCTTAATATGCAGCACATGTAGAAAATGAGTTAAACGCCGGCCGGAAACAGACAACACTTGGCTTAATTTCTATGCTGGCTCTCAGCCCGCCTCAGCTCCCCCTCTTGCCCCTTCTCAGCCAATTCGACGCCTCATCATTGGCCAGGCATCATCATCATTTGGCACAGACACAGCCGCATGTTCAATATGATTCGTGACATGTTAGGGAATTAGTGCTGCAAGCGGTAGTCGGAATGCGTGGAGCGAGGGGCAGGGCCGGCATGGATGCGGTAGGTGATGCCCTCCCCCGTCCGTTGCTTGTGTGTGCTTGCCACGTGCGCCACATGTTTGTCATGCCAAGTGGCACAAAGCGGCCTCATTAATGTGAGTTGCTTTAAGTTTTATTTATTTATTATTGGACCGTTGTTTGCTTCTTTTTTTCGTCTCCTTCGTTCTTATTTTGGCCGGATTTGCTATGGCTAATTGCTTTTTTGTGTATTATTTCTGGCTCACTGGCATGGCTCGAATGTAGAAGTAAATGCCTTACAAGCAACTGACAGGTACGCTTTACTGAGTTGCCCAGCGAATAAGGACACTATACAAACTCTATATATCAAAAGGTTCCAACTCCATAGCAAAGCTTCCTTCCCTATTTCCAACTTACATAACTTTCTCCCAGCAGAATATCTAGTTGGTTACACTTTGTCCTTTGATAAGGCATTTCTATTTATTCAAAAATATTTAAGGGTTTACGTATGATCTTAGTTCTCTTGATAAGGTTTTTAACAAATTTTGAATCATGTAAATTGTACAATTATAGCCTCTTATCGAATCTATTCAATTACACAAATGCCAGCTAAAGAGCACAATGAAGTCCTTCGATGGCAACCCGAGTAGGCCAAGGCAAGACTCACATTTTGAGGTATACACCTGGCAAGGTGCTAAAGATTCTCTTGGCCAGTCTTCGTGATATGGAAAGTTTTGCGTAATTGCTGCAATTTGTTGGCAGCAACTGCTTAATATCAAGTAGCCGTCGTGTTGGCACAAGGACTAACTGCAACGTTGCGCTGCAAACGCTTTCGGTTGCACAACAACAACAATAACAGCCTTAGTGCCACAAAATGTTTGTTGCTGGTTGTTTACATTTTACAGTTATGTGGTTAAGTTTACGCCGTGTTCTCGTCTTCGCACACGCCCTCAAGCCAAATGCCAAAGGCTGCCTTGAGGCCAGGACTTGGACTGGGACTGGCCTCTTATCATGTTAGCAGCGCTTTGTTTTCATGTTACCAACAACAATGCCAAAAAAAAACAACAACAAATGGAGCTGCAACAACAACAAAGTGTGCTAAAAGTATCTACAGTTACGGGTACTTTGCCAACATGTGGGTGTCAACTGCGTTGTTGTTCCTGCTCCTGTCTCCTCTCGCCTAATTTGTAAAATTATTCGCACGTACTTTCTTATTAGTTTGTTTTGGCATGTAAAACTCACAAAACGAAACTTTCATAGTCTGGCTTCAGGGAAAATAGCAACAAACACTCTACATAATAATATGATATACACAATGTATACATATTTATCAGCTCCTTTAAGTGTGCTGGGGCTTCCGTATTGTATTACTCGTGCATCGATTTTGAAAACTTGAAAATTCGAATAAAACTTTCTCGTTGATCTCAGAAATTACAGCAGCTAAATATACGAAACGTTGTAGTTCAAGTTTATTTCAAACTTAAATGGAATATTTTCCCTTTTGGAAATGTAAGTTTTATTTATTAGTTTCATGCCTGAAATGCAGCTAGCGCGGTCAAATCAAGCAAACATGAACCAAAAAAATAAAGAGAAAAATGTTTTAAAAATCTACAAGGCCGCAATAGCAAAAATTGCCATTTATCAAGCGACATTTAATCAAGATAGTATTAGGAAATGTTCAATTTATTTAGAAAAAGTCTGTGGCCAATGAAAAAACAACAATAAGAACTCAACTCTGGTAGCAAAAACCGCCAGCAAAGTGCAACATGGTAAAAAAACGAAATGCAAATCGAGCCATGGGAATTAGTGACAGCCAAGCGGAAAGACCAGTCCCAGCTCCCGCTGCCGCTGCCCTTCCCTCTGCCACTCCCCGAGCTACCCCCGTGAGTTTTCGGGTGACATTTGCAATTGACAGTCGCGTCGAGTTGAGTCGCATCGAGCTCAAGTTAGAAGTAGTCGAGTGCGAGGCTTCTTTCCAACTGCTTTTTTGCCCTTTTCTTTTCTGCGACAGTTTAAGCTGCAAAGTTTAAATGTTTTTTTTCTCGACAAGTTTTTCAGCTGCAGCGTTTTTCTTTTCGGTTTTTGCGGCAAAATGTCAAACGGTGGCCAAAGTTCGCTTAACACCAAACGTGGCCAAGTTCGTGTGCAAATGGCATCCCCAAGTGTTGCAATGGGGTTGCCCTTTGCACCCCCACTCCACTCCACCCCAAGCCACGGGACTTACAGCACGTGTGCAGTTTTCCAAAATATTTCTTTAAATTTTGGCACTTTTGCAATTAATTTTGCCAGCGTTGGTAATTTTTTAGCTGACTTACAGCTCAGGTAGAAGTATCTGCAGCGCACACTTGGCTATGATTAATAGAAAACCTTATGAAATTATGAAATATTACTGTGAAACATAAGCATACCAGCTGGGGATATTTGATGTTGGCATAGCTTCAGCAGAGTATATACATAGTACTCAAAACAATTTGAAATGAGCTAATACAACCAGCTATTCAATCGGTAAATTATTGTCTAGAAATTTATTGTATAAATATAAATATTATAATATCTAAAACCACTCTCAACAAGAAAGAACGGTCATCTTCGGAGTATCAGCAATGTTTTCTTATACAAAACTCAATTTTCGTCCGATTGTTCCTGTTTTCATAAAATTATAGGAAACTATATGAAGTATAACAAAATTCTAACTCAGTTTGGTTGAAATACAAAAAGTCTTTCATACAAAAACATAGTCTTAGAACGTTCATTCCCATGGCAGCTAATGTTGAACACAAAAGTTAATAAGCAATTCTAAGATTTTTTTGAAACATTTTTAAAAACAAGTAATATAAGTTTCAAATATGTAAGAACGAACCTTATTGTACCGTCTCCAAGAACGGTAGGGTAAACACGGAAGTTATTCACGAAAGAAGATTCAGTAATGCAGCGAGAGGGGGAAGAAGAAGCACAGCCACCAATTAAAATGCCTCGCTTGCGCTGTCGCTTTTGCCGCCTGTGTGTGTGCGTCTTTGTATGTGTGTGCGTATGTGTAAGTGGACGTAGATGTGATTGAATGTTTTAGACCTGGGTACAGGGAGTTTCGTAGTCGGGTATACTCGACTATAGCATTCTTACTTGTTTTACCTATCCTATGTTGCTTTTATAGGCGCTTTACTGAGGTTTATCGTGTTGGCAACGCCAGCAAAGAAAATTCAATTATTTATTTTATTTAAGGAACATTTCACACTAAAAGTATTTTCTTCCTTATTGTATTGAAACTTCAAAGTGTCCTTTGTGCAGTAAAGCACCAACAGCAAGACATCTATCTATATATATAGAACTCTTTTACCTGACCGACTTTTGGGCAGCCCAACGGTAGAAGCTAGAGTCCTGGAATTGTTACAGTGCCTTCCAATTTTATTGAATGGATGTAATATTTGTACCATAAACAAAAACATGAAAACATCAAAGTTTTAACAATTATCCATGAATTTAAGAATTATAACACCAAGCCGATAAGTTTTTGTACTTAATCAGAATTGATGAATATCAAGTCATGAGTTATGGCTTAAGCTATGCATGAATTCGTCGCAAAACATAAATTAATGATTAGATATTCCGGTTTCGATTTTGTAAATCATTTTCGCAAGATTATTGCACAATATCTGCATAGATTTCTCGTGGTGTATTCAAATGAAATAAACAAATTATATTCGCGCTCATGCCCCCGCTCTGGTGCCAATGTGCAGCTGGGCGTTGGCGGGGTTAAGGGGTAAGGGGGTAAGGGAAAGTTTTGTGGCGCCCGGTAATCGTTCGGCCCGTCGCTTTTTGCAGCACTTACTTTTAATTAGCAAACAAAACGGGACGCAACACAGCGAAATGAAATGAAATGCCGCCAAGCCGCCTGAAAGTATGCAAAACTTTTGTTATTGTCGCCAAATAAATTTGCCAATGCGTCTGCCGGGGCGGGGGCGACTTCGGTGGAGGGGCAGGGGCAGGGGCACGGGTACGGGCACGGGCAGCAGGTAAGCAAGTGCAATCCATACAATTGTGGGCGTGGTCAAAACAACAGCTAACAAAAAGTTTGCAACGAAAAATTATGTGGCGTCAAATGCGGCTAGTCGAT
This sequence comes from Hirtodrosophila confusa, assembly GCA_035043065.1. Taxonomy (NCBI): domain Eukaryota; kingdom Metazoa; phylum Arthropoda; class Insecta; order Diptera; family Drosophilidae; genus Hirtodrosophila; species Hirtodrosophila confusa. Next base: position 194,665 of record JAWNNI010000035.1, on the reverse strand, counting down.
GGGCAAGGGGTGTTAGGCGGGTGTGTTGGGTTGCAGGTGTGGCAGTTGTGGCAGCTGGTTTACCCCATGCGGTTGCCATCGGGCTAAATTTATGTTGCAGTGTGAAATTTTACGCGACAGGTGGAAAAACAGCAGGAAACCCAAAAAACGGCGACTGCATAAAGTTACATGCAAATTTTTTGGGAAAGTGCAAAAGAACTTAAAGTAATTCGGTGGGTGGTGAAGGGGCACAAGGGGCACACACAAGTGCTGCTGCTGTCAGAGGCGTCTGTCTGTACTGCACGCCCCCTACCCCGCAGCAGCGTCCGATTAGCTGAAAGCATCGCTTAAATATTTAAAATGGCAAAAACAAAATGCTCCCAATAGGCGCACTCAGAAATAAAGCAGCCATTTTTCTCGGTCGCCGTCTCGGTTCTCGGTTCCGGAACTGGTTTCGGGTTACGCCCTTAACACTTCATTAGCAACGGCTGCTTGGTGTGCATGTTAACACTTGCCCGGAACAACCGAAACACAACAAACAACAACTTGGTGACCCCGCTGCTCCCCCAGCTTCCCCTCTGGGCCAGGGTGTGCTGCCTCATTAGAAAGGGTTGCAGTCGTGACGCGTAAATCATCAATTAAATTAAATTTTGCTTCTGGGGCCAGTGCTAAAAATTAATTTTTAAAATGAAATGTTTTTGTGAATTATGAGGGTTGACTGCATTAACCAAGGACTCCCTTAGCATTCTCCTTCTAATAGAGCTTATAAAGTTGCCAATAGGCACAACAAGTTATAAGCAGCTAAGGAACTCATCACCAGCTTTAAGAACATGACCGATATAGGTCTTTATCAGAAGCCCTAGATATAGAATGCTCGATGACAGCTAATCTATCGATCATTCAATACCCAAAATATCACAAATTTGATTTAATTTTCCTTTACCAACTGCTTTGATTTAGTTTCCTAATATTTCAAACCTGTCGAGACATCTTTTTTTATCACAATTATTCATGATTGCTTTGGTATGGTGCATTATAGACTATTACCTCTATAGATTAACTTATCCCTGTTCACTTAAAAGATCACCAAAGAAAGGTTTTGTTTTATTATGCCTCTTTTTACAACTTCATAACATGGGCCCATACTTTCTTCGAGGTTCTCTGATTCATCCAGGATCAGCACTTCTTTGGCTTCGTTAAGCGTTTGGCGGCCTTCGAAGTCGTCGGTTGTTCATCGCGGTAATTGAATACCGTTGAGTCTACATCGATCAGTTCAGCGGGCAAGTCCATGACCTTGAAGATTTTACCATTCAGCTCAGTGCAGACGCAGTGAGGACTCAACGTGGTCCTTGTATGCAGTTTCCCGGAGCAGTTGCTGGCCTTCACTCCCTGACAACGACGTTTCCGTTTACTCGCCAGCCTCCGCTTGGCCATGGCAATGCACATCTCCTTCAACTTGTCGGCTTGCTGGAGCGACATCTGGGAGTTGATCCGGCCTCTAGAATAGTTGCAGCTTTTCGCCTCCAGGTTGAATATCGAGTTCTTATACACGACCTCGGTATCGTTGGATGTTGAGCTGCTAATCTTAGAAGGAACCCTGCATATGCGAGAGATGACACTCTTCGGCAGGGTCTTTCGTACTCGTCGCTGTCCCTTCGTAGTGTCATCAACCGAAGGGGGCTTCAGGGGTTCCACTTGACTATTTTGTGGCTCCGGTTCCACCTCATGATTATTTATTTCAGTCACATCGTCGTCCTGCTCCATTTGGATGATTTGCCCCTCATCCTTGGCACTGCTGCTCCGCTGCTGAATTGGGGACTTCACAAATGATTTAAGACTCATGTTTCTTCGAAATTTCGACTTAAAAAAAGTTTTGACAATCTTATAATATATAAAAATTCGAAAATTTGTTGATATGGTTCAGCTGAAGTCAATATGTAGAATGAAGCATTAGGATTTTTCAAGAGACTCCTGTTGTCAGTTTTGGGATCAGAGCCTACTTGTTTCTTGAAATTTGCTAAGCATTAATTTGATTTTTAACTACTTGTATATTGGATCTCTTATGACAAAACTAAAATATAAATTATGAACAATTTAGATACCAATAGATTGTATTTGTTTGTATTTTCATTTATTAGTAATTCTGCAGATTTATCGAAATACAATTATTTGTAGATTATTCAATGTTAGCTAATCAAGTCAAAATCGGAACAGAAAAGACCGATTGCTCCTTTGTCAGCTATATTATATAGTTATACAGTTTTGATAAGATAAAGCAAACTATTTATGGAAAAACAAAATTCGCAAATGCTAAGTTTAGTTGAAATATCTCTTAAGCACAAGGTCTTTCATACACTGAAACAGTTATAGGATATATATAGTGTTCCGATCCGGCCGATGCCAATATAAGTACTGCTGGCAACAACAAAGCGAATCTTTATCAAGTCATATAAAGACAGATATAATCTACAGACAGATCTCGACTCGGCTACTTATATTAAGGATATTCGATAAATTGAATAATTGTTGTTTAATTTTTTCAGAATTAAATAGTTATAAAATAGTTTCCCCAATTGTTGTAGCTCTGAATAAATGCAGTGTTTCATTTAAGACCCTTGAAAAGTTTGCTTAATAAAGAAAAGGAACTGGATGCGAACACTTAATCTAGATATAGCTATCGGGCCATCTTATAATTGCTCTCTAATGTAAACTCGATTTGGAATTCCGAACCTTGCGTCATGTTTGGCATAATTACAGTTTGGTGCGCTGAGTTTCCCTGCTGCTTGCTGCTTGCTGTTTGCTATTACTGTTACTTTTCCAGGAAAAGCGTTTACCCAAACCTACCCCAATAAATGTGTAGAGCATATAGCATATAAATTACAGGAATAAAAACTGAAATTGCTGCAAAAACAGAAATACACTTAAAATATACAGAGAGCGCAAAGCAAAGCAAGGCAAAAGGCAAAAACCGGAATATTTATGAACGCACGCCAGGACGAGGAAAGCGAAAATGCGCCAAACAAAACCACGTAGAAGGGGCGGAGGGGGCAGGGGGCAGGGGCCACACAACACAGTTAACAGTCAAATGTCGAACTGGGCGGGGCAAAGGGGGAATGGGTGTCAAGACCCAACGAACCAACGAACCAAGTCCAAACCCTGTCCGGTGTGCGGGTCCGGGTCCGGGTCTGGGTCCGGGACAGAGACCGAGTCTGGGTCGGGGTCCGGGCCATGTTTGTTGGCAGATAAAGCAAATGGCAAAAGTGTTTTCCATGTGCGATCGATAAACACGGCGCCAGCAAGACGGGACAAATTTTCATAGTTCAAGTGGCGCCTAGGCAGGCGCTACGACTCACTCAATGCCAAGAGAGGGGGAGATAGAGAGAGAGAGAGAGCGGAAGGGAGAGCGAACCCCACTGAAATGTGGCCAAAAGCAGGCACTAAAAATTCACACGCACACACAGAAACGAATGCGATGAAATTATTGCGAAAGTGCGCAAGCTAAAAAGAAACATCAAAAAAGGACAATTTATGTCAGGCTGCCGAAGATCAAATACCCTTGCCGACATATTAATTCAATTGTTTCTGAAATTCCCAAGAATTACAACAATATATCAACTGATCCTAAACAAAATCTAGTCAAATAGAAGAAAGTACGCTAATTTAAATTAAATTTTTCTTAGCTTAATTTATAACCAATATTATAAGCAATTTGAACCGATCGTTTCTATGGAAGCTATATGATATAGACTACCCATCCAGTTAGTTTTAACGTACATATATTCTGTCTAAAATCAATCAATGTCAGCATCAATTATATAGATTGATCTACCATCGATAATATCAAACCCGTAAAGATAGAACAATAAGTTAACGTGTTTTTAATGCATATATCATGAAAAGGGCTTAAGTCCTATATCATATCATAATATTATATTATAACACATTCTTAATTTTCATTGAATTTTCGTAAGTTGTTTAGGAATTCTGATAATATTTCACAACCAAAATCGAGGTGGCGTCATTCCCGAAAGAAAGAGCAACGTTCAGGCGCCACACATTTCGTTAAGAACTGAAATTACTCTCTGAAAGGGTATAATAAGCAACAGGAATGAGATTCAGAATCAGAAAGAAGACGTGTTTGGGTTTGAGTTAAAGTATCTTTCATCTCTCTCACCAACAGCTGCTTGGCAATTATTATTGTTGTTTGTTTGCTGGTGGATTGGACCGTGTTGAATCATCAACAATAGCATGAAAATTGATATCACGTGTCAATGTCATGCAACGTATACACAAATATACTTATGTATATCAAACATATACCATTTTAGTGCTAAGTAGTATCCGCTAAACCTGTGAAATTACTGGCTTCGATATGTTTTTACGATTGGGGCGCGTGTGTGTCCTGGAAGCTAGGAAATGAATACCAAAGAAATTAACTTGTCTATTTGCGTGATTTCATTTTTATGGCATTTGCCAAGATTGTGACAAGTTGAGGGCGCTGATGTCCCTGGGTTTCCCTTGACTTGATAAGCGCGTCATCAGCTCCAGCCCGTAGAGTGCGGTGAGTGGGTGACACGATGAGTCATGCAAGGATTGCCAGAGGATTCGACTGACTGCCAGCCTGTCAGATGTTGGGGCACAACTTTATATTCATGGCAAGTGTATGACAACTTTGTCTTTAAATTTGCAATGCATAGAAAAATGCTCGCATACATTGAATAAAATGTATTATTGTTATTCAGGACGAGCTGAGTCCTGATTTATTGTGGACTATATTTATGTGCTGCAAGTGCATGTGTGTATTTTAATATTGTCACGCAATCTACAACGCCTTAAGGCAGGAATTTCCCATTCCAAAAAACATATGCTTATTATATACTTAAAGCAAATATCATCGGTCGAGTTTGAGTTTGTCTTTCAGCTTTCTATCCTTCTGCTATGATCCATATGATATAATATAAACCAAGCTATAGGCTTCAAAAAGATAGGGCTAAGCCCGGAAGATGATAAAAACATACTCCTATCCTAATATGAAATCAACAGATTCTTGCTTTTATATAAATACTAGCTGGTATTAACACCCTTTTAAATTATCCTTTCAATGAAAACCATTTATGCATTAGTTAAATTCATATAAACACTCATATTCCCTTAATTTGATAGTATACTTTAAATTTCAGGCCCCTTTTCTTTGGAATATAAACTTCCTAGGGCATTAACCGCTGTGCCCGCTAAACCCAATATGATCTAAATAAATAGCCAAACTTGAGAAGAGTTCATTGCCATTTGGTGGCACTGGGAAGCAATCAATTCCATTTCCCTACCAATATTCCCCTGCCCTGCCCTGACTGCCCAGTCTTCGCCCCCGCACTCGCCCCCGCCCTCGCACACTCATAACTCAAACAATTGCAGGCGAGCCATTGTTTAAATTTTGGCAAGGCATAATAATTTTCCTACGCATTGTTATAGCCCTTCTTGCTATTATTTGTTGTTTGCTTTGAGACAACGAGCGGGCAAACAGAGGCGTGGTCAGCGGCGAAGGGGCTGAGGGTGGCTGGGTGGCTGGGGTGGCACAACTGGCAATGACCATTAGACAGACAAAATGCGACCCTCGAGGAATGGAAAAGAAATAAGTTTGGCGAGCGTATGCGCAAAATGTCAACTCATAAATAATGTTGATAAAATGCATTAGAGGGCGTGCCGGTTCAGCCCCATAATTAGTGCATTAATACGGCTGAAGGATACGGCAAAGGACTGCAGTCACTTGGCTGCTGCTGCTGCCGTTGACGAGAAGTATACACAATAGTTTTATTTATGAGTCGAGCGATGCTCCAAAACCAATAAAATAGTCGAATCCGGCTAACGGTTGTCCTTGTTGTTGTCGCAAACAACGCCATAATAATAATGTAATGAAATTTATGATGCGCATTTAATGTACTCAACATAGCGCGACAATAAACGCGAAGGACGCGAAGGACGCCCAGGACGCGCAGGACGCACAGGACGTGGGCCGCCTTTGCAATGTCCATTGAACGCCCAACACTTAACTGATTTCAAAATTATATTGCTGCATGATTGTTTCTGTGGCTGTATGGGTGTGTATAAGTGTGACTGTGTGTGCGTGTGTGTTTGTGTGTGCGAGTGCATTTCTATATCTACAATATGGCATATAATTTTATTGCTTATTGTCCGCCAAGGCAGCCGTCAAATTTGTGCGTTTGTGCGTGATATGCGGTAAAGGGGATAAGTGGGGCCAGAGGGTTGCCAGCGAGACGCCAGTGTCCACACGAGTATTTGAGCTTAACAAACATGGCGGCAATCTGGACATATATCTCTCTATACACGCGAGTCCTTAGGAGGTTGTCCGTGTCCGTGTCTGTGTCTGTGTTTGAGTTTGCTTAGTTCTCATAGTTTTATTGTTTCAGTCCGTTGCATTTTATTGCCGCCACGCTTAGAAACTCGACTGCAATTTCAAGGTTATGTTTGGTTATTGCGATTGATAATGAAAACATTATTATACCAAACGCCAGAGTTTTACTATCTAGATTAAAATGCGTTATGTTGAATTCGAGTAGTTTCGTCAACCGAAAGAAATACACAACAATACCGTAGTATCACAGTTTTCACTCCCGTGGGGGTACACTTTTCAAATAGTTGTGTCAAATGCCTAATGATTTGTTGTGACACAAATTGTATTTGAATTTGCACACATTTTTCAAATATCTCATACTTTCGGATATATATTTGACCAATTTTTTCGACAGTTCCCACTTAAATAATTTAATTTGCTTTGCTGGCGTTGCCAATACGATTAACCTCAGTAAAGCACCTATAAAAGCAACATACGATAGGAAAAAACCAAAATAATGCCACTGAAAATATTTCTGGTCGTTCTGCTGGGCATAATATATCCCCCACCCAAAGTTGATAATCATTATAGACGGTAAAATAAGATTCGTTCTGATATATCGAAATATATATTACAAGTTTTTAAAGATGTTTCAATAAACGTTTCCAGCGCAAAGATATATAGCTCCCATAGGAACAATCAGACGAAAATGCTATGCTGCTAGGGTATATAGTAGCTTCGGAACGCCGAAGATAGCCGTTATTTCTTGTTACTCTCTTTTTCAATAAAGAATTGTTGTTTTGAATATATATTGAAGTATATTGAAGCTAGACTAGCCAAACTTGGTACACATATTGGTATACAGCCTCGATTTATGAAGTGTCCAGGTCGAAGTTTCAACACAATACAGAAGGAAGTAATTTTAGTGTAAAGTGTTCTTTAAATGAAATAAATAATTTGATTTGGTTTGCTTTGGTGACGTTGCCAATACGATTAACCTCAGTAAAGCACCTATAAAAGCAACGTCTGATAGGACTTTGAAACAAATATAATGAAACTAACTTTATATCTGTTGGCTTTGCTGGGCGTAATGGCCATACCCGGAACCCCACCGTGGGAGTTTTTGGAGACGGTACAATAAGATTCGTTCTCACATATTTGAAATATTACTTATTTTTAAAGATGTTTCAATAAACGTTTTCAGTGCAAAATTTATTAGAATTGCTTATTATTAACTTTCCAGTGGACAGATATTAAAATTCTTTTTTTATCCTGTAATGTAGGGAGTTTGTACGTGTTGGAGTTGTAAAATAAAAATCGAATTCAAGATATTTGAATGCAACTACATGAAGCATTCGAAAGTTATATAACAATTAACCTTAAACTCAGTCACTTGTGGGTAAAGAAAGAACTTGTATGCCAGCAATATATATAGTAAGCTTATCCCAACCATAAGTAAAGACAAGAGCAGGCTTGTATGAACTATTTCAGAACATGCTCGGACCTTAGCATTTGCATAATTGGAAATGTTTCCCATCACATATGGCATTCAATTCAATTACACTAGAACAGCCTTAGCCTGAGGCCGCCTCATGTAAAACCCACAAGAACTTTCACTGGCATACTTTGAAAGGCACAGAAACAACAACAAATGCTCGACAATGTGTTACAAACTGGAGCATAAAACTTAATTTTCAACATTGCGACATTGGCAATAGAAGCTGACAGAAAACCGCATGAAAAAACCCAATCAAGCTTGCACGCTGCACCTCATCTACACTAAACAAAATATATGGTGACATAAGTAGAAATCTATGAGGGAAATATAGTTTAATTTATATATTTATTATGAGTTCCAATGCATTATGAAAACTACATACGAACTAATACTAGGCCTTAAGCTAGCGGGAAATATAGTTATTAGGAAGTTTTATTCTAGAAAGAATTTAGAATAATATCTTCATCCCAAAAAGAGTTTGCTTTAGCAATGTCGAAGAAAGACTGTTAATATTCATACTCCTACATATATACTCTCAGGTTATTCCAATTTGATGTAAGAAAAGTTTGGTTAAGGGCGATAATATTTTCTTCTTTTTTTCCTCAGTGTAGGACCTGCTCCGCTCAGCAGGATGAGTGTGAGAACATGTCGAGCAACCAGGCGAAGGCGAAAGTAATTTGCAAACAACTTTGCAGCGTCGAAAAGGAGGCACTTAAATTGTTGCCCAGTTTGGAAATAATTGAAAAATTTACAGTACATGGAAAATCGAATTATGGGGAAAGTGACAGCCAAGTTGACGTAGGAAATATCAATTAACAACAACAAGTGCAAAAAGCTATTAAAAGCTTATTTAGTCGATACCGAAAATAAAAACAAGCGCCGCCATAAGCAAAGAAAAAGTTTACACAAACAACCCGCACACCCCGCACTGCCCGCTACCCCGTTCCACTAATCACCCGCTACTCGTTACCCCTCTGAGCAGACAGGCCGAACTACAAGAACAGGGGCAGTAGAATTAATTGCTTTATATGGCGTGATAATTTATTGAAGCCCACGATGACCAACATGGGAGCACAGGCAAAGTCCATGGCCAGGACGAGACGAGTGGAGGCGAGTAGAGCAGAAGCCAGGATGCGAACATGGCAGGCGACTGCCTTGTTGTGCCAGGATAACACAAGTATTATGCCGGCAACGAGGCGTAAGGGTCAATCACATTAGAGACATGCGAGCCGCTGCCAGTGGAGTCCTGTTCGGTACAATATCGCAAGGACTGTGGGGTGGTTCGGTCCTTGGTCAAGGGTTGCCTCAGCCGCCTGCATTCTGCAATCTGATTATGTGCCCAGGGCGCGGATAATAAGTTTTTGTTTTATTATACCCTTAAAGTGGATATTATGACTGTTTTGAGATCTTGGTGTGTTATGGAAATATATCTAATGTTTAGCTCATCATTTATTTGTTTCCAAATGAGCCAATCAAGTTTCCTAAATACGCTGATATAATTGAATAAAAATTAAAAGAAATATCATATATTTACATCAGTCTCAATGCCTTTGATCTGATTTCTTTAAATACAAATAGACTACTTAAGAATAAGGCCATTCAAAGAGAAATTTTAAATATCAAAGCTAGAGAAACCTTTTAAAGAAGAAAAATATAATATTCTATAATATATTTGGAGTATATCTGACATATTGTAGACTTAATGTTCAGTATTATTCAGTTTAATTATTTTCTTTCATTGTTGCACTAAACATATCTACTTTCACCTACTTATAAGAGTCACAGTTAATAAATTTTTGAAGGAGATTTTTCTAGTATTTTATTACAGATTTTAAAAAAAAGATTAGTTTTCCCAAGGATATTTCAAGGTCGGCATGAGCAGCTGCTGTTTTTCTACTTTTTGCCGTCTGTCTGCTGTTTACAATTTCCTCAAAGGATTTACGCACTGCAAATGAGGAGGCCTTTTGTTCAGCATTGTGTGGCTCAATTCGTTGGGGAGCAGCCCACAAAAGTATCCTATGAATATAATCAGCGCATTCAATCGAGTTAATTTCATTATGAATATGACGGCGGCTAAACGTTTTTCTTTTTACTTTTTCGATATTTGTGAGTGTTTTTTCTCTCTTTTTAATCAGATGCCACGCGATGCTGAAACTTCAGGCATATAAATAATCTTGCCAAGTTGCCTGGCAGGACACTGAGGACACGGGCTGAGCAGCTGCTCGTGTTGCACTTACCGAGTCCTTGGCTGCTGTTGACAAACAAATATGAAACTAATCCTTGGTAATTAGTGCGCCAACTTTTGCTGCATTTTGAGCCAGGACACAAAGTCGGTCCAGTGTCCTTTCCGTCCTGCTCCGGCTGTGGTCAGATGTTGGCACATTCCTTGTGCTTTTTGCGGTTCCCAGCGAATGTGTGTGTGTGTGTGTGTGTATTTTTTTTGTGGTGTCGTCGTTGCCATCGTCGAGCGGCGTTATTTTTATTGGAAAAGTTAAGCTCGTGTTTTGATAGGTTTCAGTCGTAAAGGGATTAATTAGTGCGGAGTTCTCGCCAACATGCTGTAGACACAGAGACTCCGACTACAACACCGACACCGACACCGACACCGACACAGACTGCGTCGCCCCCCTCTCTGAGGCCAACATGCGGACCAAGTCGCATTTGTTTTTGGCTTTTGCATAATTAAAGTTAAGCTGAGTTGCATAGTTTTCTGTTTTCTAGTGCGATAAATGCGCGAAGGACTCAAATTCGTAATGGACAAGGTACTTGGCGGTATGGCAATGGACTGGAATTTGTTGCTCAAATGTAATTCAAGTAGTAAATGAGTGTTGTTCAGTTAAAGTAAACTGGAATAAACTTCAGTCAACAGCAGAAAATAAGATTCAATTTAAGTGAAAGAATGTAATAATAATAAAAAACTAAAAACCCATTAAATTGTATTTAAGCGTCTAATAATCCAAAACGTTGCTGGATATTGGTGATAATTATAATAAGTAATCCAAGCAATTTATAACCGTTTTTAAAGGAACAAGTAAGAATGCATATAGTCGAGTAGATTCCAAATTTGGTGTCTCTAGCTCTTATAGTTGCTGAGATCCTTGCGTTCATACATACGGACGGAGGGACGGACAGACAGACGGACATGGCCAAACCAAAATCTCTTTTGATACTGATCAAGAATATATATACTTTATAGGGTCGGAGATGTCTCCTTCGCCTGTTACATACATTTGCACAGATTTAGTACCCCCTTTTTACCCATTTTATGGGTACAGGGAGTAAAAAGAAGGTTTCAATTGTGTTTAATTTGTGTTTTTAACTGATACAAACAATTTAATAAAATATACATTCTATTCAGATCCCTTTTCTGTCATCCTAGTTGATTTGCGATTGCCAAAACCTGTCACAATTAGCAACTAGCTCACTTAGCAACTCTCCAAAGCATACTAGGACTCTCATCCTTTGGCTGCCTTCAACGAGGTTTATTAATTTCGTTTCTGGAACCGCGTTGAGAGACATTTCGCTTGAAATTCCAATGCCGTGGCATTCTGAAAGTTTTTTCTTATCTTTTATTATGAACTGCAGCTACAATTTCGCTGGCGATGTCAGCGCATGATTTACGAGGCCGTGGCTTACAAATGAAAATTGTAGTAAAAACCTAACGTTGGCAGAGGGCTGGGTCGAACGGGAAGGGAGGGGGAGGGAGTGAACACCATAAGACAGAGGGACAGACAAACCTTTTTTGCGGCGCTGAAGTTTTGGCCACATAACAGGAAACGGAAATGAGTGCGCAGGACGATGGCGACATGTGAAATGTGTTTGGACCCAACCACTTGAAATAGTATAAGGAAAAAACAACGGGCACACATGCAAAATAAACGGGTTCAAGTGGCGCACGTAAAAACAGGAACAGAACCAAGCCAAGCCAAAGGATAACTGTTGAATTGCTGGCCATAATAACAAGGCTTGCCGCATGCACATACATGTCTATGTGAGTGTGTGTGTGTGTGTGTGTGTGTGTGGCACAACTTGTCGCGTAGCAACTTGTGGCTAGCTTAATGGCAGCTAACAACATGCTGACAAACAGAGAAATGTGGGCACATGTTAAGGTTCATGTGCCCAGAATGAATGCAAATGAAATTGGAGCGCAACTTTCATGCACCCCATTAACTTAGTGATGCACAATTGGGAAGGGGCAGCGGGGAATATGAGAAGCAATTCACCTGTAGCTAAGGTATGTAAGTAACGCATATACTATTTAAAATGTGATAGGTAAGTAATTTTATAAAAGAGATTATCTTATAAGCTCTTTTTGCTTTAACTACAATTTGTTAATGGTACAAGAGTGTGCTTGTCCAGTAGATCCTATCTACCTATGAATCGACATTTGTCTTACCTAATTCACCTTAATAAGGATAGGAGGTTAATTTAGAGAATGAATATTGTATTAACTTCTAGAAGTTTCTTGTTTGTTCGGTGCCACCCTAATGATATATGGATAACCACGGCCGGTGTCCTGAAGGCCGACTCTTATAAGACCCAATTTATATGTTTATTTATACAATTTATAAACACACCAATATTGTTAACTCACACCCACGTCCCCAGTCAAGTCCTCTCCTTACACGAACATTTTAAATATAATTTTAATGTTTCAACAAAAAAAAGAAAGAAGTTTTAATATAACTAATTTCTTGGAAGACTTTTATTCCAAGCAAAAAAGCAAGTTGTAGCTTAAAAGGTATATATAATGCTTATCTAATTCACCTTAATAAGGATAAGAGTTTAATTCAACGAATGAATATTGTATTTACTTCTGTTTTAGAAGTTTTTAATATAACTATTTTCTAGGATGACCTCTATTATTCTAAGAAGTAACAGAAGAATAGTAAGTTGTGGCTTGAAAGGTACAGTTCTTAAGCTTATTCCACATTGTATTTACTAGCCAATTGTGGGGCGGAGGAGTTCACTACCAAAGTGGGAGAGAAACGCCTAGCAAAATGAGCAAAGGAGCATTGCACGAGTTACATAAAATATGTACAAGAAAATGCGATTAAATGAATGACACCGACAACATTAACATTAACGCACAGAGAGAGCCAGCAATGCAGCTGGCAATAAAACACAAAAAATGCAAAATAAAATAGAAGGGGAATAAAAACAAGCTCAATAAAACAGGGAGTAAACGGGGAATGGCCAGCGATGCTGCGTGCTGTGAAAACAATCCAATCAATTTATTAATTAAGCAAGCCACTCGGCGGCCTGCAGAAGTAAAAAGGAGAGAAATTAAATGAAATGAAATACGCGGCGTATGCGTAACGCTAAAGCGGCAATTGTCTGTCCCAGTGGTGCCCGCTCTCCGCTCTCCGTTCTCCGTTCTCCGTTCCCCGCAACACTCACACTGTGCGTCTATTTGTCTAGCTTTGTGCAATGGATTTTTAATGTTTTCCATGGGGCGTCCATGGGACTTTCTGGCCAAAAGCGAATGCCAATGCCAAAGCGAATGTAACGCATTGTTAAGCCCGCTTGGCACTTTTTGCACGCCAGCTGCTTCCACTGAGTGGTGGCTAAGGGGGTAGTGGGTATTGGGTGGGGGTTAGGGGGGGATATAAGCCTGAGTGCAGGCACCGAGAACTTGGTACTTTAATGAGCCAACAGCAATTACGCGAAACATTTGGCCCATTGCAAGTGTCTCAATGCGTCGCCAGAGTCGTCTGAAAACATTTTAATTGCATTTTGCTTTTTATTTTATTGCCAGCAGCGTCTTAATGATTTTGTTCTATGTTATCTATCCATAACAGGTTCATAAACTCGTACACAGGTAATTTACTTGGCATAACTAGCATGTGTTCAAATTCGATCTACATCTGGCATATCCTTTCATATCCTCCTGCCAGCTTCTATCACATAACATCAAATAAATTCGATTTCAAGTCAGCAAATATATGAGTAAATAAGAACATATAAAATATAAAAGCAACTCTCCTTAAAGTTGTTGAAACCTTTGGCATTTCTACATGATTATATAATATTGTTAAACTATCAACATCTTTAAATAATTAGTATAAACTGATATGGTAGTGTTGCCAACGCGATTAGTTTCTGGTGTAAACTATAAAAGGCTCGCATAGTCGGAAAAGTTAAGCAAAAGTCGGAAAAACTAAAGCATGAAGCTTACCACAATTCTATTGGCTGCCCTGGCCTTCTTAAATACCCCTTATTGACAGTGCCAACAACACCGAAACCTTAATTATACTGTTTAATATTTATTGCTTATTAATAAAGATGTTTAAATAAATGAAATCATATTTAATATTATCAAATTTTATCGTATTTTCAGCACTGGATATTCTACAAGGATGCTAGTATCTTTCCATATTCAGACAATATGATTATTCGTTATGAGCTAGAAGCGAAATCAAACTAAAACACAAAAGTCAATGGCTTGTTATCAAATCGGGATAATCGAATTGGCACTATAGCAATTCGATTATCCCACAGCAATTCGATTATCCCGATTCAGTTAAAAAACACTTAAAAGAGCGCTGCACAACCGAAGAAAGAGAATTTCAACAATGAAGCTGACTTTAATTCTAATCGCTGTTCTGGCTATTATTTCTGAGCCTAAAGTGTGGCCCCCGAATGGTTAATATAACGATTCTCAACGGATTCGATACATCAGTTTTTTTATAAAGAATGATTGAATAAATGATTTTAACGAGAATGTTTTGAAATATCTGCTATTCACTGAGAAAATAGGGAGTTTGCAGAGGTTTTTTCAAGGTTACTTATGAGATTATATAATCAGCTTGAAGAATATATATAAACTCGTGTCTTTGATTGAATCGAGAAAGTTTTATATAACATATAACATTGCTAGCATTGCTAATAGGATTAATGAAAGATCTTTAAGCTAGCTAAATTTTATTGTATTGAGTTTAAAAATGAAATAAAACTTAGATTATATAATCATCTTGAAGAATATATACATGCTCATGCCTCTAATTGAAAAGAAAAGAATGCTATAGTCGAGTATACCCGACTACGAAACTCCCTGTACCCAGGTCTAAAACATTCAATCACATCTACGTCCACTTACACATACACACACATACACAAAGACGCACGCACACAGGCGGCAAAAGCGACAGCGCAAGCGAGGCATTTTAATTGGTGGCTGTGCTTCTTCTTCCCCCTCTCGCTGCATTACTGAATATTCTTTCGTGAATAACTTCCGTGTTTATTATCCGATCGACTTGAAATTTAGAGAGTACATTAAGAGAGACTAAAGTATTGCACATGCCAAATATAAAAGCTATATCGTGAAAATTGTTACTGTAAAATGGTTTATATCGATTTGCGGGGGAACGGGGGGAGATATCTGAAATATGAAACAAACTGGATCTGCGTATGCTTTACAGGTACCTACATTTCAAATTTGGTGTCTCTAGCTCTTATAGTTGCTGAGATCGACGCGTTCATACAGACGGACAGACGGACATGGCCAAATCGAAATCTCTTTTGATACTGATCAAGAATATATATACTTTATAGGGTCTGCCTGTTACATACATTTGCACAGATTTAGTACCCCTTTTTACACATTTTATGGGTACAGGGAGTAATAAGTAAATGTTATTTATTGCTAGCATTGCTAATAGAGTTAGTGAAAGATCTTTAAGCTAGGCTATATAAGTAACTAAGTTAACTAACTTAATAAACATGAAACTAACACTATTTCTATGGATCCAGAGTCTTATTTACGAGTACATGCCTTACAAGAGAACCATCGAAGGATCATCTCAGCTAGAGTCAGCTTAAATGGAACGGAATCTATTTCTCAGCTAAACCAATGTGTTATCAAATATAATTTATCAATAAATGTATTTAATTTCGGGTTATAAAAACGAAAGATTTGACTTATTAAATAGCGCGGCAACAGTATCTATAAGGATGCAAATTATATATATTTAATTTGCATATTAAGCAAGAGCAACCAAGTTTTCCGAACATAAATCCCTTCGTCTCATAGTGTTAATAATATATTATAGTCGAAGGGATATATAATTGTTTTGCATGTAACTTGGCTTCGCTTGGCTAACATAAAATTAGTCCTGTGAAGTATTATGCATTAGGATTATTATTATTACATTAGGAATTAACGCCATAAGTTATGAAATACCGTAAAAATAATGCATTAAATAATGGAAGGCAGATCTGCTAGTGAAGTAATATATAAAGTCGTCAAAACACTATCATACAAGTATGTCTTAAAAATTTCACTCAAACCTCACGGCAGTTACGTGCTCTTGAGCACTTCTCCTGTCAACAGGCCCCAACCCAAACCTGTGCGCGTCCTTTGAGTCCTGACGCATGCGCCTGAGTTAGTTGCAAGCCAAGTTGGCACTATTCACTCAATGCTTAGTTAAACTATTCATTATTTTAGTTGCTCGCAGGGTCAGCCTTGGCTGGGCCAGGGATAGTAACTGGCTAAAAGCAAAAACAATTGCAGCTAATTGGCAATAATCAAGCATTGGTCGCGTCATAAATTGGCTCAAACAAAGCGGTGACAACAAGGCCAACAAATCAGCGCAGTTGGCATTTTTAATTGTGATTGAGTTGGCTGCATAAATCAGCAAATTAAATTACAAACAATGGCAATAAAATCTAACGAATGACATTTTTCTTTCCCATTTTTGAATTTATATTTTTTTTTATTTTCATTTTTGCTTTGTTTTTGTTGGCAGGCTGCTTTTGGCTGGCGACAATTTAATTACGATTGCAATTGCGAGTATTAAATGTGTGTATGTGTGTGTGTGCGTGTGTGTGTGTGTGCGTGTGTGTGTGTGTTGCAGCCGCCACACTGACGCCACAAAATATGCTAATTTATATTTATATGAATATGGCATTCCCAAAGGGTGCCTCCAAAACTGTGGCCCCTCCTTAGCTCCTTTGACTCCTTTGCCACTGCGAGGGGCTGTGAAATATTTTTGGTGGCTGCCGCCAGCGACTGCGGTCATAAAATTTATTGTTGCCAAATGCATATTTGTCACATTTGCAATGTGTTTGGCGGCGGCAGTCATAGAACAATTTATAAGCAACTGGGGAGTTGGCCCCAATGACAAAAGGACGAAAGGACAGCCGAAAACCAAACCGCCATCCAAAAGAGCCAAGAGGCAACTTTGTCCCAGCCAAATGTATTTAATTGTTATCCTTTGGGCGATGCGCTAGCTTAAGGACTATGCTAATAATTCATTGAGTATATTTACAACTTGTCAATGCAAATGCATGAGTTTTAGCCGATCCTTCATATACAATATATATGAAGATATAAACATATCTGACAATCAAGCAATTTGCATTTGTAATTCCAAGTATTTTGTAAGACTACATTACTTGGTTCTTATCATGTAGTTATAATTCATATTTATTATGGAACTCTTTCCCTTTAACTATCCCTCAAACTCTTAACACTATCCTAATAGGATTATATCATAGTTATTTAAGATTTTATTTCATTTAACTAAGTTATATAAACAATTAACTGCTATACAAGCATTTTCAGTAGAGTTTCTTGTTTCTAGATCATATCTCAAGGTTTCCAAGATCTATGTAAAAGCCTAATATGAGTAAAAATCTCTTAGATATTTCTTAAAACTATATGTATATTTGAAGTTAATTCAAATATTTGGTTTGTTTATCGTGCAATGATGAGAATATAATTAAAAATAATGTATTAGGGCGAAATATCTTTTTTCAAAAGCCCAGCCACCCCAATTCATACCGAACTTAGCCAACATCCTTAATATACTCGTAAGTTGATAATTGTCCTAATTTTTTGTCTGCTTAAAATTTAGAAACGCAACTTTAATGCCAGGGTCCCCCTCCGCCCGCTGCTAAGTTGACTAACTGTCACGATGCTGCGGAAACTCCACACCTCAGAGACTCCCTCAATGGCTGTGTACAAAGGAAATGAAGTCATTTGTAATTAATGAGGTTTGTCACCCCAATTTGCCGCAACTTCAAGCCACAACAAACCAACAAAAAAGAACACTGGCGGCATTAGATGCTCTAGGTTGTATGTTTAACCTGCCTGGCATATTGAAAATCACGGTGCCAGACTCAGCGCGAGGGTGACAACAGCAACGGAGGGGGGAGACGAAAGAGCAATGCCATATAAAAGAAATGGCAGCCGTCACCCACCCACAAAACAATCTAATTATCTCGTTAAGCACACCAAAATGCACAGCAAACACACACCCCTCAGTTGTGTGTGTGTGTGTGTGTGTGAGCGGTGGGTGGGTGTGGGTGGTTGCTAACAAGCGCAGGTGTTGCCTGCTTCGCTGACACCTTGACAGACGCATCCTTGACCCTGACAGACAGGCTGACTTTTGGCTGAATTTTGATTCTTTCTTTGACATTTTGGCTGCGTCGTCCTCCTCAGTTCTTTTCCTTCTTTTTTGCTTTCTGTTTAATTAAAATTATGTAAATAAATTTATTTAGCTGACATTGAGGCGTAATTAAGTGCAGGCTGAAGAGCGCGTGGAATATGCGTCAGACATTTGCATCTGTCTGACGGCAAACTGACGACACTTTTCCTCACCTTGGGGGCGTCAAGTGAGCCGCTCCGTTCAACTTATTGCCAATGTCCGTCTCGTCCTTGCTGTATGCTATATGCTGACAAATTAGCCTTGAAATGAGCAATTTGCAGGCTGTGGACGTGGACGTGAACGTGAACGTGGCGGGTGTGGAAAGGGGCGGGGCGTGACTGTTGAGGCCTTCAAGTTGCCGTGAATACCAAAACTGAGCTGACAGCTGCTGTCAGTGGCGGCCTGTCAATGGTCGAGTATTAAATATGCTGTGTGGCATGAAAAAGCAATTAAGTGCGGAGTGTTTAGTTGTCTACGAGAAATACTCGAAAAAAATAAGAAAAAATTGAGAAAAAAATGTGCACAAAAAAGAAAAATATGCACAAAGAAATATTAGAGCTGGAAAACAATCGCTGGCATTTTAAATAGTATCGTTGGGTGGCTCTTAAGTACAGAAAACTTTTCTTCATAGATACTATTGAAAGGACTTGGATAAGACTGTAAGTAATGGTGTGTGAGTGTCTGAATGTTACTTCCAAGAACCCTCTTGACACACTAGCAATTAGAGCCGACTTTCTCATAAGCCATAAATTCGATACTATTGATACATATTAGTAACAGATTATCATAAAGTACTTAAAAACCATTTAAAGACTAATCAATTATCTACTGGTTTCCGTTTGTAAAAGCCATATAGGAGCAGCTTTTTGGGTTTTAATAATACGCAATTCGTCTCCGCAAAATTGAGAATTTAAAATATCGATATGTATAATCGAAACTATCGATTGGCGTTATTATCATTGCTCCGCTCTAGAAATTGTACGTTTATTTAGTAAAATATTCAGGAAGCACGCCAATTTAAAAACGAGAACAGCTTTCGTTATAAGCCTCACGTCAACTAATGAAACGGAAAACAAAATAGGAGTAAACACACATGCCACAACAACAACAAAAAACAGCAGGGGCATGCACCAAGGACTCTCACACATCCATTGTGGGGTTTCTGTGGCACGTTCATTGAGGTCACCGCATTGCGAGGCATGTTGACGTCAACATGGGAGAAATTGTTTTGATGAATGCGTCGATTTAATTGATGAATGAGTTTTTAAGCTGAAAAATCGAATCGAAAGAGTCAAAAGCACAGGCTGAAAAGTGCACGCTGCAACTGTCAGCCAGAAAGTGACACAGACATATGGAAATGGCATTCAGATTGGTCAGTAGGATTCTTATAAAGTACAGTATTTCATCTGTAAATAAATGTTTAAGTAGGCACGTGAAGAATGAGTCTTGGACAGGTGAGGCTTAACTGGCTCTCCGTTACTGAAAGAGCTCATAAATAAGCCAGGCCAGCAGACAAAGCCCATTGCTAACATAAAAGTTAACAATGCCAAAAAGTATGCAACACAATTTTGAAAATCGCGCACAAAACTCGAGACTGGAGCGCAACAATTGCCAACCACAAATATCAATAAAAAGGAACAAATATAGCGTGCAGCCGCGCTTCCCTCGTGCCGTGGTTTCAGTCAGTCTTTGGCTCTGGTATGCAATAATATAAATTCCGGCAGTAGCTGCAGCCCAACAAAAACACACAGACCCGCACTTTAATCGCAACCAATGTTCAGGTACAAAATAAAGTAAAACAACAGCAAACTGTAAATAGAGCAGACAAGTTGCGAGTTCTGAACTCGTGTTGCATATTTACACTATAAAACACGAATCAAGTACACTCGAAGATCTGAAAGATACCTTTGTGCATTTTTCTTCATACCAATTATATTTGTTCCATCCTCAAGACCTGCCGGACAGGATCTTAATAAATAATAAATAATAGTATCCTGCAAGCCTCCCCTAATAATAATAATATTGTTCTGTACGCACTAGACCTAAATGATTATGTATAATGACTTCTGATTAGATTAGGTTGCCTCTAAGGTACCTAAAAAATAATTACCTACTCACTATTTCAATAAAAAAAGAAGAAAAAAATGCTTAAGTCTTTATATGTATGTCAATGTCTTTTATATGCATGTAAAACCAGACTCCCTGAGGAAGGCGTAACAAACGCCGAAACGCGTAGGAGGAGAATTTTAATAAAGAATGCAATATTATTATTAAAATGAACTACATCGGCCTTATCAACTCGCTTTAGGATACACAAAAGAAATAAAAGTTTATAACTTACTAATCCCTAAGTAACCAAAATCTTAAGCATTATTATAGTTAACTGTACATAATATAGATTGTATTCTGTATTCTGTATTCTGTTGTACTGTTGTATCCTTATTTTACATGAAATTTTTGTCATTATTCTATGTTTCAAATTATATTTTGATATTCTTCAAGTTCGAATCAAGTACTTTCGAACATCTGAAGCACCCTTTTGTGCATATATTTATATTTATAAATTATAACTAACTAATCAATAAGTAACCAAAATCTTAAGCATTATTATAGTTAACTTAAAATAAAAAGAGTTTTTTATTCGGTTGCAAAAATTCCTTGGCTTTACTTCGTTATCCTTATTTTACAAGAAATAAAATAAATAATAATCTTTTTTATTCTTCGATTTTGTTTTTTAAACAAATTCAAAATTTAAACATACTTTTATTCAAACAAAAATCACGACACGTGCTCATCTTTGGTCTAAACAATTCTGTATTCACGTTGATCTGTGCTTGCATGTTTTCAGTTATTGGAGTAAATTTCTGGCCAAGTCTTGTGGCTTAATCTACAGCAGCATGTGGT
The DNA here is from genome assembly GCA_035043065.1 of Hirtodrosophila confusa. Lineage (NCBI taxonomy): Eukaryota > Metazoa > Arthropoda > Insecta > Diptera > Drosophilidae > Hirtodrosophila > Hirtodrosophila confusa. Next base: position 173,505 of record JAWNNI010000035.1, on the reverse strand, counting down.
TTGTTAGAGTTGTTGGCACGAGCTCCATAGTTTGGAGCAGAGGTGGTAAGGGGAGTAGAACATGGAGCTAAAAAGTTACAAAATCTATTGCACTTAGTTCGGACTAGAGTATCGACCTGAATGTTCATCAATCTTCGCATGAGACTCTCATTGATCAGTTGTTCTATGATTTCCATATATATTTTTTAATTTTATTCATTTATTGTCACATTCTCTGGCGCTGTCTCCCATTTTACTCCCAGAACTCCATGCAATGGAACTTTTTCGTTGCTATTAGAGTTACGTTTACAGCACCCGCTACACTTAATTGTCCTCCTTTAAATCGAACTTCCGCTATCGTAATCTTGTTAAGCCCCAGTTAATTATATCGCTTAAGCGTTATATCTACGCCTACCCACTGCCACGCCCCCTGCCCGAATGCGACACAACATATAAAAGTTGATGTGCCGCGCGCGCATAAAACAAAATTTCAACTGCAATTAGTCGTGCAAGGTCTGCGATCCTCCCTTTTTGCCCACTTGCCCTCTTTGCCACCCTCATGATAGGACCATAAAAAATTTTGCGCCAACATGGCAAATAATTTGGCTAACGACATTTTGTAACTAATGTCGGGCAACCGCAGCTACAAGAGCAGCAACAACAACGATAACCATTAACACGCCCCGCTCTGCCCCCTCTGACGGCAATGCAACGCCAACTGGTCATTAAAAGCGCCCCATAACGGTTTATTGTAATGCCGTCGCATAGGCCAAAGCCAAAGCCACCCAGCGAACAAGTGGCCACCCTCTGTCCAGTTGTCCGGGTGGCCCGTCCTCGGCGTTGCCACTTAATTAGAAAAGTTTCGCTGCGTCACGAGACAAAAGCCATTGACAGCGACTAAAAGTTGTCCAAACTGCATTTTCACTTGCTCGAGAAGTTGCGGAAGGCCAGAGGGTGGGAATCACTTTGGAGTATACCGAATCTGGAATATCCTCCAAGTGCTGCTCTTAAAAGCCTTCCTAAAAGTAACCCCGTTAATAAAAATCTGTAAGATGAAAAGTTTGAATATGTAAACCACTTTCGAGTATACCGAATCTGGAATATCCTTCAAGAGCTGCTCTTAAGATACTTCCTAAAAGTAGCCCCATCGCTAAGAGAAAACTTTAAGATGAAGAGTTTGAGTATGAGAACCATTGAGAACCAGTATACCGAATCTGGAATATCCTTAAAAATACAAATGATGCCTTCAAGAACTTAAGACATGTTTCCAAAGAGATTGAAGAGTTTTTTTGTCATAACATAAAATATATATGTATGCTCAGAAAGAAAGAAATCTTAAAATATCAAAATGTAGGATAGTTGTATTTTTATGTACGCAAATTTCGGATAATGATGATTACACAAAAGTAACTCGATTAATGCCCTCTCTATCAGCATATTGTTTAGTATTCGGCTATTAGCAGCGACTATCTATGGTTTATGGTACAGGCCACTCCAGAGCTGGAAATGTCGGACCTTATGCAATGGAGGTTAAGTCAACAGACGCCACCTGCACGACTCTATTTGCACATTTTTCCAATTAATTGCTTCTACGTGGGCAACACACCCGCGAATGTCAACAAAAGCCGCGGCACGAGGCACGGCACAGCTTCGTCCTTGTGGTCCCCTTCCATCCTGTGCTTCGGGTCCTGCCCCTCTCTGCGCCAAACCGCCCGCTGGCAACGCTGCCACAAACATGCGCTCAACAAAAAAAAAATAGTATCGCAAAAAATGAAAAGAAAAAAATGAAGCAAAGATATAGACTCATCAATGCTTTCAATTGAAATTTTTGCACGGCCGTTGTCGACTCACGTGGCACTCTTGCGGAGGGGGTTTTCATTTGTTTGCCGGGGAGCAGTTGGTGGAAATTCCGAAATTGTGGGAAATTGGAACTACGAGCGCAGCAAACAATAAGCACTTACAATGGGGCCAAATATAGGCCTATCCTGCTGCTCTCCCAACTGCCCCGCCACCTTAAGCGACAGATGCTTGCCACAGTTTGCACAGCAGCTGCCCCGCCATTTCTATGCAAATTTTTGGCAATACCTGTTTGGATAGATAACTGTATGTGTTACCACTGAATATTACATTTGATATTCATTTACTGATTGCTGTTTGTGTTTGCAATTATGTGAGTTACTTTTTTTAGGCATACGTGCTTGTTTCTCATAACATTGAAAGTGATTTTTATAAGGATATACACCCTGACATGCACAATTCCAAGGGTTTCCTCAAAGGAATATGATCTCTGTTTTGATACGGCATACCAGTTTTTCCAAGATATAGAATCTGTGAATTTTATTTTTAATACAAATTATAATATAACAATATTTGTATACATTTCTTTTCGAAATTATTATTTCGAAAATTCGGCTATGAAATATATTTTTGACATTAAGCTCCCATAAGTTTGGAAAACTTAATCCCATTTCTACAAAGATAAACTTCTTCGTCTAAAAATTCCCTCTATCTATCTTAGCTCAATAAACTGCAAAATTTTCTTTAGACCTGTTCCGAATTTCACTTTTGAGTCCAATCTTAAGTTTGTATCATACTTTTTAGAGCAAGACAGAATTCAAATTCGTGTTTTTTTTCGTAGCTCCATTTAATATTAAAACGATGCCAAGCGTATGCTTTATATATTTCTGTGAATTTAATTCTAAAATGGAATAGAACAGGTCAACTTATCTGTGATATTTTTGATATAAATACTACACTGCTAAGATCTGAAGATCTACATCAACCTGGTATCAGTATAGAACTAACAAATGTTTGATGGCAAAAGTTCAATAACATATTCACAGAATATTCTACATGCTCGTATTGAAATTTATATTTACCCCAAAACCCCAATAGGCGTAACTTGGTCTCGCCTAGACGATTCCTTCGGAATGAAAACGTTGTACATTAGTTGCAGTGACAAATAAAATTGTAGAGCACGCGATTTCTGAGCACACCTCCATACATCTTTGCTGACACGAAAGCGGAAAACAACATGGAAATGAGTGGAAAATCTGGGCGAGTCTCGATGACAGCCAACTTTTTAAAGCCATTTCTGCTGACTATGAAAACAAAGCAATTTGGCCAACCACAAACGGGCGAATTAGCAGGCGTTCCGGCCCTGGAGCGGGAAGCGGGGAACAGGGGGCAAAAAACAACAAACGGTGGCTGCCATTGACAAGTCAATGGAAGAAAGGACTGTCAAAAGCAAGCAGAGTGAAACGAATCCAATTGGTGGCTTAGAAAAATGCAGTTGGGGACACAAATCTTCAAACATGCAACTTGGCGGCAATTGAAAACTCATTGACAGTTGACAATTGGAAAGCACAACAACAACAAGAACAACAAGCGCAGGCGGCAGCGGGGAATGCAGATAGCTGCCTGGGGGGAAAACCGAACTCAATTGCAGTTACATTTCCATTTTCAGATATATTTTTTTCAACTTCTGCTACAGAAATGCAGAAGTTTGTTTGTTGTGCAGCTTGTCATTGGCAGCAACGATTGTTCCTGTTCTTGTTCTTGTTCTTGTTGTTGTTATTATTCATTTGTTTTTCTCCTTTGATTGTTTGTTTTCTTGTATTTTTGCAGTGCTGAGACATTTTCTATTTGAAATTGTCAGCGCCAATTGATATGCATTGCTGTTGTTGTATTATGTTCACTGATTGCGTTCGAGTTTTTCTCGCAGCAATCGGCAAATGGCATTGCATGTAAATCAACTGCCTGAACAGGATAAATTATTATTTGATCGCGTCTGTCAGCAAATGAGGCGAAAAAAATCAATTAAAATATGTGGCAAATTAATAGCACACAAATTGCTTGGCTATTTTCAAATGATTTTCAAGTTGAACGCGCCTGCAAGTATGCAACAAAAAACGCATTTACAAAATATTTTTGTTTACTTTTTTTACATTTTGCGTTGTGTGTAAAAATGTTTGTGATTTGAAATTTAATGCACGTACTCAATGAAGAAATTCCAACAGCAGCGCATTAGCAGACATGCCCCTTCGGGGGGCAGCGGGGTCAGCAGCTGACTGTGGCAGGACGGGGTACGGGGAGGCCGAGGTGGCTGCCAATTGCTTTTCAACATATTTGATGCGGCAATGGTGATGGCGACGAAGACTTTCGACATTTTGCAACTTGGCCACGTACAAAAACGTTGGCAGCAAAGTGCAAAACCAACAGTTACAACAACAGCAGCAGCAGCAGCAGCAGCAGCAACAACAACAACAACAGTAACAAACACTGCTTAAACATACAAAATGTAGTATATACATAACGTATACGTATGTAAGCATACGCCATGTTGACCGAACAACAAACATCAAATGTAATCGCAGCTAATAAGAAAACTAAGCAGATCCTTGCAGGTCACGATTTACGCTCGTTTCGCATTCGATTTGGATTTGCGATGCGGCATTGGCAACGCCACTGCACTCAGTTCTGCCACACAGTGGTGCCAGACAGCTTCAAAACTATGCTGGCGAGAAAGTGAAGATTTTAGTTTGAAACAAGTCTTAACACCCTTTAACTAAACTTTTAAGCACTTCAATATCATGTAATATGATCATTCTGAACTAGTTTTTAAGTATCTTCCAGCACTTCCATATCTTTTAATATGATCCGTATAAACTAGTTACTCAAGAACCTTTCAGCACTTCAATATCTTTTAATATGATCATTATGAACTAATTTTTAAGTATCTTCCAGCACTTCCATATCTTTTAATATGATCATTGTTAACCAGTTATTTAAGAACTTCTCAGCACTTCAATATCGTTTAATATGATCATTGGAACTAGTTTTTAAAGTATCTTTCAGCACTTTAATATCTTTTGATATGATCATTGTGAACTAATTGTTTAAGAACCTTTCAGAACTTCAATATCTTTAAGCTTGACCATTGTGAACTATTAACTTAAGAACTTGTCAGCACTTTAATATCTTTTAGTATAATATGATCATTGTGAACTAGTTATTTAAGATCATTGGATGTACTCGTATTCGTAATTACTATTATCAGTTGCTCTTCCCAAGAACCAATGTGGCAGTTCACTTCTTGAAAATCATTTAACGAAGAATAGGAACAGCTTAAATACAAGCTAATTCGAGGAGTTTGTATAAATGTAAATTCTGTTAACATTAAACATTTAAAAGAACTACTATATTTCATTTAATTAAGATGAACTGTTTCCTCGCTGCCACATTAATTAATAAATGTCAGAGTGAGCCTATTTGTCATATTGTAACCAGTTTGTTAAAGAGTCGGAACTATGTCTATTTATTCCTAAATTACGACTCACCACCAGAACCAGTTTTTGCATATGTTAATGTGTCATTTTGCGAACCAGTCTTTTGAACACTCGAGCTGTAGTTTTCATTTGAATAAACTATTGGTTTTCTAGTAAGAAACAGAAGCTAGAAGCTCATTTAATTCTAGAATATCCCAAAAGGCCTATTTGTCTAAATAGTTCGTATTGAGCCGGATTTGGCAGGCAATGCAATCTATACAAAATTAGTTATGTTAAAAGATATAAAACCAGTGTTCGTCAGTTTTGGATGGAAAACTTCTTAATCTAGTTAAGGTTTGAGCTGTGAGTTGATCGCCCGCAGTCAGCGAAGCCAAGACCTTTTATATGCGAGTATATAGCTGATTTACAGATCAAGTTCAGATTTTGGATTCATAATTTCAGGATTTGCTAAGCCAAAGGGCCACTGTGCGGAGCGGACTTCTTCGTATGCCATGTCAATGGACATTTAATGGCGTCCGCCATTATGCAGCGCATCAAATGCACCAAATACGCTTCGTTGGCAATAAATGCGGCATGGCGAGGTTTTGGGGCAAGTCTCCGGCCGGAATGCGGCCCCGTCTTGGCCTCAGCTGCCACTGTGCCGGCGTCGTTGTCTTGGACTTGGTTTTAGTCTCGACCCTGGACACGATTTGCAATTTTGTGCAGCAGCTTTCACTGCGTCTCTCGTAATTTTTCGTAAATTTCTACACGTACTTGCATTCCATCTTCGTCGTCGCCGTCGCCGTCGCCGTCGCCGCTGTCCGTCTTTAGTTTTCCGTACGCTCAGCCGGCCAGCTCCACGGCGCTTGGCCCTGGCAGCCGTGGATTGTAACGGCATAACCTTTGAATAAAATTAGCATTATCAGAGCACACTGTGGCACACAGACCATACCGCATCGGGTGGCAGGTGTGTGCGCCGGGGATCAATAAAAATGCTCAATGTACTTTTGAGCGCCATATGATGCGTTGGCCATTAAGGCCAAGATTACGGCTGGGCTTGGACCATAAAGAATGTAGGGATTAGTGATTACTAGTTTTAGTTAGACCAATAAAGACGATCACTGCAAAATCTTGAGAATTAAGGCCAGACGTGCGAATGTGGACCTCAAGGCGGATGTGATTGAGATAGAGATTTAAACAAACTATATTTTAGTTTATTCACATTTAAATAATTATGTAATTTTGTTTGTGTCCTAATATTAATTTCAATAAGGATTCCCGACTTCATAGGCTTTTCTGCCGAAGTATATAGATCTTTCATTAAATAATAAAAATATTTCCTTTCTTTCTTTTTATTTACTCCCTTAATGATATGTATTCTCAAGCTTGTTCTGAACTAGTTAAGTATAACTAATTTAAATTTGTGTAAAAATCATCGGCTCTGTTTAATTTAACGCTCTCAAGCTAATCAGCTCATGTTCCGTATGGAACTAGTTCTATTTTCAAACCATTCAATTGCAGTTTTGCTGATAAGCTTATTGTCCGCCGACTGTCTAACAAAATTTCCTTACCAACTTTTTGGGGGGCACACATCAATTATAATTTGCAACAGCCCCGTGGCGCCCCTTTCAATCGGACGCCCAAAAAACTAATTGGTGGAAAATTAAGTTTTTGCACAAAAATGTTGCGCAAATTGAAATGCAATCGAGGCAAAGCGGATTATTGAAAAACTTTTATGATTGAATTTTGTGGCCCATCCAAAAAGCGCAACGAGAACTTAATGCAAGGCCTTCCCAGTTGCTCGGATAGTGTGCGTGTGTGTGTGTGTGTGTGTGTGTGTGTGTGTGTGTAGGGCACATGTGCGACTGGCAGAGCTTATGTACGAGTACTTTCATCGAATGTTTGCCAAAAAGGCCAAGAATTGTGTGCCGGGTAACGTCTCAGGCCCCCGCTGCCGCCGCCAGGGGGTCTGTTGAGCGTTATAACGATTTACTCGTATATTTTGCTACTTTCGCTATAAAATATAAATATGCAATAAAACAAAACGACGACAGGCTGAACATATGCATTACACTCCTCCTAGCCACCCTGCCACACCGCCACACCGCCACACCGCCACCCCGCTGTCACCCGCTTACACTCTGTGGAAATATTTGCTAGAAAACGAAGACATAAACTCAGAAATATGGCGCTTTTGGCAAGACAAAAAACAAACGGCACTCATTCAGCCAGCAAACCAAGAACATGGGCGTAGTTCGTCTGAGAGGCTCGGAAAAAATTGGAAAATATCAATATAGTCAATATAACTCCCCAAATAGCTCTCGAAACCCCTGATTTTCTGAGAGCTTTGTTTAATTTGTTGACTGGGCAAACTTTGGTATAATTCTCGGAAGCAATAAGACATAAGACCAATAAGGATCTCTAAAATCAAGAACTAGATATGTGATTGGAGAAGAAGGAAGGCTAAGCAGAGTAAAGAATTGTCTGTTAAATTCTCAATTGAACAGAATTCATGAAAACCTTAAGGCTATTCAAGTTTCATACAACAGTTTTCCGCCCGCGAGTGTAGATTTTCCAAAGTCCCGGACTTTTTGTTCACAATCTAATCTGATTTTGCTTATATGTATCCGTATTATGTTTTAAATTAGCCTACTTTGTTAACGTTTTATTGTCTTCTTACTTCTTCAAGTAAATCCGACGGTTGCTGGTACACAGCACTAACTAATGAAGCTGTTTTCTGGCAGTCGCAGGTGTGTTATTGATGCGAAAAATAGATGAATAGAATCTTAGAAGCAAACTGTGTACTGTGTCAAAATTTGAGTTCAATCGGTCTAGAACTTTTCGAGTTTCTTATGTTTGTACTTACCAACTTAACATTTTTATACATATATATAAATTAAATATAGTGTGCTCATATAATATATACTTAAAATATATATATGTACATCCTTAAATCTTATATTTATATTCTCCTTATAGTTATTTGGTATTATTATTTAGTTCAATTGGTGCCTTGTAATTTTTGATGGAGCGAATGTCTTGCCCCCACTAAGATCCTCTCTATGCCCATGACCGAAAATCGAGCCAAGACAAAGGCATTCCTAAATGGCAGTAGCAGCCAGCAGAAGACATGCCAACACATGAGTTAGTGTGTGTGGTAGAGGGGGTACAACGGGGCGTATACGTATCGCATTGTTGTGCTAAATTGCGCGCTCAGCTGGCGCACGAGTTGACTGCATTTCGCTTGCAACGGGCAGCGTGGGGGGGAACGAGAGTGGGAACGGTGGAACGAAGAGAAGCGCCCACTTTATGAAGCGCACATATGTTGCAACATTGGCGCGGGACTATGCAGGGTGTGCGGGGCTGTGCGGGGCTGTGGCAGGGCATTAGGCGCTGCGGGGCAATAAAAAATGAAAGGCTTGACAGGGACATTCCCTAGGCAAATCACTGCAGTTGCACATAAAGCAAATCGTTTGGCATTTGTTTTGATTTGCAATGATTGTTAAAAATATCAGCGACGACAGATGAGGATTTGTCTCGTGAAAGTCCTCGCACTGTATGTGTCTGTTGAGTTGCACACAAGTCAAACCATTCAATGCTTACTTTAGTCCTTTACTCAGCGTTCAACAAGCACAGCTAATTATGTATTGTTTGTTTGAGTTGGGCTTTAAAAGTGAGTAGTCTCAACTATTTTTATTATTTATATTTATTAAAGAGAAGGTTGACAAGTGAATTCTAAAACTTATATAAGGTAGAGAGAACTATAGTCTAAACTATAATTTATTTATTTATTGATTAAAATTAACTATAATACATTTATTTAAAATTATAATTATTGCCATCTTCTGCAGCATTTTAAAAGTATTAAGAGCACTCTAAGGTATTTTGAAATATCATTTAAAATGTTTCACATTAATATTTCCATATTGAATTTAATAGTAATAGTCAAAGTAACACCGCTGTGTATACTTCATTCTAATTAACTGCTTACTTAGTTAATTGTATAAACACTAAACAATACTTAATTTAATATACAACACTAAACTCAAAAAATTCATCGCGAGTACTAACAACGAGGCCTTCGACTCGATATTTGCTTAGAGAAATCTTGAATTTATAAATGTTAAGTTTTTAAAATAAATATATATTTTATATGCGTTATTTGAGTCAGTCAATACCTTAGAATATTTATGTAAGCATTACTCAACCCCTAACACAAGCTCTGCATTTTAAAATGCCACTCAACAACTTTGAGCCGTGCACTTTCGTCCCTCCCATATGCAGGTGGCCTGGCTGACCCTTTTAACCAACTCTCCAGTTGAAAGTGAAAGTTCCTTATCATAATTTACAAGACAATTAGCCAGACATTGGCCCCAGTCTACTACCAACTGGCGACTGGCAACTGGCGACTGGAAACTGGAAACTGGCAACTGTGGCTGCTCTCGACCATATCGATAGGAAAAACTTTGTCTGTGCGATGTTGTGAGAGCTACTTAAAGTTTAGAGCCGCAGGAGCCGCAAATGCCAGACAATAATTAGCCAAATTTATTGTAATTAGGCGCACACGCACGGACCAGATACTTACCTCAACATGTGGCCCCGGGTCGACATAATTACGAGTATTATCATTACCCTCTGTACGAGCCCTCCAACGGCTGTCGCATGTGTGCGTACGAGCCGAGAACGCATTTAATTGCACAAAGCAACATTCGCAGTTGCTTTCCTCTTAGCGACTTTTTAAATAATTCAGTTTGCCGTAAGTGCCGGGCTGCATCCTTAAGCGGTCCATGAGAGCCTGTCACGGGCATATGGCTAACAGCAGCGTAGCACGGCAGAAGGCTGCTGCTGCCAAAGGGATACAGCGAAAGGGGAAAGGGGCAAGGGGCAAGGGGCAAGGGGCAAGGGCATGGCAAATGAGTGAGCCTCCTGCAGTCGAGTCACGTCACAGCATGTCGCTAATTTTTCTACCTTTTTCAGTGCTCTGACAAAAGTTTCACTGCAATGCGTTAAAAGAATTTCTCGAGCTCTTGACAATTCCAGATACCCTAACCAGAGATCAATGGTATAACTAGTTCAATTAAACGATCCAAAAAGACTCTAAATTGTGCTTAATATATCCTAAAAAATGCAAAACAATTATGTGATACTAACGAATTTTAACAGAAATAAAGGATTTAAGTATTTATTTATTTATTTTTATTTTGGTAAAGTATTTTTATATAATTTTATAAACCAATTTTCGGCAAGTATTTATTCATACGTGTGGAGAACACATTTTTATAGTAACTTCAATCTGTTTGCAAGTTTATTTAAAAGAAATCTCATGTCTTTAATGTAATAAGATACTTTTAAAGTAAATAATTGTGAATAAATCTAAGAAATATCTATTTAAAAGTGTGTGTCAACTTCGAGGCCTTTAAATATAAGTTGACAGCTTTCAGGAGTTTGTTAAATATTCGCTTTGAGCGCTTAAATTGCGTCAGCAAATGGACAGAAGGGAGGAACAGTTTGAGAGTCACAGTGAGGGGTACAGTTGACGGCACGAAAGAAAAAAAGTGCAGCATACCGCACGGCGCACGTTTTCTTTTGTAAACTTTATTATTTCGTGTTAAAAGTAAATAAACTTATGCGGGTCTGCACCACCCCGCAGCCCCGCTCGGTTTTTATCTATCCGTATGTCTGTGTGAGTATCCACACTTAAGTGAAATACTAGACGGGGGACACACATGCACACACATGTGTGTGGAGAGGGGCTGTTGGTGTGGGTAGGCATCTTTGCATTGTTTGCCATTTGCGGTGGCTTTGCCGCTGCTGTCAGCCAGCCAGTCCAAATTGAAATTGGACATTAGACGTACACACAACGACAGAGGGAAATGGCAGCTGCCGCGACTCTGCTGACAACTACAACTGCAGCAGCAACAGCAGCACCAACAACAACTGGTACGTAGTCCTGGCACTAGTGCCCGGCTCCTGCCCGGCTCCGGCCCGCTCCTGCCTGCTTCTGCCTGCTCCTGCCAGTATGCCACACTCATTGTGAATGACAACGCCCCTGGTACGTGATTTCATTTCCGTTCGCCTTTGTGCAGTGCACCTCGTAACTCGCAACTCGCAACTCGCAACTCGCAATTCGGTGCTCGGAGTCAAGTCTGAAGTTCTCTCTGCTTATTTCTTTTTTGGGGGTCGCTTTGAATGCTAAAAAGACAAAACTCCAACTAACTGTAACTGTACATACCATCCATGTACGAGCGACCCCGTTTATGGGCAGGTCCTTCCCACAGATCCGCAATTGCACACTTTTCTGTGCATGCGTGTCGTTCATTAAGAGTTTTGCGCTTATCTGGTTGGCTGGCTCACTTTCTGGCAGGTAGTCCTTGGCTCCACCCACCCACCACACACGAAACGCACTGAAATACTTTATGCGTATCTTAAGCTGATTTATGAGTGTGTGAGTGTGTCTGTGTGATGTACAGTCAGCTATGCAGTTCATAAGGGTCGCATTTGATGGTGCTCGATAGCGCTCCCACTCGATAACTGTTATATTCTATCGAAAGCTAGAAATATTTCCATTAGATCTTAGATTTGACTTCCAAAAACACAAAATTAGTTGTTTAAAATAGGAAATTATCTTTATATATTAATTTCTTACTACACACTAAAACTTGAAATTTTAAGAGACCTACTTATTAGAAACTTTCCATTGTGGCAAATACACACCATCGATACTATGGATAGTTTTGAAGCATTATATGCGCTTAATTTCTAAAATTTGGTAGGAAATGATCTTAATTCCGATTCCAATCTTAATCTCCGATTATCGAAGTGGAAATGAAAAACGATATTCGCCTTGAAAAGTTAAGTTTATATGCCAATAAAGGTAAAATATTATAAAAACAAAAACATCGAAAACAGGAATACAAGTTTGAAAATCAATCGGAATTCACAACAATCGAAAACAAGAAGAGATCTGAGTGTTGATTTTCACGTACATCATCTACCTTTCCGGTTTGTTATACTTTTGATTTAGAAAGATAGCAAATAACTGGACTAAATGTAGGATTGTAAACATTATCCTTTGGCTGTGTTAAATTAGAAAACCCCGATTATCTTAAATCACCTAATGGAGCGCTAAATATGAATTTTCGATGAACATTCATCAAAACAGAGGCCCAAAAACCAAAAAAAAATAATCAAAAATACAAAATTATTGATTAATGACAAACGATAAGCGGACATAAAAAAAAATCTTACAGAAGCTACGCTTTTGAACTAAAAAATAAACAATAAGCGATGACATCATTTATTAATGAAGCACAAATCAAATCACTTTTATTGTATATTTATGATTTCATTTATAGTACTATTTATATAATACTTTATTGAAATGTGCATAACCAAAATTATAACGACATAAATCATAACTCATTCATATGCTAAATGAAGGTCCAAACAAATCGGGGTACAATAAGCTGATCAAACAATATAGAAAATTATCAAAACTAAAATATTTCAAATTGCAATCAAAACTAGAACAGCGAGCTTATCAACAGGTTTATCGGTCCAAACAGTCCACGGTGGAAACTCAATTAATGAATTATCATTTGCATAGATTAGCATTTACATGGGCTCTTAATTACAACCAATGAAGAAAACGCCAAAACAAAACGGCCAAGAAAGCGAACAGGCAGCCAAAGCAGAATGGGAAAAGAGAGTTAGCAGACAGGGGCTGGGGCAAGATGTGAATTTAAATTTAAATATAAATTTAAATTTCAAAGTCAAGGCCAATGGCTGAGGAACACGAGCTTAATTAGCCCTCCATGGCGCCTCAATGGCCAAGCAGAAGGCAATAAAAATATGCATAAAAATTATAAACGTGTATGAAACATTGTTGGCAACAACAAATAGATGCAAACGAGTTGGCCAGCTAGTCGGTGACTAAAACAAAAGAGCGTCAAATTGCGGCATAATTTGATTAGATATGCGACTGCGTTCCGATCGATGCAAACATTCAAATTGTATAATATAATGCATATAGGAAAAGTGGGACAATCATACTTAGGAGTGAGTGTGCAGAGGCGGTCAACGGAAGCAACGTTGACCATAGATTGCCCCCCAAAATGTAGCCAAAAGTCTTAACGATCGACATTTACATACGATCGTCTGAGAAAGAGCTACTAACAAATGCTGAAATTGTGGTAGCCACACATAAAATCAACAGCAAGCTTAATACACGCTTAGACCATGAATCTGTTTGACTATTTGACTTGCGTCTCTTGTTTGCTCTTGGCTGACGACTGTAGACCCGGCCCAAAGTGAGAGATTATAAATCTACGAGTACCAACCAATATTTGGACAAGAAACAAGCGGCAATACTTATGATATAATGCCAGATAAATTTAATTTGTAGTTGCAATTTAAGCTCCAACGACAACGACAACGGCTCCAAAAAGCCAACGAGTCACAGATATCGTCAGAGTAGCTAATTAAAATATCGCCATAAATAATGGGCAATATAGCCAAGAATAATGAAGCATTCCGCGTATATGAGGAAATAAATTATAAGGCAATGAAAGACCAACGCGCTGGGCTTTGCCTTTGCTATTTTATTATAATTTTAGAATTAAAAAATGCACATCAAAACTTTAAATAATTCGCATATTGTAAATAATTACAAATGTCGGATCTATACAACCCCAATTATATTTCTGAATGCGAACAAATGTATTATTTATGGTATCACAGATGGTTTACTGTAGCCCATTTAACATATTTTATAAATTATAAATGCATATCAATTCAAGCATTGATACAAGATTAGCTTCCTGAAGGCGCTCCTCGCCAATAAACCGCTCAGATTCTAAACAAAGATGATTTAAACAATAGACCAACTATGTAGCCTTCAAGAAGCTGTCAGAAGCGGCACCCAAATCAATTTTTAGAAGTCACTTCAAGAGCCAGACCCAAATGTTATGTCTTCTCATCTGCTGTCTATAATTGAGCAAATGGAACTGGTTTTCTTTGCTCATCAAATTAACCAAAAACAAAAACTAATGACCAAGGGCCTTAGATAAGAAAAAACACTTGGTATTCGTTTAATGGTTCCAACATAAAAATGAACGGGAATAAATTTACATTGATCGCAAAAAATGAGCAAGGCAAGACTATTTCTAGGATCAAAGTGATAAGTGATTCAATAATGAGCCATAATCAGGTAGTAAAACTAGTTCCATCCAGAGAATGTCCAAGAATTAGAATATTTGCAGCACATTATTGGAACAACGAACTATGGAATGGCCATAAACTGGATAATACATACTAACCAGCTTTTGATGCACGTCATTCGATATTTATGTAATTTGCACATTTCCTGCTCGACATGAGACATGGCTAAAAATAAAATAAATTTATTTAAAACATAAATAAATTTAAAAGAAAATATATATGCCGTTAGCCATTGTTAATAGTCTGCTTCACAGGTATTTTGATAGCAATATTTAAATCAATTTAATGGCATAAATTAAGCAATCACACAATCAATTCTACAGTCAACAAGATGTGATCGTGATTTTGTCCATAAGCCAATTAACTTCTGCCTAGAAATAAAAACAATTTTGCCGGCCCGAAGCGAGTTAAATCCCAAAAACGAGTCGCACTCCAAGTCTCTATGAGCACAGCCATATCCAATATTCAATATTCAGTTTTGGCTACACCAAAGCAAATATCGCGATGTCTTTTGGCTCGGGGGCAGGTTTTACACACTAGATCGGAGTGATACAGACCCAGCGCTCATCTTTAGATGGTATAAATACTTTGAGCCCGGCCCCAAACAGACAGAAGCTATTCAAACGCTTGTGGAGTAACAGTCAACTAGTAGCAGAAATGGTAAGCACAGGAGTGGTCTAGTCCGCCTCTCAAGGATCTATTCTGATTGTCGTTTCTTTTGTGCAGAAATTCTTGGTCGTTGCCGTCGCCTTCCTGGCCTGCGCCAGTGCCGATGTATCCCATCTGTCGGGCTACAACTACCAGGCGCCCGCCCCCGTTTACCAGCCAGCGCCCGCTCCCGTTTACCAGCCAGCGCCCGCACCCCATTATGATGCTCCCGCTCAGGTCTACCAGCCAGCGCCTGTGCAGACCCACTACGATGCCCCAGCACCAGTGAACACCTATGTGCCACCAGCACCAGTGTCCATCCCCGCACCCGCTCCAGTGAACAGCTACATCCCACCCGCACCAGTTTCGATCCCTGCTCCGGCGCCAGTGTACCACCCAGCTCCCGCCCCAATCCGTGTTGAGGCACCCGCACCAGTGTACCACTCCGCACCCGCACCAGCTCCAGTCTACCACTCCGCACCCGCACCAGCTCCAGTCTACCACCCCGCACCCGCTCCAATCCACATTGAGGCTCCCGCACCAGCTCCAGTGAACACCTACATCCCACCCGCACCAGTTTCGATCCCTGCACCAGCTCCAGTCTACCACCCAGCTCCCGCCCCAATCCGTGTTGAGGCACCCGCACCAGTGTACCACTCTGCACCCGCCCCAGCACCCATCCACTTTGAGGCACCCGCACCCGCACCCGTCTACCAGTCCCATCAGGCGATCGAGGAGATCGAGCAGCCCTCCGCCGATGGTTACCGCTACAAGACCGTCCGTCGTCGCGTCTACCGTCGCAACCGTCTGTAAACTTCTAGTCTTAAGTCGCAACGCATCCTAACGAATTTCCCATGGAATTTCTATAATAAAAAAAACTACTGAAACTTTAGCAAATTGTTTTCCAATCAAAGTAGAAAGCCAGCCGCACTCAATCAGCAACAGTCCCAATCAAGCGCCGCAACAAGCAGCTTCAAGTTTATGGACACTAACAGGCATACCTCTCGTCCTGGACATCCTGGCCAAGCATTTAAGTTTGAAATTTATGAAATCCAAATGCATGCTTGAGAGAAAAGAGAAATCAACCAGGAGTTCGCAGCGCCATCGCCATCGCCATCATCAGACAGATAGCAAGAGCAAACTGCCAAGGAGCTGCCAGGAAGCAAGGACTTGCCCCGCCCGCTATCCCACTCACGCGCTCACCCGTTCCCCAAGGAGCATCCGTACAGCATTCGGCATGCACTCACATTTATCACGAAATTTATGGGCTGGAATGAGCTTTGATGATGTGGAAATTTTTCTCGTTAGATTCAAAAGTTTCGCCCACGCCGACGCCCACGGTCCACAGGCCAGTATTGGCCTCATCAGACCACTGACCACTTGTGGCTGCGACTGCGGCAATTGCGCTAACAAGTGCCAGGACACAGTACCAAGAACCCGAACCAGAACCACGACCCAGCAGTCAGCAGTCTGCAGCCAGGATATCGACGAGTCGCAGACTAAAGCAAATTAACAAGAAAATGCAAAGACATCGACGACGTCTTTACGATTTGATTAGGGAAATGTCTGCAACGATGGTGCCAAAGGTTCTAATGCTTTTGTTCTCCAGTTGACAGCAGGGTTCAGAGTTTGGTGTTCGGGGTTCGGGGTTCAGGGTTTGAGTTCTGGCCTTAAAAATGCCACCACAGAAGCCACACACATTATACGGCGCATACTAATTAAAAAAGCTGCCAAATTAATTGCGTAATTAAAACAAATCATTTTTTGCTGCGCCTAGCCATAATAACCACATTGAGCAGGACAAAGGACATGGGACAGAGGGCTGTGGACTCAGGGCAGCGGACGCAGGACAGTGGCCGCCATATCGCTTGCCCAGACCTGATTTTGTTAATTGCATTTTGGTCAAATATTGGCAGCTCAATTAAATGAATTAAAATGCGTTTACGCTTTGATGCGCCCGAACAGACTAGGAAAAGTTGTGGAAAAGCTGGGAAACTTCCTCTTTTTTTGGTATTTTGAATTATTGTGCAATTGCAATGGAATATTTTGACAGGCAATTACAATTTATAGACTATTGAACTTGACCACACTAATCAGCTGGGATTTGTTTCTGTTATGTTAAAAGAAATATCTTCCATTAAGTTAACTAGGTGGAAAAACTCAAGCTTTCGAATTTGTTCTTCAATCTTAAAATATTACAAATTTAATAACATTTTAGTAAGAAACCAAGTTTCTAGATAGCAATTCAAACTCTCATAAGAAAGAACGGCCATCTTCAGCGTTCCGAAATAATTGAAAAACTTTTATTTTTTTAATATGAATAAAATTGGAATGTCAAGTCGATTCGGAGTCAAAGTATGATTTTTAAAAAAAGATCAATTCGGATGGAGATCGCTGAAATCTTGACAAAGTTGTGGGAGTTTGCAATCTAGGATGTAAAGCTATTGTGGTCGAAATTTTTAGAATCTTTAGCATGTATTTAGGACACAAAATAAGCTTTCTAAGAACAAATTTTGAAATAGTCTTTTACACTAAATGTTAGGTCCGCAATTGACTAAAAATTACAATTCAAGATTAAATTTTTTCAAAATTTTAATTTTTGAAAATGTGTTAGGGGTTCCCTTGTCAATTTTCGAAAAAAAAGAATTTTTCTATTTGAATAAACTTGAAATGCCAAGACAATTTAGAATTGAAAACATGATGGAAAATGCCATTCCGTATGGAATGGGAGTTATGGGAGTTGTCAAACTTGGGTGTGAAGCCACTGTAGTCTTTA
Source organism: Hirtodrosophila confusa (assembly GCA_035043065.1). Taxonomy (NCBI): domain Eukaryota; kingdom Metazoa; phylum Arthropoda; class Insecta; order Diptera; family Drosophilidae; genus Hirtodrosophila; species Hirtodrosophila confusa. The sequence goes on along the minus strand of JAWNNI010000035.1, from coordinate 155,616 downwards.
AAACTTTACAGGTTGACATTTTTTAATTCTTAGCTTAAATTTTAGCCGGAAAATGTTAAATTTTAACAAATTTGAATTTTTTTATAAGTGTAAGGGAATGAAAATAGCTTGGAGTTGGAACAGGCCTAATAGATTTTCAAAAAGGCTTTTCAAAACAATGAGCAAACTCCAAATTTTTCCCCTAACAGGTTCTACCTGGCAATGCAGCTGACAACGTTTTAAATCACACTTGCTAAATAATTTTCAATGTGGAAACTAAAGTCTACACCACACACACACACACAACTAATCAGGAGCAGCGATTAGTGAAGCTTAAATCCGAATAACAATCTGGCAGCAATTTTCAGCCTCATTGCACCTTGCTTACCAGCGTACTGGCTCTGGGCATATAAAAAGCCATGGTACGAGAAGGGGGGTGGGCTGGCGGTGCAGCGGTGGTGGCTGGAAACAATTGACAGTTGGCTGCATTTGCAACCGCACTTAATTAGCAGTTAATGATGCTGATTAACACGCATTATGACCAGGCTATCTCCTCCAGTCCCCCCCAGCCCAGTTCGCGTTGTCCAGGTGCGCAATGTGTAATCAATGCTTTAGGCGCCGTGGATTACAAAATAATCGCGAGGCAGACAAGCGCCAGGCCCGCCCAAAGGTATGCAAAAGAAACCAGCCCAAACCAAACAACGAAAATAAAAAAGTGAAAATGCGGCGCATATAAAAACTGATGAGGCCTATGCGAGTGGAGGGCCTGTCGGGCGAGGGGCATACATGTGCACGAAAGCGCACTGTGGAAGGGTTACACACATTTCGGGGCAGAACCAACAGCTCCGAAGTTAAACCGGTTTATTTTTGGACTCCAAGCGGCGCTGTCTCTGACCAAGGCAGTGCAAAATGTTAACTGAGTTGCTGAAAATTAAATGTCGTAAAAAGCGTTATAAAGTAGACACTGAAATTAACTGCCCTGAAATCTTAATTAATGGTTCCACAAAGTACTTACAAATAGCCATTAGCCAAATGCTTAAAACGTTTTCTAACCCTTTTCGGCAATGAAATTTCTGCACAGAATTTGTGAAGAGTAGAGAATCTTTTTGGGTTCATAAATTGTTCACACAACACGTGCGATTTCAACAACTGAGTATTATCAATCAACACACACATACTTTATAAAAACAGATATAAATACATAAAAGATAAATAAATGTTATACCAAATAAATGTTTAACAAAATTTGTTCTTTGATCTTTTAAGCACGTATTAGAAAAGTATCAAAAAACATGGATCCATAACAGGTTCTTAGCTAGCTACAGCTGTTAACTTAACAGTTAATAGTTATGTTAACATTTCAGGCATTTAACATTACAGCTGCATGTAATCTGAATACACATATAATCAACAGAACATTAACATTAACATTAATGTAATCTACATACACATATATCAACAAGACATTGGTTTTGAACCGAACCGATAAGAATACTGAGTTTATACTATTTTTACACTGAACTGAGGCAGAACGGAACCGAACTCTTTGGTTCTCAAAACAGGTTCGGTTCAAGCAATATTATAGAGGCACAAACCGGAACTCAGAGGTTCGTTAACCTTGGAATTTGTTGTCCCTTGCTGTGTACTTTTGAAAAAGGACCTTAAAGTGAGCACAGAGTGTGTCCACTTTACCCATAGTGCAGCGAAATCGAGGAAACACTCTCACACTCACACACACTCACAGAAAATTGACAGTATCTGCGTAATTATATCAGCAGTGGCAGCCACACGGCCACTGAAATATGCAACGTTGACTGCCTTCATTTATTTTTACTGTTACTGCATATTGGGGCGGTTCGAAGCGCGGTATATCAGTGCCTCTTTCACACCTGTACCCACACCAGCCCCTGCGTGCCCCTGCGCAGCTCTGCCACCCTACCCCAGATGCACTGTGTTGCATCGAACGGCAGTTGCACTTCATTTGCAGCATTAATTTGTCGCGCGTTGATTTATCTGGCAAAATATACAGAAATACGACGGGTATAAAGCGGTCGTCCGGTCGAGGAAAGGTGTGGCGAGGGGCAACGAATTTATGATCTGGCAGTTGCCGGGCATAAAAAATGTTAAAATCGATTGTTAAGCGTTGTCAGCTGCTGAAGAGTTGGCATTTCGAAGGGTCAGTCCAACTCCAGCTGAATGCATTTTAAAACATTTATTAAATCAAGTGTTACACAATTACTGTATGTAAATGCTGCAGTTATGCAAATGTGAACTTGTGACATATTGTGAAAGCAGAGTGCTTTGTGGGGGGTCATTAGTTGACCTTGAGGGTCGATAAGTCAACGAACGCTGCCCGAAACTAATTAGATTTGGATCATCAAACGGCAGGCCAGGAAACCAGAAGCTCAACCCAAAATTCGAATATCTGTACATATATATCTGAAAAGCCGCTCACCGTATTCTAATGGAACTCAAAGCAAATAATTAATCAAACGAAACTGTGCGGCGTGAATATTTAAATGAACCAGTTAATGAACGCTCCGCTGATTGCGGATAAATATTTGTCTGAAATTTAAAATTGAATAGAAAATTTAATACCTCTATAGATACCAAAGCAGAGGAAGTCTAAACCTTATAAAGTCTCAATGTAAATGACTCTTAGCGAACTAGTAGTTCTACAGAATAAAAGAAGTGGGCATGCTCTGGTCGAGTATACACCCGACTATGAGACACCCAGGTTTGAAATTCCCAAATACATTTGCATACTTACATACACATACGCATCAAGCAGTTCAGCTGCAGTGCAAGCAGTGCATTTCATGAATCCCGCTCGACAGCACCGGAAATAAATAGTTTACTGAATATCTTCGGTGTTTCTGATCCGATCCGACTGAAATTTTCTCAGTAAATTAAACTTAATTCCAAAATCATACATTCTTTAAATCAAAGTTCTGCTTATCGATTTTATTGAGTTATATGTGTGTGGAGGTATCCGAAATTTGAAATAAGCTAGTTCTGCATAATCTCTCAAATCTGGGTTACTATTGCCACTGATCCAGAAAGCTTTTACCTTAAAGGATCGGCTACTCCTTCTTCCGCCTGTTACATACATGTGCACAGTTTCATGACACCCTTTTAAACATTTTATGGGTACAGGGTGAAAAACTAGTTCGCCATTGATATAAGGCTAACAAGTAGCGAATGGTGCACAATAGTAAGAGCTATATAATATTAATCTAATCATAGAACAATGTTTGCTGCTTAACTGGTTCCTTAGCCAGACTTGTGGTTCGGATAACTTAAATCAAAAAGGCTTAATTGGTCAAAATAACTTCCCTAAACTAGAAAACAACTTTTATCTATTTTCAAAAATTATGTAAATTATAAAAATGCTTTTAAACTGAAATGTACTTGTTTCCACAAGCGTTTGCTGGTGATTTATGACAAATGTTTCAAATGTGAGCTTTAAAGTTTGAATGCAGCTTAAAATGTAATTAAATTCAGATCATCAGAGTCAAAAGTTAAATTCAATTCAATATCAGACACTTTAAATTGCCTTCAATAAATCACAGATTAAATCACAAGCAAATTTGCTAATCCGATTAACACCCACAATTACATCCTTATTTATGCAATTATCCTTCAGTTTTTTCTCAATGAAAAACTGAAACATTTGTATCAATTTTGCAAACTGTGTAATGCCCACAATATTAGTTTGTTATTTTTAGAAGACGTGCACTTCTATACAATATTCGCATGTTGTTACTTGCCACTCCCCGCCACTCCCTGTGTGTGTTCTAGGGAGCCCCGTCAGTTTTTATGAAAGTATTTCAGTGCAGCATGCAATGCAACTTCAGCTATTAACGGGGCAAACAGCTAAATTACGTATACGCAATGTGGCATGACAGGCGAGAGCAACAATCGCATTCGGCTCTGTGTTTGTTCAAAACATTTTGCAGTTTCACTTTATTGGCGCTACCAAAATAATGAAATTGTCAAAATAAAAGCGGGTTAAGTGCTTGTTTGCATAGCTTTTGTTGTTATTGTTTTAGCTTGAGCTAAAAAATATTCGCATCACAATGGCGGCAACAACAACAGCAACAACAACAACTGAGAGACGCCCCAATGTCTCAAATGCTTTTTGGCAAAACTGAAGCGTTGACAACGCAAAAGTTGCTCATTGGCAATTTGTGCAATTAAAACAGCGGGAAAAGTGTCCTTCACCGAATTTCCACCGAACTACAACCGAACTTATCCATCCGCCCATCCACCCACTCGCGACTCAACACTCAACACATTTGGTTGCTAATTTGTTTTTCATGCTGACACATGGAAAACAAGTATGATTGCATTAGACGCGCGTGATGGACTAGCAGCTACCCTGTAATGGAACCACTTTCGAGGATTTTATAATCTAATTGTCAAATTTAATGCAGTTATCCTTGAATTCTGTATAAATATAGTGACTAACTAAGCTTTCCCTTGTAGCACTAGGAAAATTCAATAAATAAATCTATATATATAGAAATGTTAAGAAATGTTAAGCATCGAAAACTCGAAAAGTTCTGCACCGCTTGAGCTTAAATTTTGACACAATATACAGTTTCTAGGATTCTAGGATTGTATTCATCTATTCTTCGCATCAAAAACATACCGGCGAACGCGAGTAAAACTTACATCAATAATTTTAAACATACAATACAGTACAGAATCTATAAAATAGTCTTAGATTGTGACCAAAAAGCCCCAGACTTTGTAGACTCTACTCTCAGGACGGAAACTGTTGTATGAATCTTGAAAAATCTACTCTCACCCGTCACTACGGACCTAATAGCCTAAGCCCCAAGTGTGTGAGAGAAGGTTTTTGTTAGACTTTCAGACTATATAGAAAAAAGGGAGGGAAAATATTGGGAAAAGTATTTTTGTTTAGTTCTTACTTTCTGATCCTAACAACAAGAATGTGTCACAGCGTAGTGTAGGTGGGGTACAACTAGTAAGTAAATAAATAAATAAAATAAGAATATTTTATCAGTAGAGGCCAAATTTTAAACAATCCAGAGCGAGTACCTTCAAGAGAGTTTTGAATAACTTATGTGATTATTAACTTATCGTTAAATTAACATGTACTTAATATCAAGGGCGACACTCTCAAACCGCAGTTGCATTCGTTGTGTGGGACTTGTTAGAAATTGACATTTGCAGAACATTATTATACCCATTTGAACTCACTGGCTGCAGGGTATAGAAGTGGCGTCGGTCGCGCTGGCGTCATGCTCAACTTTTGACCTGAAGCCACTCACATATTCGGTGGCTAGCTAGTACGAGTATCTGTATCTATCGCATACTACAAAGCACTCTGGGCCATAAAATGGCGATGACAACAATCGACAACAATGGGCAGCAGCGGGCAAGACGAATTTGGCAAGACGCATCTTCAAGTCTGTAGTACGGGCAGACAAAGCCACTGGTTCGCCTTATCAGAGCTAATTAAGCCAACTAATCACAGCAGCTTTTGACTTGGTCATCAAGCAACGTCGCTCAACTCAACTCAGTCCACGTCAACTCATCTTCACTCAGCTGGTAGTTGACTTTGTTATAAATAAAGCATTTATGTTTTATGCAAATGACATTTAAATTCAAGCAATGACAAACAAGTGCGAACAGCTCAAGCTGAATGGCATATCAGACTTATAAACACGCTTCGTTCAGCTGATGAATTGGATCTGAAACATAGATCAACCTAATTCAACAAAATTATTACTTAGAAAGTAATATTTACAACTTCCATAACAACAAACTTGAATATAGTAAAGGATGTTGTTAAGCATCAAATAGCAAATGTTATATTCCTTTTCCTTTTTTATAATCTTAAGTTTGTTGGAAAAGAGTTCTTCTAGACAAACAGATATTATTCGGTATTGAAGTACTAATATAATTATTATTTATACTTATACTTTAGCTCAAGGGCCTACTTATAAGCATGTGCCCTACCCACTTTACCAGCTGCCATACCTTTCCATTTTGCAACTCGAACAACTGCAATATTAGCTGCCATATAGCCACATCAGTCGCATATGATACCCTACACTCCATTAGTTTTTGTGTAACCATCTGTTGACAATAAAATTCTGGTTTCTGGCATATTAAAAGCCTATAATTTGCGCTATTCTTCATCGTGCGCGTCTGCGGACTCGTCGCAGTGCACAAATTCATATAAATACTCCCGGCTCGGACTATCTAAGACATACTAGCAACTGAACCGTTCAAAGTAACACGCTCAAAATGGTTAGTTAAGCAGTAGCCCAGTGTTGGGCAGCAGCTGCCTGCTGGTGTGACTCAATCAGGACTAATCCTTTGACCTATCCTTGCAGAAATTCCTCATTGTCGCCCTCGCCGTCTTCGCCGTGGCCCACGCTGATGTGTCCCATCTGTCGGGCTACAACTACGCCCCAGTGGCACCAGCTCCCTTGGCTCCCGCTCCTGCTCCAGTGCCCGTGAAGGTTGCTCCTGCACCTGTGAACACCTACATTCCCCCCGCACCCGTTCACATTGAGGCTCCCGCACCAGCGCCCGTCCACATTGAGGCCCCAGCTCCAGCCCCCGTCCGCATTGAGGCACCCGCCCCAGTCAACCAGTACATCCCACCCGCAGCCCCCGCTCATGTCCATGTTGAGGCTCCCGCACCAGCCCCAATCAGGTCTGCCCCTGCTCCAGTCAACCAGTACATCCCACCCGCAGCCCCCGCTCACGTGCACGTTGAGGCTCCCGCACCAGCCCCAGTCAGGGCTGCCCCTGCCCCAGTCCTGGCCCCTCAGCCCGTCCTGGAGGAAATCGAGCCCATCTCCGCCGATGGTTACCGTTACAAGACCGTGCGTCGTGTGTACCGTCGCCGTGTCTAAGAGGGGACCGAGCACCACGTTCAGAACGATGACAAGAAGTTGATTCAATAAAAAATATTAAGTTTGTAAAAAAAGAAAACTTTGTTTCTGTGATCAAAAGGTCATGATATCGTATTATGGGCTATATAGATACGGTTAGTGTGTCTATGAGATGAATGACCTTAACACATCCACCAATGATCTTCTAGTTATTAACATCTGCTACAACATCTAAGGAATTATGATTAAAACATTTCCGCATTTGGTCAACATACAAACCCAAAGCAACGCAAGATTTATGACCGAAGCGAATCGAAGTGACCATGGAGGACGCAAAGATGTACAAATGTAGGGTAAACTCCTCAAAAACTACAAAATATATGATCGCACAACAACCAAACACAGTATTTAACCAGCCAAAGCTATTTATTATCTGAAAAATACTGCATTGCCAACACCATAAAAAGATATAGCAAACATGAAGTTTATTTTATTTCCGCGTATTGAAAATTTGTTATAGAGTACATGCCAACTTATTTACAGTCTAATCCCAATTGATATTCATGTTATGCGTACAGCTGGGAACCAAAACCTACTTAATATGCTAAGCACTCGCTGGGAAAATAAATTAGGCAAATGCGATTCTCGCCAATTAATTAACCCCAAGAAACAGCCACACTAACGAAAATGAAAAACAGAAAACAAAAAACTAAAAACCAGCTACATAATCCCCAAGAGTAAATTATTATTAATTTTAGCATAAGCTACAAATGATGCCATAGGCTGGACTAACATTTGCAAACATAAATCAGCATTGGGTGCTGAAAAATAATAAAATCAAACATCTTAACACAAAAAATATAGATAAGATTCATTTATTATAACACAAAAAAATGATTTGATTCAAAATAAAACATGAAACATGAAACATTTCAAACAAAACCGATTAGGAAATAAAAAATACAAAAAATACAAAATAAATATATTTATCTTACTTTTTGAGGCGAAACTTAGATACTCTTATAACTATAAGATGTAGATAGCAATGAATTGCGTAAATATATACTCTAAATAATCCAAGGAATTTAAATTCAGGAGATTCATTATGAAGCCTGTTCTTATTGATCATTTAAATATATAATTATTAATAGTCTTTTAATGATATTTAAAATCATCTCTTATAATTGTTCTTCCTATAATTATATGCATTTCCTGTACAGTAGCAGTAGTGTCATTAGAAAATCAGTTATACGGACAATTAAAGGCAGGAAGACATACGACACATATTGCCTGAGTAACTATTCAATTTGACTTTATATGCAGATAATTCCACTAATAACCATAACAAAGCCATTATGCCAAAAAACGAATTAAGTATACTCGTTGTATAAGCAAAAAATTGAAAATAAAGAAAACACCGCTAATAGTGCGAGTGACCCACGAACATACATCAAACCCAAGAGGAAAAAATAAAACAATATCCAACGATTCATATGTAAATGTTCAATGTTATTTTGATCTAATTGCAGAAGATTTCGGTTTTGAAAAACTGACACAAAGTCAAAGCCAGTCAAAGCAATGCTACGATGCATTGTCTTAAGGTGCCGGACCCTGCAAAACCCGTCGAGCCACTTGGCATTGGGCACCCCTCCGCCGAACAGACTCCAACTCCGAATGACTCTCAAGCTGAACTCGTGGCACTTGAGGGCACACAGATAGCGTGGCATCGCGCAATTAATTTGCGGCTGCTGCTGACCCGCGGTTCAACTATGGGCTATAAAAACCGCAGCGAGTTTAGAGTTCAGCAGTACACAGCGAATTGTGATCCAAGCAACAAGCCGAGCAATCCAAGATGGTAAAACGCACTGCCATTAAAGGACTAACTAACCAACTAGGATATTAACAATCTATTCATCCACAGAAACTATTGATCATTGCCGTTGCCTTTTTGGCCTGCGCCTTTGCGGATGTCTCCGAACTGGCCAACCAGGGATATGACTATCCACAGCCCGCGGCGCCTGCACCTGCACCTGCCTACATTCCCCCACCTCCACCACCACCACCACCAGCACCCAAGAACACCTACATTCCCCCACCATCCGCTCCGGCCAAGGCCTACATTCCTCCACCAGCTGCCCCGGCCAAGGCATACATCCCACCCCCACCTCCACCACCACCACCAGCACCCAAGAACACCTACATCCCTCCTCCCGCTGCTCCCGTCAACTCCTACATTCCTCCTCCCGCTGCCCCCGTCCAGGCCGAGCAGCCCGCCTTCGAGCAGTTCGAGCAGCCCGCTCAGGATGGCTACCGCTACAAGACTGTGCGTCGTCGTGTCTTCCGTCACCGCAACTAAAAAGCAACCCTGGAGCCCTATAAATGTTGTTGACTAATGTGATAATCCACCGAATGAGATGGAACGGTGAAAAGAAATGTGTTTTGTTAAAGAATTTTTTGATTAACGATCGAAAGTAATAAATATAATAATATTAAAGCAAATTTAAAGAGTTCCTTATTCCCTATTATGCAAATAACAGAATACATACATAGGAATGCTTCTCCTTAATCTTCAGGATTGAATTTCGAGTTATTCCTCAAAGTCATCCATCCCATTTGTTAAAAAAGGTTGAGGCTCTTAGAAAGAATTTGTTGAATATTAAGGATTGACTTGTGAGGGGTATTTCATCTGTTTACCATTTTGGTTAAATTATGTAGAAATCTAATTGATAAATTGCTCAATTTAAAGCTCTCAAATGAATAAATACAGAAACAATGTTAGCTTGGGCTAAGACTAAACTTAATTCACTTATGAATGATTTGCCAACATCAAATTGATTTGAGGCATATTGAGCTATCCAACAGGTCAACCCCCAGTAATTTTTGGCAATCAACTGAACTCAGTTTGCTTCCATCTAACAGGCAACAACCCATTGCCATAGCCAAACCCATTCCTATTCCCATTCCCATTCCCATCCAATAACCTTACCACAAGCCTAAACAAACCGCTCAAGGCCAAACACATGTCACTGGCATTCAGGCCGACATCGTCTCTATCGTCAGTGCAGTAAAAAGGTCAATTCAACGACCAGACCAATTTGAGCTACCCAAAAGTGGCTAAGGCATTCAATGCCACAAAAAAGGAGCTGGAAAAAAAACAAACAAATCCTCGATTACAAAATCAAACAGCAAGCGGCAAATTTGCTAAAAAACAAAGGAGCAAACTTCTTTGCCATAATGCAAAATGGGAAAATATGCGAATTCAATAAACTGCTCGACCGCCAGCTTGAAAGGATCTGCGTTCCCTGTTTCGGTTCGTATCCTTGTGCCTGTGCTCGCTCGCCTCTGTCTCTCTCACTCCCTTTCTCTCTCTTGTTCTCACACTCTCTGTTGTGGCATAGCAGAAACCCTTACAAGTCATTTGGCCAATTGCTGTTGACTTTGCTCTAAAACGAATTTCCTTTTGGCCAACGCCGCCAGCGACGATGTCGACCATGTCGACCGTGTCGACCGTGTCGACCATCGCCAATGGACGTCACATATTTTGCACCCAGTTTATGCTGATGACATGCAAGTGGCGAAATTATTTTGCGCTCGTGCATTTTGCGCCAGCCGAATAATGAGCAGCAAACAAGCTGTGGAAATCAGCAGACAGGACGGCGCAGGACAATGGGATCAGGAGTGCAATAAGAAACAAGTGAGAACTCTGAGATGCCCTGTACTATAGCTTGAACGCAATCGATAGCACCGTTACCCGATAGTCTTAACGTTGGCAGCTTAAACTGTGCATACTATCGGAAGGTGTTTGGAATTGGATAGTATATCTATGTTTTTCAACAAAATTATTCATATTTTATTCATACACGTAAGCTTATTATGGCTTAGCCAATTATAGCTAAGATAGAATCGGTAGTAGCTCCGAAGAACATCATCGTGTTATCGATCGTGTCGATAGTTTTCCAACAGTGTTCTGTTTGTTTACTCTGAAAAATGTTAAAGTAAATGTGCTATATAATAATAAAAGGTGTACATACATATGGTGTTTATTCAGCTTAATGAAACTATCAGCAAGATAAATAAAATAAATTAAATATAACTGTACCGAAGATCGATATTATAATATGTACCTTTAAAATATAGATTGTCCGTCAATTGTTCGACAAAGCAGCTGGAGATATCTGAAAAATTAATGAAAACTAGCAAATTTTTTATTTCTTGTTTCAAATTTCTCAAGGGTCTATGCGCAGTTGGGCGAATGGACATGGTTCGATCGTCTGAACTGTTGAGACTGATCAAGAAGATGGAGTATACCAGATATACGAGTCTAATTTATAGGGTTTGACGAATCGTAAGCATACCCTTATGTGTTGGATGTTAGTTACGGGTACAAAAACAAAACAGCGGCAGACAACAGCCCCCAACCCCCCGCTATCAGCCGCCTTTGTTGCCATCGTGTGACATACGAAAATTCCCCATGGAGTCTATCAACAGTTGATAAAGCAAATGTGAGTGGTGTGCGTGTGTGTGTATGTGTGTGTGTGTGTGTGTGTGGGAGAGAGAGAGACCTGTCCCATACTCATCCTCAGCATTGGCATTTGCTTTTGCGTTTTGGTATGTACATAAGTTTATTATTTTGAAGGTAATTGGATTTGTGTTGCAGCAGCAGCAGTCAAGAAGCCAGCGACCCAACCTCGTCCAGGAACGTCGCATATTCTGCGGCAAAATAATAAGAAAATATATATTTTTTCTTACGCGCCGACAAGGACAATGAACCTAACTACCACGGCATCGAAGACGGCGCTGGATCCTAAGTCTGAGTCGGAGATGAAGACGGAGATGGAGACGGAGATGGAGATGGAGTCGGAGACGGCAACATCCCAATCGCAATTGCAACATATGGTCGGGCCAGGGAGTCGCTGCCACCATTGGACATTGGCTAGCATCGCCAGGGCCATTGTTTGCAGTCGTAATTGTTTTCCTAATGGATAAAGTCTATAAATTTCTTTGCACGACACACAGCCAAATGCGAAATATGTCACGAATGTTAAGCGTTTTATAAACGACATTGTCGACGATGACTGTGAAATGTGAAAAGATATGGAAGATGTGGCGACTTATCGAGTCCAGCCACTCAGCGGGAGTGGAGTGAAAGGAAGTCGTTTGTCAATGAATGGAAAATTAAGTTGTTTATAGACCTGACAATAAAATCTACACTAAATGTGCGCAACTAGAAGTTACGAGACATGAGAGCTACAATGGAAATGAACTTTTACGACCCATAACCCTGACTCAGCTGGTTTGCCAAAAAGATGGAAATATTTTAATTTGGAATAGAGTTTAGAAGAACTACACCACAAGTTTGGTAGTAATATGTCATTCAGTCTCATTTGAACCAAAATCAAACATTTATAATGATAATTAATTGGTGATATTAATATATTTTCTTGGCCTACACTTTACTCCTTTAGTTGTATTATCCTGATATAGATCCTTTGATATATATCAAAGCAAATACAAGACAACAGTTTTAGTCATAATATCAAAATTTCTCTATATTTGCTTTGTGTGACTTTCCAACACATTCGAGTCCAACGATAACAAAAAACAAATAAGACTCTCAATCAGTTATATCGATAATTTATCGATACTTAGTTGCGGTGACGGAAAACACGACGACGCACAGTCTTATAACGGTAACCATCCTGAGCGGGCTGCTCGATCTCCTCAATCACGGAGTGCTCCTCTGCGGGTGGAATGTAGGCATCTACAGGGGCCGCAACAGGTGCGGGAGGAATGTAATCGCTCTGGGGTGCTGGCAGTGCTGGTAGTGCTGGGGGAATGTAGCTCTCCACTGGGGCGGGCGCAGGTGCCGCTGGCTGTTGGTAATTGTAGCCCGGATCGGCCAGTTCCGAAACATCGGCAAGGGCGCAGGCCAGGAAGGCAACGGCAATAATCAGGAATTTCTGTAAGGCAAGGATATTGTTGCTATACTCGTAAGGATGGATAATTGTATGTGGGTGCCTACCATGATGACTTGTTGGTTGTGCTACGATCAACAGACGATGTGTGTTGTGGTCTTTGGCGACTGCAACTCTTTATATAGTTAATGTTAAGATCGCCGATCTATCAGAGCCAGCGGCGACGGAAGCTGCCAAATGACTTTGAACTTGATCGGGCCCGTTCATCTGTCCCTCTTCTTGTCTCGAACTTTACTCGCAGACCTGACAACTAGCTATGCCACATTCGACTGACCGGTTTTGACTTGTGGTCATTTGGATGCACACAGTTTGAAAGATTAATGAAGTTATGATCACGTTTTGTGTTTCATTTTTTTGTTTCATGCATTATCTTGAGCGTTGAGTGGCTTGACTGAACAGCGGCCAATTGATTTTTTCGGACTTAGAGGTCAACAAAATGCGCTTTGTGTTTCAAATGTGGCCCTTTAATTGATTTGCTTTTGCCCATCCGACGGGGCCACGCGCCTAGCGGTCGACTCCAGCGACCCTGAAGCGAACCCCGCTAAGAAAACCTTTTTCTTATTGTTGTTTGAATCGCGCGTACTTGATTAAAACAAAATTTAATTTGCATTTTGTTTGAGCGTACCTAACTTCAATTACTGTCCGACCAAACTGCGAAACTGAGCTTGATAACTGCTGCAAAATCTGGTTGGGGCGGCAAAATCAACTACACAGTGGGTCAAATTGTGCAATATACATTGCACAGCAGGAGAAAATTGCATTTAACCATAAATGAACTTAGTTTTTACCTTGATCAAAATGAGTTTCTCGAAATGTTTCGCTACTAACAATATATTGTTTTCATTGGTGCAGCAGCTTTGGCAAACAAAGTGAAATGCGTTATTTTCTATTCTATTTTTGGTTGTTTAGCTGAGATCTATTGAATATTCTTTTATTCCACGCATAATATAAGTTTATATAAGTAATTTTTCCCTGGCAGCCATGGCTAAGAATTATTGTTAATTCATAATTTTAACTACAAATTAACATTATATAAATAAATAAATAAAAAAGTACTTTTTCTATAGCATGTAGGCTGTATCAAGGAGGTACCTGCGACCCTATAAAGTGCCTATATATTCTGTCTGTATAGTCATAGTCTACCTGCTGATTACTCGAGTATAGCACATGTTATGATACATCAGACTTAAGTAACCTCCACTTTCGACCACAATTTCACTTGCCTGTTTTTACTTTTGTATCGAGTTTGTTTCATCCTTGATTCCACTGTACGGCAAGTTTGCAGTCCGTGATAATATTGCAAATAATTTTCTTTTTTATGTTGATTATTTTTTGGACTGCGCCCCGCCCAACTCCCACATCTCATTCACCTGAACTGGCAGACGCGCAGGCCTTAGCTTCGCATTCTTTACAACATTTTTATGAACTTTGTTTTCATTTGTTCGTTTCCGTTACTCAGAGCTCATCATATTTTAATGTGGAGGATTCCGTGGCGGCATCTTTGGCTTTTTCTATGTTTCAAATTATTCTCTGGAGATTTGCAGTTCCTGATTTTAGCGGGCTATTTTATTGGTTGCCGTTTTCTTGGCCCTGGGGTTGCTCAGCGTTTCAGTCTTATTTGAGGGGTTGAAAGTACCTTAAACCTTTTGCGTTGATGCAATTGCAGCTGATGCTGGGGATTCGGATAGAGGGTTGGGGTGTACGAACATATCAACTGGCTTTTAATTAACGCGCTTAAGTCCGTATTAACTTGGCCTAAGCCGTTTTTAATTTCTCAGCCACCCGCCTGCTCACATAATTGAATTAGCCAAAGCGCCAGACAGTGTACAGTGCCACTGCGAACCTTATGCGCTGTTATCCTAGATAATTAATTTAGACGCAATTGTCCAGCAGCCATTGGCCAGCAGCATGTGTCCATTGTCCAGTGTCCAGTGTGCAGTGCACTTCAGAGCCAAAATCCTTTGCCTTTTCACGTCACGTGCGTCGATTTTTTCATAAATCGCCAGCATGGACAACTTTGTCCAGCTGCAGAGTCTCCACAATGAAGAGAAACATGACGGGGATTTTTTATGACAAAAAAATGAAGCGCCAGTTTTGACAACGCACGTCCAGCCCCTGTAGCTCTATGTGGGCAGAGAGGGAAGGAAGGAAGCCGTCACTACATATACATACACAGGTAAAAGAAGATGCACACGTAGCACGCACTGGAACTGTTCTTGCTGAAAGCGGATCACTGTGGGCGATACGGAAAATATATCCACATTAAATTCATGAGTTCCCGTTTTTACTTTGCTGCTGCGGTTTCCGGAGCACAAATTCAAACGGGTGGGAGTTTCGATGGAAATCGGATAAGGGATTTTATTATTATTTCCGGAGCACCGATTCTTTCGATTTCGGGATCGGGAGCACATATAGCAAAACTGTTCTCCCAGAATTGCAGGAATAAGTGCTTCGGAAATAATCGTAATATCTGTTATCCACTTTTCATCGAAAAGGAGCTACCGAAATGAAAACTATGGATTTACGTACTTAAATTTTATTTAACACAAAGTAAATATATTAGAATCTGACGAAATACCCATGTAGTATGTACCTTTATGATATGTATGTATAAATTGTTATATATTCGAAAGTCAGCTATTTTTTCGATTTGCCCACAGTGTGGCTGCCTCAAGTTACTTGCCGCAGTAGTAGCAATATTGCAGAAATGGCAGCACCTTTTAGACGAGCCATGAAATCGAGTTAACAGCTTACTCTCCCCTCATGGGGGCTTTACAATACTCGTGCGAGTACGGCCAGGAGTACTCGTATTCTATCTATCGCACTGTGTAGCAGGCAACCATAATTAAATGTCAAAAATGACGGTACGTGCGAGGCAAGCCAAGTAGCTCCAAGTGGCGTCTCGCCTGCTGTATGGGGCCAAAGTTCAACTAAAATTGCCAAAGAAAATAAGTTTTTCTTGGGTAGCTAAACATGGAGACGAACAAGCGCTGGCCCCATGCAACTTTCTTACAATCACATAAATATATCCTCTCTAAGTATGTGTAGATAGTCCAAATTTTCACAAATTTCTTAAATTCGAGACAGCAAACTGCCAACAGGAGGTTCCGAAATGTCTAATATTGTAGAATATTTTCCATAGAACTCGTCGGCTTCAGGTTTACAAGGTCATATTTTATATATTTATATCATTGCATACTTCTACGCTTCCCTACAAAGGCATAGCTCGCAAGGGATTTAAATGAATACTTTTAGGCAGTTGCATTTCAAAACTTGTTCAGTCAATTTATATTATTGTATTGCCGAATTTCGTCAAAAAATATAAAATGCAAAAAAAAATACTGAATTAGCAGCAGTTTTTCCAAGAACTATTAGTTACTTTTTGGTTGAAAATGTTATGATCAATACTTTTAGTTATTCTTATGCCAATGCCATATGATGTTTTTTATATCAAATCAAAACTAAACAATTTCTTTCTCTTCATTTATTATACTCTTGAAACTGTCAATAGCGGAAGTTTAAAGCCTTTTGGATACATCAATTTATAATTTTTATTTTCAACAATACCCATTTGTAATAGCTTAATTTAGTGCCCAAAACTTTGGCACAAAAGCGGAAAACTCTTCAAAAAATGCACTAAAAGTAATTTAACATTCCGCATTTCCCATCTTGCACTCACCATCCATCTCTCCCTTCTCTCCCACTATCGCATACGCTATTTGCAAACTCTCAAAAAAGTAGCTTGGAACTATTAAAGTTTTTTCTATATTATTTTGCCCTCGAATATGTATCGTACTTTTATTGCCATTCTCTATTATTTGTTGCTGTTGTTGCATGTGCATATTATGCCCCGGAGGCATAGAAATACGAGCAGGGATTCCTCACAGACAACAACAACGATGGTTATGAAAAAGTACTTAACGTTCACAAAACTTATGTGCCAAGAGACTTCCGTCAGTACCCTCCCATTTCTGTTGCAGCCGGGCTCTAAAGTTACAACGACATACAAATTTTTTACTGGCTATGGGGAACATGTAAACAGCTGTTGAGGGGTGAGGGGCAGTGCCCGACGGCATCTTATAAAATATTGCCAATAACGCACTAAAAAAAAGGTGAGGGTATGTCACAAAACCCACGAAAAGAAAACTTTCCTTAATGCTAAGCGCATTTTCCAATAGAAAAGTTTTAACGCATTTCTTCCTGTTATAAATAACTTAATCAAACCCAGACAACGAGGAGTCCCCGTATATCTACTCAGTTTGGTTTCAAATTGATTCAATTAAAATTGGTACACCACTCAGAATTCGTTCTATTCGTGTTACCGAGCGATCATCGAAGCGCCACGCCCACAAGACAGATGACAAAGTCACCCGCAAAAGGGCATCACGCAAAACCTCACGCTGCCGAATAAAACGATTCACCTCATCAACGCGGGTGTATAAAGCTTTCAGTTTGTGTGAAAGTAAGTGAAGACTGACTACAGAAATGATCCTGTGAAGTATAGTCTTAAATTTTCATTGCCCATCCAACCGCTGTAAGCGACAAATGAGCTAGAACCGTTTGGGAATTATTAGCAAGCAGTCGTGAAAAAGAAACAACACGGGGTTGTTGACGTCACTTTTGAGGTTTTCTACATGTGTGCGCGGCCGCTGCTTGTGAACAAACACTTGATAAGTCGATTTGATGGTCTCTGACATTGCGTGGCGACTGAAATGATCACTGGGCGTTTTCGACCGATAAGTCTTTGCTACCATAATATTTTAAAAATATTAAAAAGGCAAAATAATTTTTCACTTGGCAGCGGTGGGATTCGAACCCACGCCTCCGAGGAGACTGGTGCCTTAAACCAGCGCCTTAGACCGCTCGGCCACGCTACCATTTGCCGACATCGTGTCAAATGCCTTATAAGAGACAAAGCGAGAGCAACGTTGTTATGTGCTCTCTATTGATGGTATTTTCTAGTCAACTGCTCGTAGGGCGAAGACGATGACGTAACGAGCCCGCAGTAATATTTTGATATTCCACTATTTTTATGGCCACATGGGCAACACCTTGAGTTGATTTTGGTTGCCACACTGCGACGCATATAAATGCGCTCATTGGGGAAATGTCAAATGGAACGATATCAATTTCAGGAGCAAAGATTCTTGGGCGTATTGAAGGCTTCTGCACTAAAATGTTTATTATTTTTGCAAAACTGTCAGCATTTTGCTTAGACAGCTAGGAAATGTGTTTAAAATTCAAATGGAAATGGAAATGCGAATTTATGCGTGACGTGAAAGGGGCGCGCATTGAGAAAGGGGCAATAGAGCGAGTTCTTCACATGTGCAACCGCAGCAACAATTTGCCACCGCTTTTGTTATTGTTCTTCTCGGTTATCTGTTGGCTGTTGTCTGTTGTTGCAGCCATAAACTGAAGCCGGCGACAGGCAACTCTCTGGGAAAGGCACTCGACGGAACATCCGCAATGAAATTAGAAAATTGCAATAAAAATCTTTGCACGGGCGACAAGCAAAACAAAAACAAAGTCTGCGGTTTTCCTGGCCGACTCTCTCAGTCTGTTTAGGGGTAGTGGATAAGGGCAACATTTGCGGTTTCATTAAAATGCCAGCAAAGGGCTGCAAAAAGCAGCCGCAGCCGCGTCAGCATACAAAATATTTGCCACACACGTGAATTTGCACAAATTTAAGGCACTCGGCATGCAAATAATTGCAAAGTTGTAAATTTTTAATGCCAGACTTGTGTAAAATGCAAAAAATCACGTACAGCTTCAATTGGGCAGCAAGCGGAGCAAAGCGCTAATGGAGTTAATTGTGGGCATTACCTGGAATCCTGCGAATTCCCTGGCCCGTGTCCGAGAGGCTCAAATTAAATTTCAAACAATTGACAAACTGAAATGCCAAAGGAATCGAACAAAGGCGCATTCCAGGCGACAGACAAAAGCCGTTTCAGAGCCGCAATTGAAATGCAAGACAGCTCGTGAATTAAATGGAAAAGTGTGAGAGAGAATGAATGAGTTGACAAAATACTTAACTGACAGTGCAAAATAGCAAATTTGTATGGATTGTGAAGCACATTAAATTTTAAGGCAGTTTATTTCATTCAATTTGCTTCATTGGCCTCAACCCAATGAAATCAATTTTATTTGCTTTCGTAACGAAGAAAACTCACTTCGCTCTATTACGCCATTTGGCGCAGCCAACGGGCATGGTAGCGTGGCCGAGCGGTCTAAGGCGCTGGTTTAAGGCACCAGTCTCCTCGGAGGCGTGGGTTCGAATCCCACCGCTGCCAAGTGAAAAATTATTTTGCTTTTTAAATATTTGTAAAATATATTGATAGACTAGACTTATCGACCAGAAACGCCCAGTGATCATTTCAGTCGCCACGCAATGTCAGAGACCAGCAAATCGACTTATCAAGTGTTTGTTCACAAGCAGCGGCCGCGCGCACACATGTAGAAAACCCCAAAAGTGACGTCAACAACCCCCGTGTTGTTTCTTTTTCACGACTGCTTGCTAATAATTCCCAAACGGTTCTAGCTCATTTGTCGCTTACAGCGGTTGGATGGGCAATGAAAATTTAAGACTATACTTCACAGGATCATTTCTGTAGTCAGTCTTCACTTACTTTCACACAAACTGAAAGCTTTATACACCCGCGTTGATGAGGTGAATCGTTTTATTCGGCAGCGTGAGGTTTTGCGTGATGCCCTTTTGCGGGTGACTTTGTCATCTGTCTTGTGGGCGTGGCGCTTCGATGATCGCTCGGTAACACGAATAGAACGAATTCTGAGTGGTGTACCAAATTTTAAATGAATCAATGTGAGAAAAGAATTATGGAAGTGGTGGGAAATATCATGCCGTTTTGTGCTGCAAAGCAATTAAAACTGTTTTGTAGAGTACCACCTGTCCGCAATGTGAAGTGTTTTTGTTGCTCCGTATAAAAGCCAGTGGGGCAACGTTTAGTGAAGTGCAGATTTGACAATTTTGTTCAAGTATGCTTCGTGCTCAAGGTGTTGGCAGATAATTTCCACTTGCCCTCCTGCTCATAAAAACTGCAAATTACAACCGTTATTTTTTTGCTAATTGGAAAGCGGCGGCGGCACTTTTCTAATTACTTACATAATGCTGCTGCATATGAATAATCCTTGAGTGTGTGAGGACGTGATGTTGGCTTCATTTAATGAACATAAAATAATGAGAAAATTGTTAGGAATACTTGACGCATTTGGTTTTATTTCATTTGTTATTTCCAGAAAAAATGTCGAAATCAATGTAATAGAATCTGATATTTATGCAGTTTAGTATTGAAGCAACTTTTACGAGCCCCTTGATAATTGAATTCATTTCGCACGCAACAACAATTAAGATTTGCCTACTCGGTGCCTATGGCTTGCGAGATCGTTACGTTTCCAAGCTTATGTCCTCATGAGGTACTCATGAGTACTTTTACAGTGAAGGACACGTAGCCAAAATGTGTTTAAGCAATGCAAGGCAAATACGAGTATGAGTGTTGGTACGAGCATTTGGAGTACTCACATAAAAATACATTTGAAATGTGGTAAAAGTAAACCGCAGCATTGTCAGCAAACATTGAAACATCATCATTACCATCATCATCGTCATTATCATCATCATCAACAGCTCGGTTCATGCTGCTGTGGCAGGCGGGTGGCGTGGAATCGATGCTGTAATTGATGTCTTTGCGACATGTTTCCAAAGTGTTTATGTTGGGAATTACCCAAGTGCTGCAATATATAAGTAACTGTATGTGTTGGGGTTGTGTGTGTGTGTTTGTGTGTGGGCGGAAGGGGGTTGGGCGTGTAACGCCCACTGCTAGTTGACAGCCTGCCGTTTACGTGCACTTAATGAAATGTGCCCCAAAATGGAAGCACGTTTCAGGCATCTATTTAATGAGCCTGGATCCAAAGGCAAAACGATTTTCCCTAACATACCCTGCCGGAAAATGATGATGTGACTCGTGGAATTTTTAAATGTCGCAAACGTAAATTCAATTTTCATTTGGAGGATTCGAAGCAGCAACAGCAGCAGCAACAGCAACAGCTGCAACAGCTGCAGCAGCTGCATTATTCAATTGACACTCAAATGCACCTTAAGCCGACAAAAGCTGTACCCTTTAGCACTCGCAGTGCTCAAAGTTCGCATCCTGCAAACCACATTTTAAAATTCATGTGAGCTCTCAACAATTCTCCGCAAAACAAAATGCGATTAAATGTGTGGAAAATGCCGCAGGATAAACCACAATGGGTTAAGGCAACGTCTTGTTTGCACATGTGTCGCTATCTGGGCAGTAAGTTCCCATACCCACGCTCTCCCAAATGCCAACCCCTGCCATTTCATCTGCAGTCAGACACAGACACAGACACGTCGAAGGTGCAAAAATGCGTTAAACATAACATGCTAATTCCAGGTGCTTGCAGCTTCAATCTTTCAGTTTTACCCCGCCGCAGACAGCTCCAGGACCTGGCTGCCCCCTAGGGGCACCTGACTCGACGTATACGTAATACGAGCGTTTTGTGTGCCATTTGATGCTGAACATTGTGCAGCCAGTTACCTTTGTGTTTGCACCATGGAAAAGTTTTGTGGTAAGCCAACGCCTGTGGGCGTGGCAGCAGAGAACTGGCCAGAGAAAAACATTTGAAGTTTTTAAAGATGCGAGACGGGTTTCAAGGAGTATTTGGCTAGAACTTGCTGCAGATCAGCTCGTTGCAAATTTTACTAAAAGTTCAAAACTTCTTTACAAGCTTTACAGCTTTTCTAATAATATCAAAGTTATTCAACTGATAAGAAAAACAACATGTAAATAAATCTGTAGATTGCAAAATGTAAGTGCCTCATTGGTAAGAGAGCTTTTAAAGCTTTTGCGATTTTCGAGCCAAATCTTTGTTCAA
This sequence comes from Hirtodrosophila confusa, assembly GCA_035043065.1. NCBI lineage: Eukaryota > Metazoa > Arthropoda > Insecta > Diptera > Drosophilidae > Hirtodrosophila > Hirtodrosophila confusa. Next base: position 133,874 of record JAWNNI010000035.1, on the reverse strand, counting down.
CTTTTTACTCGATTAGCAGCGAAAGCTTTCTCTCTGCGAAATCTATTTGATCTTGATCAATAAATTGGAAAGCACCCTGCGAAATTGATTCAGTTGTGCATTTTACTCTGGCCTGGTGTGAAATCTAAGATTAAACATAATGTGGACAGGTCGTATAATCCTCCGACTGCTCTTTGGGCTGCTGTTATCTCTTCTAATCAGCTCTCAGGGTCAAGCATTGCCGACCACCCCAAGGAACTTAAATGTCATTGATACATCAACTCCACAGACATATATAAACCAACTGGGAATACAAGCTACAATCTTCGATGTACCGCAAATTTGTCCTGCCGATTTTGTGTTAGTCGGTAAACCCCCGCGATGTCGTCAGCGTGCATAGAAATCCTCCGGATTGAAGGCGTTGTACTCATAAATATGTGCAGTGTACTGTTTTAAAATACTCGAATATCATTTCAAAGCTTTTAATTATAATAAATAGCATATGTTCATATTATGTACTTATCATTTAAAAAAAAAATTGCAGGTTCTTCAAGTTAGCTGAAAGCTTGTGGTCTGCAGAATTTTAGACTACCAGAGACGAATGTATAAATTATTGAAATTATTAAAAAATTGGCGAGTTAAATTAACAAAAATGTTATCAAGTTTGATTTTTCTGAGAACTGATCTGGTTCCATAAGCCGAAACAAGAAGTTTAAGTCGATTCATTTGTAGCTTTCCATCCCTGATTTAAAAGCTTTATCAAAGCACACACAAAGCTTTTACACTCTCGACCTCAGGCATACAATTTCAGAGCGCCCAGTGCACAACAACATGGAGAACAGTAAAAATGGTGTAAAAAACTTTAAATACAAGCCCGCTGTTCGCATTGGGATTGTTGTGCTGGTGGTACATGCAATCTGCTGGATCGGATGGAGCGCCAGCAACCGAGGTGCAACCAACAACAGTGCAGCTGCCACAGCCAATGCTCATCACGAACGGATCCGCGCCGCAATCGAAAGCAAGAAATGACATGTGACCAGGAAAACCACAGGGAGTTCTGTGGTGTCAACAAAAGATCGCCTTGGATTATATAAACGTTGATTGCTAGAAGTGTAGGCTGTGAACTGCTTTAAAATGCTTCTATTAACATTAAAACAGTGTATAAGTAATGTTGGAAAACGAAAACTTGTGTAAAATATCAGTATGAGAAAAAGCTCTCAAAAGCACGTTATTGACATGTGTATTTATGTATAAACAAATATCTTGCACAGTGGTTAGTACTTTAGTGTTTATGTTGAATATCATAAATATAGTTTGGTTTCAAATATGCAAGTCGTACAGTTGAGTTCCATCAAAGAGTACTTAATATACTTAGTGCAAATGAAGAAAAAAAAATGAAGCGGTCAATAGTAAAATTCTAACATATGGTAAATAAAAGAATGATATCTGCCATGTTCTGCAATAAAGTTCAAATTTGCAAATATTTAAGTTAATAAAATGTATTCCAAGCCCAACCTTTTTTAAAATTTTCAATATTGAAATGTTGATTGTATTATTAGCTACAAAAAAAAAACGAGCTATAAAATAAAATAAAATTATATTTATTTACACAACAAATGTTGTGTAAACAATGGCCAATCAGTTTTAACATTTAATTTTTCAATTTGGAAATACTAATGGAAGCGCTCTCACTGATGCCGGTCTCATTCTGTGTTCAACAAGTTTTGCCAAGCTTTGTAGAACTTGTTTACTCAAAGCTCGCCAACTTTTTCGGGCAAACAGCTGGCAATGCTCTGCTTCGAGTTCGATTGTTGGCGAAAGCTTTCGCTATTGTTCAGCTACTGAGAGATATCTGCAGAAAAGCTTAAAACTCGGTTTGATCATGCTTTGAAGAGTGTTTTTAAACTGAGCTTCGATTAGTTTCGCAGCTAACTCTGGCCAGTTGTGAAGGTCAAGCTTAAAGAACTTCTTCAATATGTTTACGGAACGGATAACTCTCAAACTGTGTTTTGGATTGCTGTTGTGCTGTTTGCTGAGTTGGCAGAGTCAAGGATCATCCGTAAGGATGTTCTTTGAAAGGGCGCCACCTTCGCAGTCAGATAATCAGATGCAAGCCCAAAATTTTACGAGCCCCGTACTACAAAGTATCTTCCATGTGCCACAAATTTGTCCAGAGGGCTATTCACTAAACGGAGAGCCGCAGCGTTGTCGTAAGAAGGCCTAAAGAGGTTCCGCCGATTACAAGCACTCTTATCAGACTGTCCAGAAATGTGTTTTGTGTATTAAGATCGTATAATAAAAAAAGTATGCGAAATTGTAAAGTGGTTGCCTAATTACTTAAGCACAGCTGTGGGTAAGCATTCAATAAAATTCCTGATTCAATACAGCAAGCTACTTAGCGGAACCAGCCCAAAATATTCACGAGTGTAGAATGTTTCAATGTTTATTATTGTTGCGTATGAATAACATTTAGATACGTGCTCAAAGCGTTTTCCAGTATAACGAGTATTAGTAATACGAGTACATCCATAAAAAAACAAACAAGGAAAGAGCTTAAAGTAGTTCTGTCTCTTCGGAACTGACCGGACAGCTCTTCAGGCCGGCAATCGACATCGTCCCAAATACACTTTAAAACGCGGCGGGCACTTTGGTGTTCTGTTCCCTCTTGGAGTCGTTGTCCCCAGGGCACTCAGGAATAGTATTAAGAGCAGCTGGCCTAGAAGTTTACTAAAATTCAGCCTCATATTTGACTTGTTGGGATCTCAGACGAGCTATCACGGAACTATCAACTTTCACCCAGCGCGTTTCAAGTGCAACTAAACAAGTTGACATTTTACAAAGTCCTCTTATATGGCCAGTGGCCCAGACGTCACATTACTCAACTGGGACAGTCGCCTGTATATAAGTAATACCTCAGAGATAAGTTTCAACAAATTTACGGCATTCGCTTGTATTCCCCAAGTTCCGAATGGGCGGCAATCTACTGTTATTGTTTTTTTGTATCTGAACTGTGATGTCACACTCAACAGTTGTCTCGTCAGAAGTTTAATAAAATGACGAGTTTGATAATAATTCCAAGTGTAACTTTTTATATAGCCCTTTGGGGTGCATTTACACAGCTTTGAGTGGGTTAACTATATCTACTGGTCGAAGCAACTTGATAAAATGACCTTATCTCGCAGGCATGATATGTATTTTTTTAAATTAGACGAATGTTCTGCATGTGTCATGCAGTAAAACAATATTTTCTATGGTCTCGAATTTTGTATTGTCTTAGGAGTGATTACTCATTCAATCGAAATAACAAACATATATGATTAAACTTTCTACATAGTATCAGAATTCAAGAACAACATTGCAAACGATCTACTTACAAGTTCCTAACAGCTAATTTCTTTATAAAAGCCAATTATAGTATTATACAGCCAATTACTAAGAGTATTAAATGATTTGTTTGTTTACAATCTTTTAAGCTTTTGGGCGGCAACGTCCACCTGTCATATCTGTTCCTGGTGCGCATTGTTGCTGCGTGTTGAAAAGATTTCGCTCTCCAACACTTTCCAAACGATGATCATCGGCCTTGGGCTCCCTAGTATCTCCATGGGCCTCGCTTAAGTTGGGAGATATGAAGTTATTTGTGTTGAAGATGGAGGCAATATTTTCGTCAACAAAACTTGTGGGCAATTGAGCACCACCTGGACGTGGTTGGATGGTTTTGCCGTCCTGATCATTTTCAGACTGCTGCCATCCGGTGAAGTCTGTGGGACGTGGTTGAATGGGGGGTTGCCAGATTGTCCATCGCCTGGTTGCTGGAAATCATTTGGATAATTTGTACCTACTCCTGGGCGTGGCTGCAATGGATTGTTGGAGTTGCCAGATGTCTGGAAGTTGAAATCCGACCCCGCAGGAGGGCGAGGTTGAAAGGTGTTGCCAGATTGTCCATCGCCTGGTTGCTGGAAATCATTTGGATAATTTGTACCCACTCCTGGGCGTGGCTGCAATGGATTGTTAGAGTTGCCAGATGTCTGGAAGTTGAAATCCGACCCCGCAGGAGGGTGAGGTTGAAAGGTGTTGCCAGATTGTCCATCGCCTGGTTGTTGGAAATCATTTGGATAATTTGTACCTACTCCTGGGCGTGGCTGCAATGGATTGTTGGAGTTGCCAGATGTCTGGAAGTTGAAATCAGATGTGTGTCGGCCGCCTGGAAGAGGTCGTGGTTGAATGGGATTACGCCTCTGCTCAGGGTCAAACTCGGCTTCACCCGGCTGTTGAGCATTTACTGGAGGCGTCTGAAAATCGTATCCTGGTCTAGGTTGATCATCGAAGCCAGCGCCTGGCTGTGTTCCATAACCGGGGCGGTGTGGCCTCCTGTGGTTAGATCCTGGTCCACGCTGTTGACCCTCAAAATCGTTTCCAGGGTAGTGTCGTCCATTCCCAGCTCCATCGAAGTCATAATCAGGTTGTGAACGTCCGTATCCACCGCCTGGCTGAACGCCATAACCCCCACCACGTCTTTGACCTCCAAACCCTGGGCCATTCTGACCAACATAACCCCCTCCGCTTGAGACGTGTCCTTGCTCGAAGCCATATTGTGAACCATCCTCAAGTGGACCTTGGAACTGGTTGTCATTATGATGGCGCCAGTTTCCATGATGTCCACCTCGATGGCTGTGGTGGTGATGACCATCGGCTCTAATTGATTAATAAAGTTAGGTAAGTAACTCATTGAGAGAAACTCGGCCCACTCACCTATCCGGCTGAGAAGATCCCCAACCTTCGCCATTGTCTCGATGATCCATATAGGAGCGATGGGCCTGCGTTAGCTGCGCATTTAGCAGGGCTATCAGCAACAGCCCCAGCGATAAGGAACTGAGCTTGGAAATCATGTTTACGTCCGACTTGCACTTGAGGCACCCGCAATGCCGTCAGTTCAGTTGAAACTGAGACGAACTCATGCATATTTCGTTTAAGTACCTATTGTCACAAGTATGTATATAAGATGGCACTTCGACAAAGCGTGATAAGCAGGGCTCTTATACTGTCTAGCAAGAATTGCTTATTATGAAGACCGGCTGTCGTTTATAAGAGCCCAAACAATGTATCAGTTGGAATATTCGATTAGCAAACTCGAATAATTTTGTATATTCATTGATGACTCGCAAATGTTGTTTAATATACTTGTTTAATGTACTTAGGTAATCCATAGTTTTTTTCCCAAGCGTTTGCTATTTACTCTGTCCAAAACTCTCACCCCACTGACTACAACTTTTTGTATAGCGCTGATGTAAAGATACCGTCATAATTACAACACAATTTGAGGGGATCTTTCTTATACCCTTCACTTGGGTATAGCAATTTAATCATTTACTACACAACAAATGATATTTTCCTGAAGTTGATGTTTATTGACTAGAGAATTAGTCTTGATCCATATGATTTATGTCAGCCAGAATAAAGAAAGGGATGTCTAAGGTTTCATCTGAACTGATTAGAATTCTACACACTCTTATGAAAATATACTTTTGATATATATACTTTGGTATATATATTAACTTAATTATAGTTGTATACATAGTTAAACATTTCTCTGAGGCTTTGAGAATGTCTGCTTATTTACATATCAATTCCGAGTTTTCAAATTTCAGTGTCAAATCGAATAACAGAGTATAATAAAGAAAGTTCGAGCGTCCACCGGTTCACATAGTAATACTTCTTCTTATTAGCATTTAATTAGCATTGTTGTATAACAGGGTATTTACGTTGTGCTCCATCTGAGAAATACTTGTAGATTTTCTGTAAAATTGAGTCTTGCCTTTGTTTTATTAACAAGTAATTATACAGCTCAGTGAAATCCGACTCCAAAGTAATCAATTATTCACACACTCAATGAAAACCATTTAAACTGTTATATTATTGTATTTATTTTTATTATTTTAACTATGATTATTATTGTTGTCGTTATTATTATTATTAGTATTTCTATTAACACTCGTATTCCGTAACGCGTATTCCTTATTTAGCCCTTAAGAACTAAGAGTTCAGCGGCGTTTAAGCCGGCTTGCGACATCGACCCGCTCGCAGCTGAAAACCTGGTTGACAGACGGGCAGTGTCCACAAGTATTCGATTTACGATGATGAGTTCTTTAGTTGTGTTCGTGGTGCTGTCACTAGGATTCAGTTCATCCAAAGTTTGGGTGGTGCTGTTTAGTGGCAATTCTGTGGTGCTGTTGGGTGGCAACCCTGAGGTGCTCCAATTGTATAGATGTTCCCCGTTGTCATCTGGAAACACAATGCGATCGTCTTTGGCTACAGCACACAGACGGAGCTCGACTCCGCAGATATTCCCGGCCACAAGGCCCAAGAACAGAGTGTGAACGACTTGGAGATGCATTGTTTATTTGTTTACCCAAGTGGTAAGTCTGGGAGAGCGATTTAAAACGCGTTTGGCTGCTTCCAGTGAGCTTTCGATACTGACAACGACGAGAGTGGAGATGATGATCCCTACTCAACTGTAGGAGTATTAAACAGACCGACCAGACAGACACTCGCGATAAGAATTAATCGTTATTACCTTGTGTAGCAAATGAAATAAAAAACAAACAAACGAAGCTGGCCCTCTTAACTATTCCAAAACTGGAAAGTGGAAGCTAAAGCTTTTAGTGGCCACAATTGCTCACTTAAATGTAAACAAAAGTCTAGCTTCGAAAGCTCAACAGTTCCCCCAATTCGTATATGTACAGCCTCAACTCATAGGCATGTGCCTGTCTTTTATTGATATCTTTCTAGGAGTTATTGCGACATTTACCGCTACTAACCGATTGGTTCGGTTGACATATTGGGAGAGTTTCGAGAAGAGTGCGGGCCGATAACTTCTGTATGTCTTCTGTGTCAGCTGCGCAGAGGGCCACTCCAAGTGCGATCAACAAAATTAGTGAAAGTTTCATTTTCCCAGTTTAAATTGGAACTAGTTGGAAAAAGTGACTGCTTCTGTACCTGGAACTCTTGCAACATGTGAGTGTAGCTACTGCATGGAGTTCTATTTAGTTATGAACAGCTTTTATAGCTTTCCTTTAATCAAATAAGAAATGCTTATGCCTTATGTAAGTGATATTGTTACGTGTTTGTGAATAATAATTTGTAATTTCATGCATATTCAACCTCAACTAAAATCTAACTTAATGCTTGTAAAAATACCGTGCAGAATTAAATGATATTAATACTTTTGCCCGAAGTGTACAAATCTTTATTTGCACTGCTTTCAAGTATAATACTTTTCTTTAAAGAATTAGTAGACAGTTTTTTGATATTGCTTTAAAAATATTCACAGAATCATGTTGTTATAGTCGGATGTCGGGAATGTTTGAAAATCTATTTCAAAAGTCTATATGAAGTCTAATAACAATGTTAACAAGAAAGAACGGCTATCTTCGGGTGCCGAAGCTATATACCCTAGCAGCAATGTTTTTTATACAAAACTTAATTTTTGTCTGATTGCTCCTGTGTTCCGATTTTGATCAAATTATAGGAAACTATTTGAAGTATTATAAAACTCTCACTTAGTTTGGATGAAATATTTGTATAAACAAAAAGTGGTCTGATTTTGACCAAATTTGGCCAGATTGTATTAACCCCCTGAGACTCGGCTAAGGAAAGTTTGGTAAAGTTACATTAATAAGCAAAAAAGTTTTTCATACAAAAACAAATTTGTCGTTCGATCATTCCTATGGCAGCTATATGTTATAGTGGTCCGATCTGACCGGTTCCGACATATGTACTGCCTGCAGCAAAAAGAAAACTCTCTGCCAAGTTTCATTACAATAGTTTTAAAACTGAGAGACTAGTTCGCATAGAAACAGACGGACAGACGGACTTGGCTATATCGACTCGGCTATTCATGCTGATTCAGAATATACATACTTTGTTGGGTCGGATCGTCTCCTTCAGTCCTTTCCACATTTCGAGACAAAATTATAATACCCTCTGCTAGGGTATAGTTACAATACTTGAATATGATTTGCTTTAGAATCGCCCCATCTTTCAATTAAAATAAATAATTAAAATAACCATACTGATATCAAAATGGAAATATTTTGAAGTTTCATGAGCTCTACCGCCTAACGAATAACCCAAATTTAAAAAAATCCAATTTCATAATCTATAAGCACTTCTCTCCCAAACTGCATTAGTCGTTTTGCCCTTTTATACCATGACCGTTTGTTAAGATGTATATCTATACAACAATAGTTCGATACTACTCGTACACGTCACTTAGTGTATATTTTATACATTTAGGGCTTTAAGAGCTATGAGTTTCATGTTTTTAGTTTCAACTGCGGTTCGATTATTTCTTCTACGACCTTAGAATATGTAAATAGTTTGATCACACCGAATAGAGTTGCGGCATTAAGAGAGGAAGTTAGTTTAGCCATTAGTCGTTTTTTATTTGCGATTGTATAACATGTTTAAGTGCATTAAAATTTGCTAAGACTCTAACATCTTTTCCGTTATATTGCATTTACCAAATATTACCAGAACTGGTTACTTCCTCCTGCACTGCAGCGAGTGCCACACCCAGGACGACCAAAATTGTGAGTGAAAGATTCATTTTCTCCTTGTAGTTACTGTTTGCAGTTCTATTTAGTTGTGATAAGCTTTTATAGCTTTTCCTTAATCAAATAAGAAATGCTTATGCCTTATGTAAGTGGTATTGTTACGTGTTTGTGAATAATAATTTTAATTTCATGCATTGAGTACCTATACATATTCAACCTTAACCAAAATCTAACTTAATGCTTGTAAAAATACCATGCAGAATTAACTGATATTAATACTTTTGTCCGACGTGTACAAATCTTTAATTGCAGTGCTTTTAAGCATGATACTTATTTTAAAAGAAATAGTAGTAGATTTGATTTGCTTAGAGGAGTAGATAGTTTTTGTATAGTATGGAAAATGGCAGATGTTAGGAGTTTTACAATATTTTTAAAAGGTTTTTTAGAAATCGTAAGGATTTCGTGATTTTGAAGGTCTCAATAAGTGGTATTGCTAGTCAATTGTCACTACCCATACCCGGTCCTGTATCAAAATTTGCATAGAAAATGATATTTCGTATGAAAAACTTTTAATTTTTAACCAAATTTTAATACACCAGTAGATTTTGCTATAATATAATCAGAATCGGATGACTACATCCAAAACTTGCATTAGAAACTTTCGTTTGAAAATTGGGATTTTTAATGAAAACCATTGATACAATGGTTCTTCCTTTTGCTTTTAAGTAATGCATAAGTAATTAATTATAAAAAACTCAGTGTAACAATGTAATGCATTATATACACGCTCGCCATTGTATTTATTGTTATTATTATTCTTATCAGTATGATTTTTATTCTTATTGTCTTTATTGTTAGTATAACTATTATTATATATTTAATGTTCAGGTATACATGGTACGCTTCGACGGTATAAGCATGGTTCGGTCGCCTGTAGACTTAAGTGGCTCTTTTATAAATTTGTCAGTTGAGAGCCCCTGAAATTGCAACGTTGGAATAAGGGGAATCCAGCGAACGGGCAGTTTGATACTAATCGTCGCACAGTGGCTCGTTTTGTGTTTTGACTTTGCAAAGATCATATCTTCTGAGCGAAACAAAATGTTGACAACATTCCGTAGCTTGATAATAGTCGAAAGTTCTTCAAAACCAGAATTAATGACAGGAATTTTATATTTAGGTGATTTCATTTAATATTCTATGTGATACATTCAATTTCGCCAAGACTCCATGATCTTCAAGCAACGTCTTTTCGATTAAATCAAGTGTGCTTCTCCTTGCTTAATTACCCGATCCTGGGTACGTTTTTCTGTGGCTCTGGGTAAATTATTCCCAATACAACTAGGAAAATGACCGAAAGTTTCATTTTTTAGCGTTTAAGTTTTCTGGGTCTTCCAGTAATAAACAGCTTTTATAGCCTTTCCTTAATCAAATTATAAATACTCATGCCTTATGTAAGTGATATTGTTACGTGTTTGTGAATAATAATTTGTAATTTCATGCATTACGTACTTGGTACATATACAAATTCAACTTCAACTGAAATCTAACTTAATGCTTGTAAAAATACCGTGCAGAATTAAATGATGTTAATACTTTTGCCCGAAAGTATACAAATCTTTATTTGCACTGCTTTCAAGTATAATACTTTTCTGTTAGTAAACAATTTATTTAAAATACTATAAAATTAAAAAGTTACAATACTTTTATATAATTTGCTTTGGGATCGCCACATCTTTCAATTAAAATAAAGACACTAAGAATCGAGTAAGCCGTTTGGATACAATTTCATCGGAATTATTAACAATAAGCAAATAACCATACTGATATCAAAATGGAAATATTTTTCAAGTTTCATGAGCTCTACCGCCCAAACGAATTAACCAAATTAAAATAAAAATCCAAATTTATAATCTATAAGAAATTCCCTATCAAACTTCATTAGTCGTATTACCCTTTCTCACCATGACCGTTTGGTCATGTGTATATTTTATACATTTAGGGTTTTAAGAGCTATGAGTTTCATGTCTTCAGTTTCAACTGTTTCCACCTTGAAGGCTGCTTTTGTAGCCGGTGCTCTTAACTGTGGCCCATCAAATTGGCAGTGCTTATATGATAATTTCATAGTCATAATCCATGACATGTCAAATTGCATTGCATGGGATATGCTACAATTGTTCTCTCCCGTTTCTGGGGCCTCTTATCATACCATCCGGACGCCTGAATATTTGTAAGCCATTAGCCTTAAATTTTTACTTTGCCACTTCTATTAGGTTTGATATTAATTTTTGTAACTTCTTTTGATACATTATTGATTTACGAAGTTCCAAGGGAAAACATTAATGTTTGAAAAAATTTTTAAGACCAACAATTTCAAGGAAAATAGTACTTTATTATTTCAACAATTGCGGTTTTTTTGGTAAATATTATACATTTTATGTTTCTTGACTGAATGAGGGGAGCTTTTTTCCGTTCTTATCTATGCCCCTGACCGTTGTATTTCGGTAGAGGAACTACAACCTTAGCCTATGTAATAGTTAATAACGAAGTTTTGGAGTTAGGAGAGGATTTTAGTATTTAGGCACTTTTTCTATGTGATACATTAAAATTCGCCAAGTGTACATAATCCTCAAGCAATGTCTTTTCGATCAAGGCAAGTGTGCTTTTCCTGGCGGAACAGGTTCGGGTATTTTCCTCTGCTCTGTAGGGAGAGCTACTCCCAAGACGACCAGGAAAATGAGTAAAAGCTTCATTTTTTTGTAGCGTTTTAGTTTTACTGCCAGTTCCGGTAAAGAACAGCTTTTATAGGTATTCTTTAATCAAATAAGAAATGCTTATTTGTAAATTTCAAGGTTGGCGTTTTGTCATCCGATAATAATTTTTAATTTCATGACTTACGTACTTAGTACCGCAACCTGTTTGTACAATTACTATGCAGAATTTATTTAAAGCTGTAATAAAAATGTAATTGTTAACATCTTTATGCAAAGTATCAATTAACATGTCGGTGTGAGGAATATAACTGATACAATTAATAATTAAAACTTTTGCCCGAAAGTATTCTACGAATTTCTTGCTCTGATTTCAAGCATGATACTAATTTTAAAAGAAATGGCAGTAAAATTGTTTTGCTCAAAGTAGATAGATTTTGTGTATAATATGGAATATGACTAAAGTCAAGACATTCACCATGATTGTTAAAAAGTTTTCCTAGCCATTTGAAAAATTTCGTGTCACTCCGTCTACCACTAACAAAATTGGCATTTCCGTGTCCTTAAAATCGTAGAAAAAGACATTTTGTATATTTTAACGAAACTCAGTAAATGTGAGTTTTGTCACCTTAACAATTTGATCAAAATGGGATCACTATATTAGAAACAATAGTTTGAATAATGAAATTTTGTATGAATACCAAATTCCTCTTTCGTGCTTTTAAGTAATACATAGCAGCAATTATAAAACTCAGTGGGATCACCGACGACAATGCAATTCATTATTTACACGCTCACTATTTAAACTATTATATTTTTGTATTTATTGTTATTACTTTAGCTATGATTTTTGTTAATATCATTATTTTTGTTTATCTTTATTATTACAATTACTAGTACTATTTATCTATATGCAGGCCGTAAGAACTAAGGAACAGGGTTTAAGCCGGCTTGCGACATCGACCCACTCGCAGCTGAAACCCTGGTTGACAGACGGGCAGAGTGTCCACAAGTATTCGAACTACGAGGGCGGGCACTTCAGTGGTATTCGTGGTGCTGACACTAGGATGCAGTTCAGCCAAAGTTTGGGTGGTGCTATTCAGTGGCAATTCTGTGGTGCTGTTGGGTGGCAACCCTGAGGTGCTCCAATTGTATAGATGTTCCCCGTTGTCATCTGGAAACACAATGCGATCGTCTTTGGCAACAGCACACAGACGGAGCTCGACTCCGCAGATATTCCCGGCTACAAGGCCCAAGAACAGAGTGTGAACGACTTGGAGATGCATTGTTTATTTGTTTACCCAAGTGGTAAGTCTGGGAGAGCGATTTAAAACGCGTTTGGCTGCTTCCAGTGAGCTTTCGATACTGACAACGACGAGAGTGGAGATGATGATCCCTACTCAACTGTAGGAGTATTAAACAGACCGACCAGACAGACACTCGCGATAAGAATTAATCGTTATTACCTTGTGTAGCAAATGAAATGAAAAATAAAACACGAAGCTTAACTATTAATTATTCCCATTCTTAACTATTCCAAAACTGGAAAGTGGAAGCAAAAGCTTTTTGTAAACAAAAGTCTAGCTTTAAAAGCTCAACAGTTCTCACAAGTCGTATATGTACAGTCCCAACTCACAAATCAAAAGACAAGCCTATTTGGTGAGTGTATATTTTATTGATTGCATCTTAGGCCTGCTGGCGACAATGATTGACGAAGAGCTTTGAGCCCTCCGCACATACTGGAAGAGTAACCAGCGTAATGCGGGGTCCGAGTACCATACCAACTGGATTCTTGTTTGAGATCACAAGATCTTGTGGGGGCTCTTTAATCTTGTCCTTGGGCTGCTGTGTTGAATCCTCTCTCTGTGCATACTGAAGCTGCTCGGTTGGGTTATTCATAATCTCACTTGTGGACTGCAAGTTCTCTCTCAGAGTGCGGTCTTCCATCGCTTTCAAGCTGGCATCTCCCGGAAACACAATGCGATGATCGTGCACTTGGCGTGCCTCACACTGTGGGAACCACAGTTGCAGCCACAGCAGCAACAATGGCAGGGCCATAGGCAATTGGGTAATCAGTTTAATTGCCATTGCGTTAAAACACGTTTACTCAGCCCAAATTCGCATTTAAGACTGACTGAGACTGAGAGAGCCTCGAGTGTTGGCTTTGAGAGCAGCCCGGTTGCCCAGTTGTCGGTTGTAAGGTGTTGTCAGTTGTGACTAGCGATAAGAAAAAACATGAAATACAGACTTGTATAATTGCATTCATAATGAGATTGACTTTCGATTGCCTCACTTGATTGGGAAGCTGACTGCACTCGCCATGTAAATTGATTTTAAGTTCAGTAGCGTGTTCATAAGTTTTGATTGGTGGGGTTATGTTTATTTATAGGGATGTTTATTACTTTTAATTTAATCTAGAAATACATAGTACAATATTGAATAAACGAGAGCATTTTATTTATTCGCTTGCTTATTCAAAACCAGCTATTAATTATCCAATTTTTTAAATCCATCTTATATTTAGTTATACCAAGAATGGTCTACCTGTTATGCTATATAATAAGAAAAGAGAAATTATTTGAAATTATAAGTCACAGTCAGGAACACTCAAAGACTTTGAAAATAAATAAGGAAAAGTTTTCATTATTTCATTTCTGCAATTGCGCAGATTAGGTTAGGTTGAATTTTTGATACAATTAATATACGTTATGATAGGATATAGTGAGGCGATGTTAGACGCCAGCACGCAACCAGAAGCCAAATTAATTAAAAACCACTGTGCAGTAACCCATTGTCATATCAAAAATATTTTCCAACGTATATGTTTTAATTATTTTTGATTTTGGGATTTCTCTGGCGCATATCTTCAAAATACATCACCAACATACCTTACTAACTTCTTGGCTTCTTGGCTTTATATCTGGCGGGTCAGCTACGCAGAGAGCCACTCCAAGTGCGATCAACAAAACCAGTAAAAGTTTCATGTTTTCAGTTTCATGTGCTTCCAACTTGTGGGCGGCTTTTATAGCTGGTGCTCTTGACTGTGGCTACTCGAATTTGCAGTTCTTATATAATATTTTCCATAATTATAATCCATAATCCAGTCAATTTCAGGGCTACATTGCCCAACAATAGATTTCCTCCCCCGTTAAATGACGCAAAGTGTCTCGTTTGGCCGGGTCACGTGACAAAAGTCAAATATGTCATGGTAAGAATATGTAAACAGTGGTTACTTTTTAAATTTGGTTAATTCGTCTCGGAGGTAGAGGTGCAACTTGAAAAAATTTTCCATTTTGATATTAATATGCTTTATTTGAAAATTGTTCATTTTGCGATAGAATTATATTCAAACGGTTCACTCAATTCTTGTTGCCTTTCTTTTAATTGAAAGATAAGGGAATTCCAAATCGAATGATAGAAAAATATTTTGATTTCCTAATTTTTTAATATCTTAAATATGATTTACTAAACAATTGATTGATTGATTGAATCTTTTTTATTTATCTATGATGACTTGTGGTTTATCATACATTTGAAGGATTCCTGGGAAAGTTCTAGACCAGGTGGTAGCTGCTCACTTCAGGGTTTTTTTTCCGTGGCTGCCTCTTCTTTAGCTTTCAGACTACGAGCGGCATACTCAGCTGCAAATTCTTCTCCTTCGGGAATGGCTGCACTGAGAGCCACCCCTAGGAAGATTAAAAATATCAGTGAAAAATTCATACTTGAGATATTAAAAATTGCTAGAATTTCCAGTTATGCGCAGCTTTTATACAATAGTTGGTATTATAGACTGTGAATAATTATTTTTGACATGCTTATATAATATTTATATGTATACACTTGTTCTTTGTTCCGACAAGTTTCGTATTAAAATTATCATCTGAAAATAATTTTAAATTTCATGCCTTAACCAGCAATACCATCAAAGAAGACGTGAAATAGCACGCCAGACAGGATAATCAAGTAAGAATGCTCTAGTCGAGTGAGTTTGTTTACCAGATACCTTGTACTCACTGTACTGAAGTATCATTAACACATTTTCCTCTACACTATCATACAAATCATACGTATGTAAGCATACCCTTAGTAAAGACATCCCTCAAGCAGTGCAACGCTTGCACTGTAAGCAGTGCTTCACACAGGGGACAATATTTCGTTGAAAAGCTTCGCTGATTTCTATCCTCTCGATAGATAAACAGTAAACTAAAATATGTGTCTACCAAAAATTAAGGCTAAGTTCTTAATAAAGGTTGCAAATCCGCTGCAATACCAAGCGGAAAACTTCTAAATTTGAAACAAACATCATTATTATTAATACTATTAGTTTATAAAGTGTCAAGATCGACCAACTCTTCCACATTGGTATTATTTGTTTGAATTAGGTCTTTAGTAAGCGATCAATAGATATACTCGATGATTAAATTAAGCTATATTTTAAATAAAGTAATATCCCTAATATACAATGCAAACAAGTAAGAATGCTATAGTCGAGTATACCCGACTACGAAACTCCCGTACCCAGGTCTAAAACATCCAATCACATCTAAGTCCACTTACCCATACACACACACATACACAAAGACGCACGCACACAGGCGGCAAAAGTGGCTGTGCTTCTTCTTCCCCCTCTCGCTGCATTACTGAATCTTCTATCGTGAATAACTTCCGTGTTTATTATCCGATCGACTTGAATTAAGAGAGACTAAAGTATTGTACATGCCAAATCTTAAAGCTATATCTTAAAAATTGTTACTGTAAAACGGTTTTAATCGATTTGCGGGGGAACGGGGGAGATATTTGAAATTGGAAACAAGCTTGATCTGCGTATGGTATACAGGAACCTACATTCCAAATTTGGTGTCTCTAGCTTTTATAGTTGCTGAGATCGACGCGTTCATCCGGACAGACGGACAGACGGACGGACGGACAGACGGACAGACGGACAGACAGACGGACATGGCCAAATCAAAATCTCTTTTGATACTGATCAAGAAATATATACTTTATAGGGTCGGAGATGTCTCCTTCTGCCTGTTACATACTTTTGCACAAATCCAATACCCCTTTTACCCATTTTATGGGTACGACAGAAAGGGAGGTAATAGAGGAGAATAATTTCGCCTATAGCCATTAGTCGTTTTTTATTTGTGATTGTATAACATTTTTAAATGCATTTAAATTTGCTAAGACTGAAATATATCCTGGCAAAGTCCTTTCGATCATCCTTTGTATGCCGGTTTACCAGTAAGGGGTTTATCACTGAGAGTCATTCCCAGGACGACCAAGAAAATTAGTGAAAGTCTCATTTTCTGCTTGAAGTTACTGTTTGGGGTCCTATGTACCTATGAACAGCTTTTATACATTGTCTTTAATCAAATATGATATGCATAAGTAATTTTATTTGTCTTGCCATTTGGGAAATGTCATCCGTTAATAATTTTAAATTGCATGCTTTTAGTTCTAGTACCTAAACATACTCAACCTTAACTTGAAACGAACAAAATGTTTGTAAAATTACAAAGCAGAATTAAGTTAATTTTTAAAATACATAAAATGCTAATAATAATAATTATCATGTGTTCATTTCATGTCAAGTTATACAAGTCTAACCAAAAAAGCCTGACAACAAGAATACTATGTGCCAAATAGTGGCTTGATCACTGGGAAATCCCTGCATCAGTTTAGCTTTGTTTAGAAACATCAGTTCTTCCAAAGTTTTTACAATGCTTGAGTTGAAGTTTAGCGTCGTCAGGCGCTGGCTTCTACGGGCTTTTAATGAGGCACCTGAGCCACTCCTAATAAATGTCAGCTATTTGGGCTAATAATTTTGACATTTCTATTGCCAGTCCTTCCCCGAAAGTGAGCCAGCCACCCCTCGGTCTCATCGGAAGTGTAAGTGTGGCAGCCTCATAAGTACTTGGCTGTAGAATCATTTTCGCAGCAGAGTAAAAACAGAAAGAAAAAGAAATGCGAATCATAAAAATGTCATTTTAAGTGGCATAATTTTTGGCAGGCCTGACAGCCCTGGGTTAAATGCTGAAGAAACCTTTTTGGGCAGGCCCATTGTTCCAAAGACGAGTCTGGCTGCGAGTACTAAGTAAGTATATAAAAATACATTAAAATAATGCGTGTTCGGCATTCCGGCAGCTGATGCAGGACACCAACTGAGGGAGGCTTTTCCGGGACTACATGTCGTATAGTCATTTATTTATGGCAGCCTCGAAAAATGAATTTTAAATGTGTACTTATGTGGGTGCCAAATAAAATGCAAAAGTCAATGGAAATAATATTTTATGAGCAAATGAGTGAGCCTCTACTTTTACTCGTAATTGCAGGTGGGCTTGTCCCTTTTGTCTCTGGATCCGAACAATGGACGCGATTGTTAATCAGCGGTGTTTTGCCAAAAGTAATCTGTAAATATTTTGCAATTTTCTTGACTTTCCCGACAACATTTTGTGGTGGTTTTTTCCCCCTTTCAATGTTTGCTTCATTTTCATAAAAGCAAAGTTTAATTTGGCAGCTTTTCAGTTGGCATTGAATGTTGCCATGTCTATGTCTTTGGAATTATTGTTCATTATTTGAGCTGCATAAATATTGACAGCATCTTTCTTTATATTAAAAGCTAAGTATTTTTGCCAAAGCACAACTGCGAAAGTCGAAAATGAGTTTATCTTTGATCTGCGTTCAAGTAAAAGCAACCTTGAACAACGATTTGTTCAATAGCTGAAGAGCACTCGTTAACATGCCTTATAAGGCTGCAACTGCTTTCGAAGTTGGCCAGCAAAACCAGCTAAAAACTAAACTATTCCAACGGCATGTCATCAGTTATATATCAGTCGTGAGAAGAGCTTGTTGTTGGTACTTATAAGTAATTTATTCAAACACATTCCAAAATGCTGTCAGGACTCTTTCGTCGCGTGCTCTACTTGCTGCTACTCCTGGCATTTTACCATCGAGTTGCAGCCTCTGACAGTGAAATTGTTGAAGCCGAGTCCACAAATCCGAACTTGAGTGCCAGCAGCAATATTCCCGCATTGGAACTACCAAACAACAATCCCTACATAATGGTGGTAAAACCCTATAACATATTGGAGGCCAGCTGCCCTCAAGGCTATATACTGGCCAATAAACATTGTCATAAGCGAGTGAGAGACGGTCCCAATATGAGTTAGGATCTGTTGTATTAAAGTGCGCTAAATAAAATGAAATATTGGATTATTATAAAAATATATTTGTTTTTTTGTTGGCATAAGGAACGTTTAGGTAATTACCTTTTTCTGAAGATCCCTGTAAGCTTTTTATTTAGAAAAGCTTACAGAAAAAATATTTTGATTTAAATTACAAGAAGAAAATATAATTATAACCCTGTAATTTAATTTTGATCCGATTGAAAAAAATCAATTCTAACTAAAATCTCAAAACTGTGTATCAAGTTATCTAATATATTTAAATAACTTTTGCTTAAAGAGCCTATTTAATGTGCAGATAAAAACTGAAGTTATTTAGTTCAACTAAAAACATAAAAATTTCAAAACTCGTTTTTTCTCATACACATACTAACATTGCCCACTGATTCAGCCTTAATTTATGACGGATCTGCGCATAGATAATTTCTGACCGCAATCGCCTCTAAGGTCAGATCCCACCCGTTCCATAGCCCCCCTATGAATGATATGCAGATATTCCCTGTCATTAGTTAGGAGTCCATTAACCAAAAATGCAAACAGCCGCAGGCCGGACACATGTCAATGGGGGCAGGCAGCAGGCAGCAGGCGGAAGGCGGAAGGCGGCAGGGAGAATGGGGAATGGGGGCAGGGTGAATGTCGAAGCAACGTCCACGTTGCTGTCATTTACAGGTAGCAGCTGCATTGACGTCAACGTCCAGCAGACAGGAGTCGAAGCTCCACTTGCCACATGCCACTTGCCACACTCTAAAGTTGCGACCCTGCCGTATTAATTCATGCCATAAAATATGGCTACACTTAGGCGAGTCGCTGCGAAATTGACAAAGTCTCGTCCTGGACGTGTCCGGGTGAGCGCTGTTGGCGGCAGGATGAAGCAGAGCTTGCAGGACGCAGCGCTGAATGAGTTAATTAAGCGCCTCACGGCCGGGAGCATAATTTCAAGTCATTTATCAGTGACGTTCCGGACGGCCGGAGTTTGGCGGAAAATGTAAATTGGCTTAGATCCATACCAAGTATGAGTGTGTGTGGGAAATGCCAAATGGCGGTAAATGCCAGACAACATGGTTGCTTCATTATATTGTGCAGTGTTTATTGGATTGCAACATTTACATAACCTGGCCCAATGGATTATTTAGCCAGGGATAGACAATTGGGCACTTGTCGCAGAGGCTCATATACCGCGTCTCTCCGGTGGACATCTTCTGGACATTGCACTGGACCGGCTGGCAGCGGGTGTTGGGCTTGATCTCACAGTGCTTGAAGGGCTTGCCGAGCACCGGCGTTTTAACGTACTCCAGCATGCGTGAGATGCCCGTCATATACACATCCGGGTAGGTTGTCAGATGATGCATGAACCTGTGCAAAGTTTAGGCAGGTTAAGAATACAACAATGGGGCATCTCACTCACTTCTTAAAGGCGGCAAAGTAGTTGCGGCCACGTGCAAACCAAGCGGCATGCAGATACATGCCAAATGGAGCCCGGTTGCCCTTGTAGTGGCGATTAAAGTTCTCCAGCATCCACTCAAACAGTGCATCCACATCGTCCTGGGGTGGATAGGCGCAAGCATCGATCATGGAGCAACTGTAACCCTCAATGTCAGTCCACGTGACCATGGGATTGACCCAAATGCCAGGTAGGGAAGCATCTGGACATGGCCCAATCTGGCAATCTTGTACAGACAAATAGTCTAAAGTGTACGGCCACATGGCAGGATTCTTGTACTTCTGTGTGGGCCAGGAACTATCATAGCTGAGACCCAAATTCTTGGCAGCCGCAAAGGAGTTATTGCCGGAGATTTGCAGGAAGGGCAACCGCATGCCCTGCACACTCTTTGGATCCACCTTGGCAAACGTCTCCAACATTTGCAGCTGTGCTCCAAACTCACGCTTAATGGTCTCTACATCTGCCTCGCGCCAGTAATCGGTGCCATCGCCATGGGTCACCGAGTGGAGGGCAATCTCATGACCCGCATTGTAGAGGGCATTCACACGGACGTAGTCCGTGTACTCGTGGGATAGGAAGAAGGTGCCCGATGCCGAGCAGCCATCGGGATTGGTAATACCATCGAAGAGCAGCTCATATTGAGCATAGTTCACGGCATTTACAGCATCGTCGAAGGTGATGGTAACGAACTGAGACATGATTTGGGGAGAGGATAAAGAAGTTACGTATTAAAGAATATGGGCTCCATCCTGAAACTTATCAACCTCCGTATAACCTAACTTGACTGTAGAAAAAACCAACTTGTGAATTCAAACCCTATATCAAGGTAGGTACTTCACTTATAATTCATAACATCGAACTTAACTATACAATCTCAATTTCTGTTATAGCTGTGCGGATGAGAACGCAGAGTGCATTCAAGAAGCTTCCTGCACTCCTCAGAGGGCAAACTAGTTTTCTCGGATGTTCTTTGGCAGCTAACTATTCTTGATGACTCCACCGGGTGAGTTCACTCGTCGGATGAAGGCAACTAACTTGCCTTCTGTCAATTTGCCCTTACTCACTATCCTTTTTATCTTACACACACTCCAGGCAAGTTAATGGGCCCAAAGACATCTGTAGTTAAGCCAAATCAAGTTAGGGATAGTTGTTTAGACCAACTGACCTGTGGTATCTCCTGCTCTTTGCCCTTTAACTTGGGACGCGGCAATGTCGCATCCGAGCAACGGCAATCGGGCAGCTTGCACTTGGCCGCCGAGCAGGGCTCAGCCTTTCGGAGCACTTGCCTCTCCAATTTGGGAGCTACGGTGGTCTTTAGCTTGTTCTTATTCTTCGACTTGTTCTTGGTCTTGCGCGACTCGCAGAGCAGGGCTGTGGCCAACAGCAGCCCGAGTAATAATAAAATCGAGTATTTCATGATGGACCAACGTTTCTGACGTCTTCCAAACTGCTTCACAGCACTTGTCTTGGGTGCTGTGGCTTTTATAACCTGAGATGGAAGATACTATCTTATCGAGAAATCAGAGGAAATACGATTTGCTTGTTGAACATTTCTGATGCTATTACTGTAGGGTGTGCCTATGTACTTATGTATTTTGACAATTTCGGAGATGTTTACATACTTATCGCGTGTAAAAATTTAACAGACCCGAAAGCGAGAAAATAACTGAAAAAGTTCAAAGTAGAGACTACAAATCAATGTCAACACTTATCACAATTAAAACTAAGTGGATGAAGAGTCAAGAAAAGGGTTAATTCTATTGAAACTTTAATCATCTTAAATTTGATACCCCAGCCAGATTGCCTTATCGTATTTAAGAACTATCAACCTTATAGCTATGCAAAGCGTTGCTGCCCAACTACAAAATGATAATTTCGAGAATCGTTTTCGAACAACTTTCAATTACATGGCAAACAATAACAAAAGTTGCCTCATTAGCATAGCCGGCAAGTGAAGAACCTAACAGCTGAGATTTGGAGTGGAAAAGTTCTCTGTACCGCAGGGAAAAGCAAATCGAAGCAACTGCAGCAAGTTCCCAAATTATGACAGGCCCAACAAATGCACTTGAGATCGTAAACAAGTGCTTCAAACTTTTGTGGCACGACGGCAGCCTCTTAAAACAAAGCCAAAAATGTTCTCAAGTGTGTTTCCCAGCCGCAAACATACTTGAATTTCCCTAATGCCGGCCCCCTTTCCCGCTGTAGCCAAGGTGTTGGCATTGTGGCGGCCAATCAGAATGCTAAATCCGAACTGGCAAAAGTCGATAGTCAACGACAAGTGGCAGGCGCTGAAAATTGAAAATTGGAAAATTCCTCTTTAAGGAAGTGCATGGCCCGCTGGCGAATGCAGCGAGTCAGGCAACGATGCGGATTTCTTGGCACGCTTCCGGCGACTAACATGGTGCACGCCTACAATTCATTTTGGTCACGTTCCGGGGCGTTGCCGGCAGGGGTAGGTGCCCCACGTTACCCACATACCCAACGTGCCCCATGTGCCCCAAGTGCCCGAGCCAGCCAACCAACAGGCGGCAAATGTGCGGCCGACACGAACGAAAAACTCTCGGCTCCAAGCGGAAGTGGGCGGCAGGCTAGCCAGGCTGTCAGGCTGCCAAGCTGCCACCTCCAGCTTCAGTTCAGCTCAGCAGCAGCAGCCCCACCACCATCAGTGTCAGTTCGTTGTCGGAGTTGTAGGGGTAATGGCCATGCAACATGTTTGAGTGTGTTCGAAGCCTGCGCCCACGTGACGTATGCGCAATGTGAAATGCCAAATGTGTCGTCCACAAGCACTCATAATAAAGATTGAGTAGACTTGCAAGTTTATTGAAATTTGATTGACAGACTGCAGGAATGAAGATGAATCAGCCTCACTCGCTGCTCAACCTGCTGCAATGTTCTGTCACAGTTCTCGCTCATTAGTTTCCGGCGCGTCAGTGCGTAAAATCAAAGCGAGAACTCAGACCCAGGGCGCCGGGGAGTGCCCATTCCACATCCTCGAGTCTCACGTGGCACAAACTGCTTTAAAATGCAAATGCCTGTGCTAATAAAAATTTAACTCATATGTGGATGCGTGCCAAAGATCTACCCCCAAGAAACTCACGCACGTCTGAGCCGCACAGAAACTACAAAGGGGGCAGCAAGGTGGTTGCAATTGCCAGCAGATTGAGGGTGAGACGTTGGGGTTGCTTGGGCTTGCCAATTTTCGCGATAATCACACAACTGATTTGCATACCGAGTGGAATAGAAACGGGACTGCAAATCTGCGCTAATCAAATCAGCGAAAACACAGAAACTCAATTTGCAAAAGGAAATACATACATACTAGTATATAATCGTACATATATATTTTGAATGCTCTAATAGAGAGGTTGGCCTATGATGACTTTATCATGCGCTCTGCTAACTTCAGACTGTCTCTACTGAAAAGACAGACAGACACTGACAGATCATTACTTCAATATCTATTAATTGGAGTCTGTACACATATCGAAAAGATTGTGGAAATAAAGAGAAAACCATCGAAACACATAAGGTAAACACAGTATCCTGAACATAAATAAAACCAATTAAGAAAAATTATCAACCAACCAAATTAAATAGAAGCCAAGTATTTTTGGGGCTGCTTGTCATTTATTAAAAATGATTTCATAGTTTGTTTTCCAGAACTCCCGATATTAAGGGGGTATTAAATCATGATCACGATTCCGACCAGCAGCACAGAGCGTCCCTCCCAGCGCGAATAAGACGATCAACGAGAGTTTCATATGGCGGTCCTTATGTTTTTCAACTAGCTGGAAGTTTTAGTTGTGCACAATTTTATATTCACAATGGCTGGAGTTTTCGACTGTAAATAATTAATTAAACATGCTTATATAATATCAAATAAACGCCTATGTATATTTGAAAATTTCATGGTCATTTTACCAATTTATGAATGCAATTTGCAAATAATTTTCTTTTTTAATAATTTTAATTTGATACAACTTTTTAAATAATTACAAATTGTATGTTTTACCCGACCCTATAAAGTATATATATTCTTAATCAGGATTAATAACCGAGTCGATCTGGCTATGTCCATCTTTCGGTCTGTCCGTCCGGATGAACGTGTCGATCTCAGCAACTATGAGAGCTATAGAATGTAGCTCGAATCAAATAAACCAACCAAATCAAGTAGAAGTCAATAATTTTTGTGACTGCATGTCATTTATTAAAACTCATTTCATAGTTTTTTTTGGTAATAATTGGAATAAATGATTATACGCTTAGTTAGCATTATTTTCCAGAACTCCTGATTTTATCCTTAATTAAGGGGGGATAACATCATGATTCTGACCAGCTGCACAGAGCATCCCTCCCAGCACGAATAAGACGATCAACGAGAGTTTCATATTGCAGCCTTTGGGTTTTCCAACTAGCTGAAAGTTTCAGTTATTCACACTTTTATACCCACAATGGCTGGTATTCTCGACTGTAAATAATTGATTTAGTATGATTACATAATATCATATAAACACATATATGATATGATATATTTGAAACGGACAGACAGACGGGCATGGCCAAATCGAATTCTCTTTGAAACTGATCAAGAATATATATACCTTATAGGGTATATATATATATATATATACCTTATTGCCTGTTACATACATTTGCACAGACTTAGTGCCCCCTTTTTACCCATTTTATGGGTGCAGGGAGTAAAAATAGAAATCACTGAAATTACCAACCCACCAAATTACGAAGGAGTCAAATTATTTTTGTGACTTCAAGTCTTTTATTAAGATTCATTTGTAGAATGTTGGGTAAGTAAAGCTTACTTTCAGGATCCGTGCTTCTGACCTTCTGGATTCTTCTGATTTTTGGCTTATTCTTTGGCTTTAGTTTGGATATATGTTAATCCCCGGTGGCTGCGAATCAGCTGCATTGAGGGCCACTCCCAGCACTACCAGGACAATCAACGACAGTTTCATATTGCGGCTTTTAGCTTCTTAAACTGGCTGCAATTTTTAGTTTTGCGCACTTTTATACTCACAATAGCTGTAATTCTCTATTGTGAATAATCAATTATTTATGCTTACATAATATTTGCTATTTGATGAATGCCATTTGAAAATATTTTCATGCTTACGGACTACTTTCAAGTTATCGGCAGAAATCTGATTACCTATATATGTGTGTTTGCATGTGCATGTGTAAGTACAAGGTTGTGTTTGGGTATATTAAGCCTGGTTACAGGGTGTCTAATAGTGGGGCGCACTAAAATACATCTTACATCGTTTCTCTCATTACTCCCACACTCCATACTCCATACGCAGGTCAAGTTTGTTTCCAATTTCAGATATCTTCCCCCGTTCCCCCGCAATTCGATAAAAACGTATTATACCAACGATTTTAAAGATATAGCTTTGGGATTTGGTCACTCTTAATCTACTGTGCCGATTTCAAGTCGATCAGATAATAAACACGAAAGTTATTCTTAAAAGAAGATTCAGTTCTGCAGCGCGGGGGGAAAAGCAGCACAGCCACAACTTAAAATGCCTCGCTTGCGCTGTCGCCCGTGCGTGTGAGTATTTGTGTATGTGTAAGTGTACGAAGATGCGATCGAAAATTTTTGACCTAGGTACAGGGAGTTTTGCAGTCGTGTATACACAACGAAAGTATTCTTACTTGTTTTTTATTTGCAGCTTTGTTGTATAACCCATCTTTAAACCATTAACTTCCTAGCCATTCGGAAGGGTATTCAAGCTTCTGCCTTGTGTTAGTTTTCGATTACACTTCATTGTCAAATCTTATTTGCCATCAAAGATGCCCAGCCTTATGATAAGCCTCTATGCAAATTCGAGCTTATGAAATTGTATTCGCTGCTTGTGCGCTTTTCTCTAACTGCTTTTACATTTCAAACCACTTTCGGAAAAATACAAAAAAAAAGAAAAAATCAAAATAGAGAAAATCTTAACAAATTTTGGAAAACTGCTCAGAATGTCACAGGGAGAGCGAGAGGAAGCGGAGCGCAACAGTAAACTGGATAGTGTGGCCAGATTCAACAGGAATCTGCAGAAAAACGAGGTGCTCACCCTGCACTACCTGGGACTGCCCTATATGGTGCTGTCCCGCAGCCCGCTGCTGCGCCTCAAGCTGCCATTGAGCACCCTGAACTACCAGGATGGCGACAATGAGGGCATGGCACTCCAGCTGATCTTCAGCTGCCCGGTCAACTATCCGCTGCAGCTGCCGCGCGTGGAGCTGGCCGAGAAGCGCAATGTGAGCATCGAACTGGAGCTGGCGCTGCGGGCGGAGATCGCACTGACCCTGGAGCACCATCTGGGTCTGTACATGATTGTGCCGGTGGTCACACGGGTGCAAATGATGCTCAACGATGAATTGAGGCACTTTCCGGTGCGGCATTAAAGCAGCGCCTTGGATGCTCTGCTTTGCGGTATGGGCGGGAGCTGAGCTCGTAAACGTTGAGTGTATTTTGCTGTCCTTTGTGTATTTGGCAACTGTATGAAATTGTTGGCAGCCATAGGTGTGCATCCTTATGTGTATGAACGTGCACAAACATGTTTGCTGTGGAAAGCTTTGCCGTGGCGCGTAATTCACGCAGATTACGTGACTTCTATCTTTGACAGCGCCCCGAAGTATGCAACACTTGGCCGAATGTTAACACGTGCCAGGAGACAGACGCGCCAGGACGACAGCTCATTAATTGGCGATCCCTGGCACTTTCAGTGGCTCAGCCGTCCAGCTGTCTAGCTGTCCCGTTGTCCTGTTGTCCTGCCGGCCCGTGCCGGGCATTGCATTAACTTATCTTTTATGCGCATGCCAAAGCACTTGCCATGGTTATCTATCTGAGGACTGTAACTGCGTTTAGTTTCTCGTCCTCAGCACATGCACACATCCTTGCTGGCTTCTGTGCTACATTTCCTTCCGCTAAAATTGGCAGTCAAAAAAATGGCAAAGACATTCGCAGCTCTAGAGTCGGTGCACAGCAGTCGCTTCCTTGGGCACATCCTGTTTATCCTTAAGCGTGCAGTGCCATTGGCGGCGGCGTCAAAGTCCTTTTGCTCCCATGTCTCCCGGATGTCTCTGGGTAATTTAGATAGCTGCATTTGTTGCTCACAACTTGCATAATGTCACTTTCAAAGAGTTTTTAGGGCCAAATTGCAAAAAACGACGAGCATAACACACACAGGACATGCATACGTATAAGGATGGGCTGGCATCGTATGCTCAACTTAAAGTCAAAGGACATTTTGATAAGAAAACCACTGCATACATTTGTAAAGCATTAGGCAGTTCGCCCTGTATTGTGCACTAAAATCTGTACATATGCAAAGTTTCGGTATAAAATAAAAAATATATTAATAAATAAGAAAACAAAACAGAAATATTTTTTTTTTAATATTTATAGTAATTAAATGCCAAGTCTATAAAATATAGTCAATTTAGACTTTAAAATATGGTCAAAAAGACAACCGTATGAATATCGGTTAAAATCTGGTAATCTGGATTGTAATCTGGAAGGTAGAGCTTTTGTGGTATTTGTGCCTTCTTGAATCCCCAGCTAAATCCTAGTTCTCTTTTCCACCTTTCTTTGATGTTTAATGCAAATAATGTGTGTAATGTAAGTAATTTTTAAATTCCCTATACTGTATGTATCACACTGTGATTAAAATTGTTAGCTAGGTATGCATACACAAATTTTTAACAAAAAAAAGTGAAATAATAGTTTAGATTTTTTAGCATGAATTTGAACCAAAAAATGAACTTCCTCAGAAAAAGTTTTGAAATAGTTTTTTATACTAATGTCATTAATGTCCGCGATCAATTGAAAGTGAAATTTCAAGCTATTTTACAGTACAAAACACAATCAAAAAGACATTCCTTGTAAAAATCGGTAAAGTTTTGACAAAGTTTTAAAATTTAAAATAAAGTCAATATAAGCTATCGATGTCTTCTGCCTGCTAAAACATTATTAATTAGGGGATGTGAATATGTCAATATATTTCTTAAAAGTGATATACTCTATTCACCACTCACAGTTCCGAAGTTATATCCCTTCCTTTCTTGGATTAACTGCAACTGGCGCAATTTTTGGCAACTTGTAAGTCAACCGCAAACATTACGAGATATTTCTTTGGCATCAATGTTCAAAGCGGCTGTGACGACATTGGAGACTGTATGCCCGAAGGATTTGTGCGTAATGAAAAACTGTCACGGCGCAGCACGACGAGGATAACGGGCGGAGGGCGGAGGGCGGAGGCAGGAGGGAGGGCAGGACAGGGCTAAGCCGTCGCAGGTATTGCAAAATTGAAAAGCGCTCGTTGAGCTCGTCGTGGCATTAAAATGGCAAATTTGTGTGCGTCGCCATTGCGGCAGGACATTCAGGACATTTATGGCCGGTAACTAAACGACGCCAGGCAGACAACGCCGGAGACAGGCCATAAAAACGGCGACGCTTGCGTGATAAGCGCATAAATCAGCCAAGACCGATGTATACTTAGTCCTGGCTGCTGCTGACTGGTCCTCACTGCTCCTGCCTGCTCCTTGCCGCTCTTTAAGCAGACCGTACTACCTTAACCCTTAGCTATCCGTCGCCTCAGCTCGTAAAGTCAACTGTCGCCCCCCCTCCGACCACATTTTAATTATTTGTAAAGCAGCTGTCCTTCTCGGATTTGTATTTAGACTGTGGTTAGGCATTCCATCCATCCCCATTGTTCTTCGCATTGTTTCCAGCAAAAACTGCACAATTAAGTAATTCATTTGCAGGTGATTGTCGCCCCTCTTAAGTGAAATGAAATGCCAGCACAGAGTAGGAATAAAAAGCGCAGGGTGCACAGGTTGGGTTCAGTTAGGATGGTTGGGGATTCAAGTCATTTATTTATATATTGCACAACGGCTCTTCTGAGTTGGCTTGTGGCTGTCACATTTTATAACTAGCCGTCTTGTTTGTGACAGGAGTTAACTTTTCATATATTTCAATTACCAAATGTATATACATTCTTTCAGTTCCTTGCTAAGCCAACTTCACCAGGAGTACACAAATGTCGCATTGTTTCTCTTATAAAAACTTAGCTTGTATTTGGCCAGCTAGTCCAATAATCTTATGAATAGCCCTTAATCTTAAAAAATTCGAAATGAAAATCTTGAGTAAGCTTTGTAAGACTTGGTTACATTCAAACAATCTCCACACAGTTTCATAATTCATAAAAAGCCGCAAAGTGCAAATCGCAAAGCGAATTGAATTTTTGATGGCTCAGGCTGACCACACGCCGCAGCGCCATCTGGCGGTGGCTAGCATAACTACTGTATCTGGGAGTCTCGAGCTCATTGCTTATGCTCGAACACGAAACAAATTCAAATTACAAATTATGTTGTCATTTGTGAGCTTTACGAGACAGCCCAGCGACAACCCCCAAAAGAACAGCCAACCCCCCCAGGTCAGTCAAGGGGGGAGGGGAAAGCAGAGGAACGTGACGTTGACTCTGGGCAGTAAATGTTAATCCTCCGGCAATGTCTGCGCTTCATTTTGCGCGGTGTCAACTATTTAGTTTCCGGTTTTAACTTGCGCCATAAACTTGGCATTATGTGTCCGCTTTTATTGCATACTTGCAGGCGTCTCTCGCGCCTCGCTTCATTGTTTCTTAATAATCCTGTCGGTCTGGCCATGTCCGGGACGAGTGCACACGTCGCCACATTAAGAATTTTTATGACCCCTGCCCTGGCAAGGAGTCCGGCTTCCGGGCTCGAAGGGCTCCGCCCTGCGTCCAGCGGCTAGTTGCATGCCACATATATGTACATATATGTTTTTCCTCTCGCGTTGCAGTCATAAATGCGCTTAATTGGCAATTTTTGTGTAAGCGTGTTGAAATTTTTATATTGTAGAGATTGTAAAAGTTGCAATCGGGTTGCCAGAATCATAAATAGGACATATGCTCTTGGAACTCTCGGTAATGTAATATTTTTATATTTATTATTTTATGCAGTGCTCTTGTTTTTATGTGGATATGCATGAATTTTGCCGGGATTTTCGACTGTTACGTGCCCTAAAAAGGTTTTATTGTTAATGCAAACATTAAATAGCCTCAAAGTTACCTTGGCCAATAAAATATTATGTGCAGATTAGCATATGTGAGTTGTAAACAATATTCTTACATATATTGTTGTTTGTGTTCACTTGCGAAGATGGAAGTTATTCTACAGATTTTTAATTGTTGGCTAATTATTAGAAAAAGCGGGCTTAAGTTGTATAGACTTCAGCGTTTATTGGAAAATTTGAAGCTCCAAACATGTTTTGAGTCCTGTCGGTTCCAAAGATTATTTTTATATTAAAACGATTTTGGCATAAAATTATAAACGAATTCACATGCTTCGGGAATCACCTATAAAACTGAACCGTTAGTAATATAAAATCATTAAAATTCCACAGTACTTGCCCAACTCTCCGGCACGCTTAAGTCGCTGCTCCTCCCGCTCTATCATCTGTAGGGCACTGGACACCATGGGAATTATGTGCTCCACGCTGCGATATAATGGACGGACACGCTCAAATTCTGAATAGATAACGTTTTCCAAGTGGTCGGGAAAGTTGATCTTGGAACGGATGTGCACCGTGGGCGCACGACGAGGATACAATTTCGGGCATCTGAAGATCAGCTTGCAACTTATGCGCTCCTCCGCTGATATATCCGGATCAAATCCGGCTTGTACAATCACCTCAAGCTGGAAAAAGTGACACGATTTTCGCACATGCATCGGACAACCGAGCAGAGAAACAGTACGTAGCTCCGCATCGCGCAGGACCTTGCAATATGAACCTAGGTTCTCAATTGAAGAACTTTGCATTGTGGAATTAACTAGAAAAATTTAAGTAAACAATTTGGTATTTCAAGGGGAATTCTGATAGTAACTTATCTGGCTTTTAAAGCAATGATAACTGAGCTCCCTTATAAATAGAACGATAGTATTGATAGAATGATAAGACCTCAGGTTAAATGAAGAGAGTTAATAGTCTTTCTTGTTTCTTTAGTGATCAAATGTAGTTGAAGGACAATTGAATAAATAACATATTCATAACATGCTTTTCGACGTCGGCATTCAGCAAATCGATGACGGCAAAAGAAGTCATAGGCCAGGCATTTATATCCTTGTGCCCGCACTCACTTGACGCATCCCATTCTCTTTTGGAAGCTCATAGATTCTATTAAAATCGCCTGTCATTGCTGCCTGGCATCGTTATTGTCCGTCTCGGCTCAGGCTGGGCTTGGCTGGGGCTGGTGGGTCCTTGGCAGACATGCTTAGTCCTTTAGACATTGCCAGCGACGTTGTTGTCTTCGGGCAGAACCATTATTCTTGAACAACGTGCATTATATTATCCTTTGGCTGACTTTGGCGCACGGCATTTGTATGCAGGCTGAGCGCGAATTGCATTTGGGGATTGGGGTGCATACGAATACTTGTACTTCGAGGAAGATTGGGTCTGGGGCCGAGCCTTTGAGCTGTCGTCGCTGCAATTTGTATTGCCGCCTTCGTCGTTGTCGTTGTCGTTGTCCTTGCCGTTGTCGTTGTCGCTGTCGCTGTCCTTGTCGTCGTCTGTAACTTGTTTTTTATTGGTTTTTTCTCGTTTTAAATTTCAATTTGGCGCTGGCCTGTAAGCAAGATGTATGTACAACTCATAGCCCCCACCACGTGGCATATGTTGGCACGCCAGGTGCGCCGCCAACTGGTCGATTTATACGCGTCACATGGCCAGGCTGACAGTTGCCGTCTTGGCAGCTAACTGAACTGTCACTCAGCCCGAGGTGTGCTCCTTGCCCATTATTATTATTATGCCATTAGGTGGGGGCTCGTTGATTTTACACCGCATTTAACCCAAAACATGCCACTTAGCACTGTGCATTTATCAAGGCGTCGTTGCGAGCTGCGTATACGTGATTTGAGCCCACCTTACAACACATTATCAGGCATTGTCAGTATCATCATCATCATCATCATCATCATCTTGGCAACATTCAATACGTGTTTAACCTCACAGCCCAGTTGACGGTGCATTTTCGACAACCGCGATTATCAAGCGTTTCCGCTTCCGCATCCGAATCCATTTTCAGCCTCTGCTCGTTTTGTGGCTTACGGCCATGCCCCAAAAATTACATGCCTTTGTTTTTTATCTAATGCTGCGCCGCATTTTCGGGTCTTAAGGGTCGTCCTGTGCGTGTGCGTGTGTGTGTTTGGGTGTGTGTGAGTGTGTGAAACGTGCGCTTGCCTGCCAGACATTTTTCACATTTGCACCCAACAATTGGAACTCGAACAAGAGCAGGAACAGCTTTACCTCTGCCAAGGCTCTCCCCCTCCGCCTTTGCCTTAGCTGTAGTCCTGTTTCTCCTTTCTGGCTGTGCTGAGCGTGTGTAATTCGATCTATTATCAGTTGTCATCGTCCTGAAATTCACACATTCGCATAGGCATTGTCGTTTTGCTTGATTTGTGCCAACAACAGCACTAAAGAAATGCGGCACAGTGGTTCACGCTCTAGCAAAAAGTGAACACTCTTTGGACTTGAATAAAATGTATAAAAGGAAGAACATAAAAAATTATATACTACCTAAAATATAACACATTATTATTATTATATAATTATTATATAAACGATTACCCTTTGACCACATAGAATATTATTAGGCCTGTTCTAATCTCCGCTTTGGAATCCTTTCCACAGAAAAGTATTAAGAATACTTCTTGAAGATGCATTTTTTCTTATTTTATTCTTTTTTGATAAAGAGCGTTTCATTATAATATAACTTAAAAACAGAATCTAGACTGGCTTTGATGGTAAATATAGGGATACAGAGTAACTCGAAGAAGAATAGAATTATGAACTTTACTGTTATTGTATGTTTTTTTTGTGGATTCAAACAATTGTCATCACTCTAAGTGCCACTGTATTGAGACTTATCCCGCCCCCACCTAATACCCCAATTTGTGCCTAACGCATTGTTTCACGTGCCATTTCACAGCAAAAATTGGAACTTTTCAAGTACAAATACCGAAAGACAAACGAATACACTCGAAAATACAAATACTGATTCACAGCAAAAGTGCACAGCTCGTCGAAGATGGGGATGGAAATGTGAATGTGAATGGAAATGGAAATGGAGCTACAGCTGGAGCTGGAGCTGGAGCTGGAGCTGGAGCTGGAGCTGAAGCTGTAGCTAAGGCTGGAGTCGATGCGTGCCTAAGTGTTGCATTTACATGCGGCATAATACAATTTGGGCCCTTCTGCCCCATGGGCGATAACTGCGATGAGGCGTGAATTGGATAATTTATACTATACGCACACATGAGCAGTCAGCAGTGAGTAGCATGTGCCGCACAGATCCAATGAAGTAGATGGACAGCAATGCCCCAAAATGTTGCACAAGTGGCATTGGGGGGCTCGGGATGAGCTGTGTGGCATATTAAGCAAAAATTAGCAACAGTTGCGTGCCAGCGCGAGCGACAGTCGAATATGTCAAGTTAATTTAATGTAGCGTGAACTGTGATGGTTGTGTGTGATGGGTGTGTGTGTTGGGTGTGTGTGTTGGGTGTGTGTTGGGTGTGCTCGAGTGCCAGCTGTGGCGCCTAGACAACAACTCAGACATATGTTACGCCTAGGCGATGCTACGTGCAATAATTTGCGCAATTACTTGGCAAATTTGTTGTGGGGCGACCTACCGCCGCACCCGCTACCCGTTGCCCCCTCTTGGCCTTGGGTACGTGTGCGCACATGTTAAATTCAAATAAATTATGCCTCAAGGCATTTTACAATTCTATTGCCAGCTTTTAGGCGCAATATTGTGAATTGTGTGAGAAATGCGCCCAAAAACTTGCTCCGTTTCTTTCATTTTTTCTCAGCCTGCTCCACAAATTATGCATTTAGCTGAAAAATGTTGGAGAATATAAACGAATATGTGGCATGTGGGCAACTACGTGAGAGGCCTGCAAAAATGTGGCCAATGGCCTGAAAAAAAATATTGAAATATTTACTTATGCCTGCAGACAAGAAACTTGCAGCGCAGTTTAAGGCTGCCACTTGAAGAGAATTTTGCTTTACTCGTATTATATTTGTGCTCTGTTTTTAGCCAGCTCATAAAAATGTCAAATCATTTACATACACGTCAGCTTTGCGACAACTACTTGACAGACATTAATACACTTAAGCTGCCTGGTAAAGGACACGGCATTATCCCTTATCCTTCAAGCAAACAGCAACGACGACTTAACTGACATAATACAATAAGGCAACAAGGGGGGTGGGCTGCTGCATGCATAAAAATCATCTGGCAACACCCAAAATACCGTTAGACACACACCAACACCACCGCCCCCTGCCCACGGCCCCTTTCGCCCACTCACATGTCAAGTAAGTCGCGTTGCGTTCTTTTTATTTTTGTGCGCTGTTAACAAATTGCTTTTGTGCAAATTTTGTCACAACACACACACAGCCACCCCCACCCCCACCCCCAACCCCAGCCACACCATATGCTATGAAGTCAGCTCCAAAATTTGCATTGCATACTTCTTGGCGCTCTTGCTCAACTTCATTAGCGTTTTTTTCTCCGGGTTTCCATTGGCCGGGAGCAGTCTACATTCTAGTCTTCTGGGAGTGGCCTTTGCCATGCAATTTTCTCAAGATGGATTATTATTTTGGCCATTGCTTGACCGGATAATCAGGGCATGTGCTTTGATTTGGACTTAGTTGCATACACAGTGGTTGCATTGCCTAGTTTCTATGTTTCCCAAGCAAACTACACTTGAACAAATTTCACAAAAATGTTATCCGCTATAAGTATACAATGTAAACTACAGAAAAAATACCACCATCCCAAAAAAAACTCCCATACTAACCATAATAATATCCTACAAGCCTCTCCCCTAAAATAAGCTTTAACATATTATTCCTATGTACTCACTAGACCTAAATAAATATATTTATATAAGTTGTGATTAGAATAAGTTATTTAACTAAGGTAGCAGGTCACTAATCCCAAAAGGTTTGCTATAACTAAATAAAACATCAACAAGGAAAATCAGAACTAAGCTATAGCATATTTTTGCGCTTTAGTTAATAAAATGATAGCAGATTTTAGACCCCAAAAAATATACCTAAGTAAAGAAATACTTGTCTGTTTAGTTCAGAAAAAGATTATCCGGCCTGTTCCCATTTCCAACTACTTTATAATTATAAAATTGCAACAAGTTTTTCATTTCTAAGTAAAGCACGTATAGTTTTTGTTCCAGTGGCTTTTCAAGAAGAATTTGCAAACCTTTTTGGAATGCAGAACAGCTAACAATTTCGATTTGAAATGGTTTGATCGGAACCGGAAATGGAAACACGTCAAATGGAGAATTTAAAAATGTTAAATGATTTGAATTGCAAATTGTTCTCAATTTAATTTACATATCCGAAAAAATGGAAACAAAATAAATATTAGTTATTAAGCAACCAACTTTTGAGGAAGAAAACTCAATGGATTTTTCTAATTATTTTGCGAGAGCCTAAAAAAGAGTTAAAGGTCTAGTGTAAATTCAAGTTTTATTAAGAAAGACACGAGAAATAAATGAAGTTATGGAAGAACTTATAACAATCAAAGACTCCTTTTGCTGGCAGCATAAGCTGTCCTTGCAGATCCTTAACCTCTTTAGCATGCCGCAACTCGGGGCAATGGTTCATTAGTCTCTGTACGAGAGTTCAGCCTTCCATGACAGGTTTCTTTGGTCTGCTGCTACAGTCTGTCATAAATTCTAAACAAATAGATTTGTCATCAAATTTCGGTGGCCACTGTTCGAGTACGTAGCCCGGGTGGCCCAAAGGATGCAGCTATTTTTTGTCAGTGTCTGACTGTGTGAGTGTGTGTATGTGTGTGTGTGGCAAAAAAGATGAAAAGCTATTTACATTTTGCATTTGCTGGGTGCTCGAGCCGGGCAAGGACAAACAACGGCACAGCAAAGGCAAAGGCAGAGGCAATTTATCATAAATATTTGTCAACTGCAGCGAACTTATTTTACGCTCGGACAGGCCGGAAGTGAAAGGAAGTGGCAACTGTATGTGGCCAACACAGTGGCAAATACAAATAACTTAGCTTTATTCTATGGCTTAACAACTACATAATCGTATAGTTTAGCTAGACCTACAAGAACTGCCATATGAACCAGATGGCCAGCACCACGCCCAGCACCAAATCCATGGGCAGGCTGAAGGTATCTCGTTGGGATTGCTCGTGTCGGGCTATCTCGATGATCTTGTGGGTGGTCAGAAGCCACTGCTTGACCACAGACGCCTCGGCCGCCACAAAGGAGTACTCCTCACGCTTGCCCTTATCGTTATCCTGCTGCTTCACCAGCAGATTGATGATCTTATTGGCATTCGCTGTCGTCAGCTCCAGCGGTCGCTGCAGCTCCACATGCTCCCAGTTGTAATGCTGCCGATAGGCCAAACGCCGCTTCCGCACCTCCGTGCACACCAGACAGCGATCAAAGAGGAAGACCTTCGCCCGATATTTCTTCCTGGTAGGGAAATGCTGTGCATCGAATTCCGTGGAGCGCCGAAAGTGACCCTGCTCCTGCAGATCGAACTAAAAGGGGTGGACAAATGAGTTTCGTGCGGATATTGGAGATGATATACAATCGACGGCACTATCGATAGTATCGGTGGTGCTTTTGAGCGACTATCACTATCGATAGTCGATTCTATCATAAAAATGGATCACATTTCTATGAAGCTAACGAATTTGGTCGTTACTATCGTTGCTTTAAGCCTTATCGATGATTTTCCAGCTCTCAACTGTAGTAGTACCTACCTCATTCAGTTCATCTATGCTGGGTATCTCCTCAGCCTGATTGACCACATCCAGCTGTCGCCGCAGTCGAGTTTCCAGCTTACAAACGGCGCTCAGCACTGGCTTACAGCTAATGCCGCTCTTATAGAATTCCTAGAAATCATATATAGCTCCATTAGAATATCATTTGAATATCGATTAGTAGTAATTGACACTTACCGATATGAATTGCTGCAGCAGCAATGGATATCTGGTCAGTCTTTGTATGGGCTGCACTAGAAAACTATCAATGCCCAGTTTGTCTTTTATTGTCGTTTGATAGCTCTATAATATACAAACACAAGTGATGCCTATTTTTAGTTTTTATGACAGTTTTCATTATTTTATACCTGCAGCCATTCACGATTTTCCTGACGAATCTGCATTGATGATTTTTTGCCCATGGTGAAGCCCACATAACAATAGAAATTGTTTTTCTGCAATGCATTAAAGTCGAATATTTTAATTAGTTTGCCATTATACATTCTATTAAGTAATTGTAATTATAAATTCTATTACACTACAAATATCTTCAGATTAAATCTTTAAATATTTTTCACACACGTATTTAATGTCAATACAAGAATTTCTGTACAAATAATTTATTTTACAAATTTGCAAACATTTTGTCATGCAAATAAAATAGAGAAAACGGCACGAGTTGTCCATTAACAAGTATGCCCGACTATGAGATACTCTGTATTCCAGCTAATAATTTGTGGGTTTTTATGCATAGAATATTAATACAAACTTAATATATATATTAAGACGAAATTAGAGAAATCCCTTAAATGGAAGTTTGAAAGAAATATTTTATAAAACATATTCTTCAGCATTATGCTATAATAAAAGTACTTTAGCTTAAAAAATATATCATAAATTGTGGGAATTTCTATTTTTATACTAAATTTAGATATTTTGTAATAGAGCACTGCATTTATAATTTACTGATAAATAAAGCAAAAATCATAAATTGTTGAAATATCTATTTATACTATGTTCCCGAAGGGAAAATAGTATATTGGGTTTGCGAAATGTCCGTCTGTTTGTCTGTCCGTATGAACGCAATTTTTTTGCCTTTATCTTTGAGCTAGAGCAACCAAACTTGGTACACCTGTTGGTGTATACCGTCAATTTATGAAGTGTCGAGATTGACCCACCACCCCCACCCCCTCCCCGCAATTTGGGGAAAACCTGTATCTTTCCCAATTTTAAAGCTATAGTCACCAAATTTGGCATACAGACTAATGTTGAGATTCCTGACAGATCTGCATCAAAAAATTGTGACCACCCCACCCCCACCCCCACAAATCGGCATATGATGTCCCCAAAACACGTTTTTCAAGGGCTATATCTCGTACAGTTTCAAAGATATAGTTACCTAATTTGGCATACAGACTAATGTTGACCACCTGGATAAATCTGCATCAAAAATTTTTGGACACCCCCACCCCCTCCCCCGCAAATGATTAATTTATTGATAAATAAAGTGAAATGATTTTTAAAAATTAGATTTCAGCTTTACAACATTAAGAAAACTTGTATCTCTTCTGTGTACTAAGCCCTATACGCCCTATTCGATTTGATCTACAGGATATGCGAGTATGTTTAAAATAAACAGTTTTCATAGCATTTTAGTCACAATGCAAATGACTCAGCCATATACAATGCATTCTAAATTCATATATGTATAATTTGTAGTCTTGCGAGATATACAAAAATATATTTTGTCGCCTCCACCACAGCTATGGCATTTGTTTAATGCAATAATTGAAGGCATTTCGCATGCAACATTTTGGGGCGTATCGACAATCAGAAGCCGCAGGCGAATGCAAATATTGCCACAACACCAACTAATCTGGCCCCAAGTCTCCCGCCCCATCGACCAATCGTATAATTATTGAGCCATTGAATTAGGGGGCTTTGATTTGCCGGAGGGGTGGGTGGGTGGAACAAGTTGAACAGTCAGCCTCAGTCTGTGTGTCGGATAATCAAATTAAATGCATCAAAAAGTATTCCCTGGAAAATATATTTGCAGTTTGGACTAGTTTGAAAATTTTGCATTTCACCTTCGTCGGAGACAGAGCCAACGAGTGGAATATCAATTTTTCTGTGGATCTGCCAAGGTTCACAGCTGGTTCCGAGCTGGTTCCGATTGTGTGTGCGTGTGTGCGGTGTGGAATTACGTGACTTAAATACCCAAAAATTATGATTTCGCCAGCAGGCAGGTTTGCCTTTACTTGCAGCTGTATATAGTATACATATATATCTATTAGGTATGCATGTAAGACTGAGAAACCGAGCCGGAGACTAAAATTGAAATGGGAATGGCCCAGACATGAAAATGGAGCCATGTGAATTTTATTTGCTGACAAAACAACAAACTACAGCTTTATTCATATGACAGTCGAGTATTTGTTCACTTGGGTAAGGTTAATACGGGTTAGAACTGGAGGCTTTTAGCTGAAGTAGCTTAAGCTGTTTAAGCCAAATCAAAAAATTGCGCAGCCATAACTTAGGAATTGCTGTTCACAACAAGCTTAATTTTTAATTTTGAGAGAAACTGCACACATTTAAAGATTTTAAATGGAAAACAAAAGTAAACAAGTAAGAACGTTGCAGTCGGACGCACCCGACTGCAGAATACTATGTTCCCAGTCATATATAATTTGGTTATTTGTGGGTTCGGAAAGAGACGTGAAAAAACAGTAGTCTGTATACCAAATTTGTTGACTCTACCTGTAAAGGTGTGGGAGATATAGATTTTTCTCTTTTGCGGCGGAGTGGGTTGGGGGTCAACAATTTTTTGATGCAGATTTATCCAGGTGGTCAACATTAGTCTGTATGCCAAATTAGGTAACTCTATCTTTGAAACTGTAGGAGATATACCTTTTGAAAAACGTGTTTTGGAGATATCATATGCCGATTTGTGGGGGTGAGTGGGGGGGGGGTGGGCAAAATTTTGTTGATGCAGATCTGTCAGGAATGTCAACATTGGTCTGTATGCCAAATTTGGTGACTATAGCTTTAAAAATTGGGAAGATACAGGTTTTCCCCAAATTGCGGGGGAGGGGGTGGGGGTGGTGGGTCAATCTCGACACTTCAAAAATTGACGGTATACACCAACATGTGTACCAAGTTTAGTTGCTTTAGCTCAAAGATAAAGGCAAAAAAATTGCGTTCATACGGACAGACGGACATTTCGCAAACCCAATATACTATTTTCCCTTCGGGATCATAGTAAATATATATATATATATATATATATCTAATATATAGTCGTATCATACTACTATCATTATCTGAAGTTTTCACAATTTTATAAACTTAATAAAAATCGGATAACTATGTATATCAAATACATTTCATGTCGATTGTCAAACATACATAAGTTTAATCTTAAGTAACTGAAAACATACTGTTTTGTTTGATTTTCCAATTGGCATTCCACATAAATAAGCTTTTATTCAATTAAGTTCTTTCTAATTTAGCCAAAAATCTACAATAAAGAAATCTAAAGTTCAACAGACTCTTAGAAGTTAATTAAATACTAACGCTTGTCACTTGAAGGCAATTAATAAATTATATAGAGAAGCTATTTATGGCAACTTTTGATGTGTATTTTGTTAGATTTATGTCCAAAATTGACTTGACAGGTTTTATGAGCACAATTCCAACAACTGCTGAGCTAGCACGTAAAGAATAAAAGCGACCAAAAACAGTCATAAATTAAGGCTAAGTGAAATCAATGCAATGTTTTTCAAAAGTGCCTTTAAACGATGGATATGAGAATACTAATCGGCTGGCCAATTATATTTGAAAAGCCTCATTAATTCGTTAGACAAAATGCTGAAAGGAAATACATATCAGCCATCTATATAGATATTTGTTTATAGAACGCGTTGCCAAAATATGGCAAAGCATATGTACTATAAACAAATGCAAACTTTTATGATGAATATTTTTCATATATTTTGTTGCTTTATTGTTTTTTTTTTTTGAGACTTTTTCGATGCTGTGATTCAGTTGGAGAGGCTGAGCAAAAGCCAAAAGAATACATAAATCAGTTAGCTGTTCTCGAGTGTGCCTTAGCATGTTTGCTGAACATTAAGCCCAAGGCTTGCCAAATCCCCGCAGATTTAAGGCCCAAAGTGTTATAATTCAAGTTCTTTCAAGAATGTTACCTGCGCTTCTTACTCGCATGCTGCCGCCAATATTTGGACAACTGGGTACGTTCTGGGAACCCGACATGACATAAGATCACATGCTTATAGCTCTATGTGAATGTGTAGACAAATGCAAAGCCATCTCGCAATTTCAATTGAAATTGATTGGTTGGCTGTCAACACTTAGTGCTGTCTCTCTGAACACATGTTGCCGCAATAGAGAAACACTTGCCACACAAAAGAAATCATAAAAGCCATACGGACAATCGAGTACAGTACACACGAGTACAGTAAACACGAGTATATAGCAACCTTATCATTT
Organism: Hirtodrosophila confusa; assembly: GCA_035043065.1. Taxonomy (NCBI): domain Eukaryota; kingdom Metazoa; phylum Arthropoda; class Insecta; order Diptera; family Drosophilidae; genus Hirtodrosophila; species Hirtodrosophila confusa. The sequence continues at coordinate 92,666 of JAWNNI010000035.1, read as the reverse complement.
GTCATAACAAACCAAAATTTAGCAATTCTCGTGATTTCACACAATACACCAATGAAGAGATATATATGTATATATTCCGACTCTAAGCAATGTTTGCCAAGCCCCATAGCAAGAGGAGCCCAAAATATGATGACGTCATTCGAAATGCCGGCTGTGAAAATATTGCTTCTTTTTATTATAAGTATATATATAGACCGCACATGTTTAGAACAGATTTGCTTTTTGGGATTTCGTAGTTTCAAATTTGCACTTTATGTTTATTGTACGCAGTTTGTGATTATGTCAATCTTATCAAGGGGCTTTACTGGGTCGGGTCTCTGAGATTGTTTTGCCTTTTGCGTGTTCGTCATCGTCATCGGCTTTTGTTGCTGCCCTGCTAATTGGTTGAGTCGCAAATGGCCAACATTTTGTTGTTTATCAATTTGTACTTAACAATATAACAACTCGAATTGTTGCCTTTTCGAGCACCCTGCAGCAAAGAGTCAAAATGGGGTATATTAGTTTCACTTGGCTCATGCCAAAACCATGACAATACTTTGTTTATCTTATATATTTATTTATTAAAGCTTCTGACAACTAGCCAAATAACATAAGAAGACACTGATTGATATGGAAAAATAAAAAATAAATATAAATAAAATATACAAATTTATTAACAACAAAAAAAATTTATTGAAATATTTCATTTGTTTTATATTGAAATATCATCAGATTTTAGTCACTTTTACCAACAATGTATAGAGTTTAATAAGCCAAGATCAACATTAATATTAAAGTTCCACGAATTTCAAACAATAATAATTTTAGAAGTAAGATTTCCAGAATATTTTCTCAAGACATTTGATAATAAGTAACTAAAATTCAAAAACCATTTGACCTAGGTATTGAAGACTATATTTTAGGTCAGTTGAGATACCAAATATCCTACAGGGTGTTTTTAAGTCGAGCATTATTGAGCAATTATCAATTTACGCTCATGTCATGTACACATTTCTTGAGCTTTATTCGGGAACTTGTCTAGACAATGATTTCTTCAGATAAATTAAGAAAATATTGGCACGAATTGTCGGCTGGGCTTGGCCAAAGCCACGTATCTTGTTTCTGGCACCAAAAGACACTTCCTTGGTAATTCAATATACTTCAATATATGTTCGACATAGGAGCCTTCAAAATACGCAACTCTTGAGCATAATAATGAAGGTCTTGGTCGAAAATTCAATAATCGTGACACACTTGTCAACAGGTGTTAACAAATGTGCTCAAATAAATGAATAACTCATTATTAAATACAATAAAAATACTCGAGCTAAACATAAATTGTCGATATATATACAATTTAATTCGATTCATAATTGATGGGCAAGGGACGAGTGTTAAATTCGCATATTTATAAATTATTTTCCACTTGTGTTTATAACCCACTTGCAGATGTCGTCGAGTTAATTTGCATTAATTACTGAACCCAGAAATAGCTAAAAGCCGACGCTAAAAATAACAGACCATAGCAAATATTCCAGTCGATAATTTAGCGGAAAACGACATAAAACTGCACACGAGCATCTAGTATACTTTGCAAAAAAACACAAAACAGAAACTCTGAGCACGAAATCTAAAGACGCGAATACGTCGATCATATAAGGTTTGCAGGTGTCCCAGTCAAGTGAGCAAATATTTTAAAAGCAAAACAAAACAAAACTATAAAACGCAGCAAACTACTTAGTGTTCAAGTTTATATACCCTAAAAATAATGACGGGTGCTATGTACATATATTATATTATATCACATAAATATATTTGTATGTTTTTCGGAAATTAGAAATTTTAGGATATGAAAACTGGTAGAACATAGTTCTCCCAATATATTATTCGAATAAGGTAAACGAATAACCCTACCCAGATGTAGAAATAGAAATTCCTGGATAGTTTTATATTCTTAAAGGTAGAATATATTTGTAGAGATAAAGAAATCTTATAACTGGATCAAATAATCCGGCCCCATTTTCCGAATTGTTCTTCAATTTCTCTGTCCGTTTCCGATTATAATTTCAATCTAGGAACAGTTTTCATTGTACTGGCTCACAGCCAATACTTTCCAAACTGAATTTTCAATCAGTTATCGGAATTGAGAACAGCTAAAATGCCTAATTCCGCATAATTTGCTAGAAAATAACCCACTCAGTGGTTTCTTTTCATATTCCTTGCCCATTTGACAGTACCATTAGTTAGGGTATCAAATCAAAACAGTTGACACTTGAAACAAAAGAAAACCGCACAGCAAATATTTGAAATTTTAATTTGGTTGGCCGCTAAGCTGATCGATTGGCCAATCGAGCAGCTTCAGAACCGGACGAACGGCTACTGCGAGCCATCTTAATGGACTTAACGGCTCTTTTTGGCCATGGCAACCGATGGCAGCCCACTCAGCCTGTCACTCACCTCAAAGTGCGCCGCAAACTCGTCGAAGAGGCCTTTCAGGTCCCGCTGATTGCGCAACATTAGGGGCAGAATATGTTGATCGTGCAGTTCCAATATTTCGGAGATATTACTTAGGAGCAGCTTCTGTCGCGGCTTGCCGCGAAGTCCTTCCGGCAAATCCTCGCAATCCTGCAGTTTGCCATAGTTGGTAAGCCCTTTGCGCAGATTGTTCACATAGTTAACTTCCGTTTGAATCAGTTCATCGATAATGAAGCTGATCTTCTTTGAGGCATAGATTTCTGTTTGATCGCAGGGAAAGAGATTCTCCAGCGACAGCGTATCCTCATCTTCGTGGCTAAATGAAAGAATACAGTGTACGAATTCAAATAATGAGCAGCCCCAAGTGAAAAAGTCGATTGGTTTGAGGATCGGTTGGGTTTGGTAGGGGACTGTTACTTACTACTCATCGCCCAGGGTTTCGAAACTGAGGGTATGTGTGAGGAAACCATTGTGTGTGCTGTATGTTGGTGAGGGTGTTGCAGGTACAGCACTTGTTGCTGCTGTTGCTGTTGCAGTTGCTGCTGTTGTAGTGCTTGAATTGATTGAGTTCAATGAGATGCCACTGTAAACACAAAACAAACATGGTTGCAAACAAATGAGAGACACGAAAAAGACAACAAATGTGTGAGTGTGGCTTGTGGTAGGGTTGCAACACTACCGCTGGCACTACCGGTGGTATCGATAGGTTGTCAACATCGATTTTAGCTTAACACTATCGATAGCTACTTAGAAGTATTTTTTATCACAGCTCGAAATGTCTGTACTTAGAAATTTTAAAGTTAGTTCTCCAAAATTTTTTAAATTTTTTTTGTAAGCTAATTTCACAATTAATATTTGTATTAGAAATTAAAAATTATTTATTTTAAAATGAAACTACGTAGTCTTTTTGATATATATATATATATATAATATATAATATATATGAAAATATTTATAGCTGTAGTAACGATGCCGTCTATTTAAATTATCAGACTTATAGATGTGACAGCCTTTGCTAAATTCTCAAGTACCCAAGATCTTATAATTACCGTCGATTCGAGAGTACACTCAGTAGCTTTAAGATAAATGCCCATAAATATATCTCATAGCAGGACTGTAGTAATTAGGTTCTTAAGTACTTACATATCTCCTATCTAATGTCTAATCTGATCTCAGTGCATGGAAGCATTTCTAAAAATAATACTTGTAATTGAATTTAGAATTTAAGTGCAACAAGATCATTGAGATAGCAATAAGAACGTACAGGAAACATCAATTTATAGATTGTTCATTCATACAGCACAAATATTGACCAATAAATGATATAATATGTAAACTTAGCAAAATAAGCGGATGTCATCTTTTACATTCCTTACATACAACGAATGTATATAACATACGCTATTGTAAAAGTTCCATTAAAGTTTCATACAATAATTATTATTAGATTATAGTATGGCACAAGTCTTTGAAAATTTGCTAGTCATCACATCCGGAGTGCGTCTATGGGTAATTACAGTTTAGAGTACACTAAATTTGCAATCTCTATGTGGCTTTCTTATCACTATTATTACTTCCTATTCTTAAGTTTTTAACAATTGGGGACTACCGATAACAATGGAAACGATATCATATGTATATAATTTATACAAGGCACGTCTGGGGACGCTCCCAGCTACCCAGCAGTCAATTCCCGTAAAATTGTGTAAAAATAAACCTAATGTCATGAAGTAAACATTAGCGGGTGCGTTATCTTATCACGTATACGCGCCGTAAGCGTTGTAAAGAATTCTACAGAGCCAGGCCAAAGGTCAGCTAACAAACCCATGCAAAATACATATAACACATACAAATTTTCTTTTAATTTTCGGATGTGACATGAAGTATGATGGACAGCTGTCGGGAAAATGTTTTGAAAGCGCCGAACAACAAAGAAAACACACACACACATTTAAATGAATTTATATTAAGCATTACTTTAACCCACCTATCGGTATCCAAAATGCTCGCCTGCTTTTCCAACTTGCCATTGAGGGATGTTACCGATGTTTTTGGCGATATAGTAGAACCTCTCTTGGCCGAACTAGGCGCCGTAGCACCGTTCTCTATAATAGGGCATTCGGTTTCAGTCACTGTGCCAACTATATCAGCATTCTTGTTATCCGTACTATCGCCTAATATGTGCAAATAGACATTTAATACTTGCACCAAGATAATGACAAGAAACGTTATCGTGACGGGTATCACATCGAACCAGTTTATGGCAATCATTTTGCACTGTTTCACAATCAGTCAGAAATCGATATTAACGTGCTTGTGAGGCCATTGAAGCTGCACTTTTGTTATGCTTATTTATGCTTAATTTGATCACTTTGTGCACAAACTAACTCGTCACATTTTAAGCCGCACGAACCGCTCCGAATCAAATGCGAAAATCAACTGTCGAAAAGTTCGCCATCAAATTCAGCTGCTTGCCGCCCACAGAAAGCTTTCGTTGCGATCAGCAAGTTTTTAAAGCAAAAGCTCAAGCTCTCTTTATTTCTCTCTTTCTCTCTCTTGCTCTGTCGCTTATTCTCTGCATGTTTCTTTGGTGCACGCGTCAGGTATTTGTTTATAAACAAAATATGAAACTGTAAAATTATTGAATTATCTGCTGGAATTTATAATTTTTCAACACTTTTGCTTTCTGCTTGTTAGTCTAGCCGAAATCAGGAATTTTGATTTAATGAGTTCGTTGGTGATCATTTATGGCATGTTGCAAACCAATTAGTTGGCTTTGATTAATGATCATAACTGTAATTAAAGTCACTTTATTGTCGTGCCATAAACTTGTTTTTGATTTGTTTTGAACTTACCTTGAACTCTTTATAATGTTATCAAACTAGTCAAAAGTTTAGACTGGTTCTTATAGAGTAGAGCACTACTAACAATGCCTCATATAATAGCTCATTTTTTACATACCCAAATAAAACTGAAAGCTGACCAGGAATTTATATAGTATTAGCTAGACTTATCTGTACTCGTATGCAAATGCACATACAAGTTTATGGCGATGATCTCACAGAGATCACTCAGTAGTGACAATATAAATATATATACCCGCACATTTATACTTTATTTTTATTGTTGTCGTCGTCAACGTTGCAAATTTCACATTTAAATTGTTCATATATCATTGTGTACGTATTATTTCATTTATATTCTTATTTGCAATTGATTTTTTTAGACAAAGCGCGCACACGCCCCAAAAAAATTCCGTGCTGAGGATGAGGATGAGGATGAGAATGAGTATGGGGCAACAATTGTGGATGGTCCGGAGATTCCACAAACAGCAATCATTGCCTGGGCGCGATTGATGATCTGCATACCCCGCTTATAGCAGCAACCGTCTGCCAGCATTTTGCATAAATTAATAAGAACCATAAGAAACGCGCTATAAATGTTTATATTTGGTTTTTTTGTTCCCACTACTACTCATATAAGCGCCAATTGTTTATTTTTATACATTTTCAAAGTGATGTCACAGTTTTTTCAAAAGCCAAACAAGTTATTCGGATTGTTGTTGCTGTTGTTCTGTGTGGCGTATTATTAACAATATCACTGGGAGGCTGCGGCTGGCAATTTGGCGGGTGTAAGGGGGGACCCAGCACCACCAGAACGAGCTGGCGAACAGATGATCCACGGCTGTTCAGTGGCGTGCGACCTTTTCATGATAGATTTGATTGTTTTGACGTCTCTGAATTCTACAACTTGTTGAGGGAGGCATCGATTGTATAAACAAAACAAAAAGTATACATTTCACAAGTCAATTAGGTTCTCATACATATCATTATAAACGGTTTTGAAGATATGCACTTGGGAAATACTTATTTTACCCTAATGATCTATCGTTGTTGAAAATATTGGTGAACCTCTTAACTAATATTTAGTATAGCTGAAAAATACAAAATTTAATGGAAATAAGAGCCGAAAGCGTACAGAATGCAATGATGCAAAATTGATGACAATGATTGACATCATCTACTCGTATGATGAAATATTCTAAGATTTTCCAGTATTGCTCTTAGGCTCTTCAGCTCTTAATTCGATTAAATCATTGATGATAAATAAAATGATAACAATAAAATCAATGATCAAAATTATACAGTGAATAACAATTTCGTTTATTTGCGACAACAGAAATACATACAATGATATTTAAATATTAACTAAAACCTATTTCACAATATTTGGTCATTTAGCATTAAATTACAACTTTTTTTCATAATTTTTTTATTTTCATTCTAACTAATTAATTTAACAAATAAAAGTAGTTGATAATAAAATATGCCAACTGTAATCTAGAATATATAACAACATCCAATGTTAAATCAGTTGGCTTATTGCACAGGCTTTTCAGGTCGTCTCTTGTCCAGAATCCTGGAGCGCACGGTTGGAGCCAGCTCCTTAACTGGACATGGACATCAATTGTCTTTTAGAAACCAGCTCAATCCAGCTGAAGATCCCCCTCTTGCCTACGTGGCCGCATACCAAGTGGTTCTATTACTGGCAGTCTCCTCAGACTCCGGCTTGGGCATTATCCAAATGTTACCAATGCCACTGTCCGAACTGAAGCGATTCGAGTCGCGATAGAGCGAGAAACTGGGCGCCTTGCGATGCAGATGATCATCTGCACGCGTGTATCGCTCATGCAGCTTCTCACGCTCCTCGTTGGCAAAATTGTTGATCATGTCACGTATGAGATCCAGCCAGAGTTGAATCTGTGCAGGATCAGCGTTAAACTCGCACTCCTGCTGCTTGCGGCGCTCATAGTACAGCGTAAAGGATTTTGTCTTGGCCGAAATGCCAATATGCTCACAGGGATAGCGGCCATGGAATACCAAATGCTTTCCCTTGATCTCCGTATAAATGATGCACTTGTCAAATATAAACACCTTGGCTCGATAGCTGCGTTTCAGCTTTTGATCCACCACATGAAACTCGCTAACCTTACGGAATTTGCCCTGGTAATAGACATTGAACTGCAAAAGAAATACCATCAGTAAGAGTCACTCGAGTGAATAACCTTAGGGAAACTCTCACCTCATGGCAGTCCACAATATCATTGATGATCTCTGATTCGTTGGTGGTTGTCAGCAATGTGCGCAGACGCTTCTCCAGGCGGCAGCAGGACTCAATAAGCGGCTTCATTACAATGTCCCGATTCTTGAAGAATGTCTGCGATATAAACGATACACATTAGCTGGGAGTTACTTATTAAAACATACAAGAGCAACTCACATTGATGAATTGAGTTAGGAGCAGGGGATAACGCGCCATGCGTTGTATGGGCTGTACCAGGAAGCTGTTGATGCCTAGCTTATCATCACGCTCCAGGCGTATGCTCTGTGTAGAACAAAGAATGTTTTAATGATAAAAATACCAACATTTGCATTCGAGTGCCTACCGTAAAGTAATTCTTATAGAGATCACACAGCTTCAATGATTTTTGTTTGTTCATCGTGAAGATCACATAGCCATAAAAGCAATTTTGCTGCAAGATAATGAAATGCATATATATATTTAGTTAAAGAAGCAAGGAAAATCTCTATGAGCGCTACTCACATCCAAAAACCCTAGAAATTCCTCAAACAAACGCTTCAGATCGCGCCGATTGCGATGCAGCATGGGCAAGAACTCATCGCGATGAAATTCAGCGATTTGTTCAATATTCCCAAAGAGATCGTATTTTTTGCCACGCAACCCCAGGGGCAGGTCCTTGCGCTGGAATATGTTGCCATAGTTTTCCAAGCCAGTGAACAGATTCTTCACATAGGCCTCCTCGGTATGTATGAGCTCCTCGAGTATGGGATGCACGCATTTATCGCTTTTATCACGCAGCTCAATTTCAATCTCATCCTCTCTGCAGAATGCAATGAATGCTTAGTTAGGGCTTTAAGTATTTATTAATGGACACTTACTCCTCTTTGGGCTGATAGACCGAATGAAATTTATCAACCAGTTGATGGTTTGTTGTGCCAATAATTTCAGTCCTCCTTCTCGGGGTAGAGCGATAGTTTCTGTGTACAATAAGAACAAATAAAAAGATCAAACACGAGCACGCATAATTTTCGTTTAATAGCAGTTATCACTAGACTAGTCCGAGAGCATTACGAAATCAAACAGCCTAGTGATAACACGTTTCCCCACGAGCCACTGCGTGATTCATAGAGCGTATTGTCTGCTGATAAGCACTGTCCCCACCAAGGCGAAAACTCAAGCACAGGTTGCGGTAAAGAAACTTGGTATCTACGCATTTTGTGAATGATTCATCCCTGGATTACAATAGAATGGGTTACCCCCCAATTTGAAAGATATCTCTTACCCTCCACAAGCGATTCGAGTGATCATTATGGCCCCCAAACATGTTGATAGTGATAAAGGATTTGTGCGCTGACCTAGACAGCTTTGTCATGCATTCAAGGACAAAGTCCAACTGTGAGATTATGAACCCGGAGATCAAGATCAGCAGAAACATTGACACACCCGTTAGTACGAATCCCGTCATCTGGAAGACGTAAGCACATACTGCAAAGCTAGCAAATAATATCGATGCATTTGTTACTAGACTGTGTACAAACCCCGTCCATACAGCTCTCCGAAGTATTTGCTGGAAAGGAGTAAATTGATGCCAGTGTGGTATCTGTGGCCCTTCGAATATCTTCATTAGAATCGTCTTCTACTAAAATAGTGTTTACTTTTGTTTGCGGCTTATAACTCATACTTGAATCGCTGCTCTGCGACTTGGATAAGTTGGTTCTCGATTGCGGGACTGATCGCAGACTTGGTTTTAGTTCTGATTGCCGATCTGGTTCTGTATCTGATTTCAGATCCGGTTTTGAATCTGATTTTAGATCCGATTTTGGATCTGAATTTAGATCCGAATTCGGATTTTTTTTCACACTGCTGCTTCTTGATTTCGTATTGCTGCCCCTGGACACCACGTAAGGATATGACTTTCTGTTTACAGGCTCCATATCTAGAGTGGCACTGTTGCGGTTTGGGTTTTCTGTATTCGGTTGGCTGCCGCTTGGCATATCTTTGGGATTTGAAGCCTCCATATTTTAGCTGGAGCTGCTTTATAATTTTCAAGCTCGAAAGATACATTTTACAAATTTTACAACATTTCCAAACCGAATCCAATAAGTTTCTGGATTTGTGTAGACAGTTGACTCCAAGACGGAACCGGTTCAAAATACGCCCCAAAACGCTACAAACCTAATTAACACTCACAGTTAAGCGCGGCCAAGTATTCGACAACAAACAATTGCCAATTAAGTTCACTGCATGTCGATTTTTGGCCAAGTCGCATAATTCGAATTACGACTTTGCAAATCACTTAAATGGAAGCACGACGATCGATGACCGAGAAACCAGCAACAATGGGTGAAGGGCATACAAAACAGTGTTGGGAAAGTCAGCAACAACGATAAAAAAAGATCTAAGCGAATGTTGGTTAACATTCAGCTAGTGGAATTCCTCATTCCATTTGTCGCTCACCTGGGAAAGTCCTTGTCGTTGCGCATCTTTAACGGTAAGGTTAGTTGGCCCGAAGGATCCGCACTGATTGAACGCTGCACCGGCTGTGTTTTGACTTCCTCGGCCTCTGTGCAGCTTTCCAACACCGCGGAGCTGTTTTCGGTAAGCTCGTATTGCACGGCTTCTTGGGGATCCGTCTCAAAATCGGATATCTGATCGACCTCATCCTCGGAACGCACTTCATCAATGCTAACGGGAGTGCTGGAGATGGAGCTGCTGCCGGAGGTGAGACCTGGCAGGGCAATGCGACGCAGCGTGGGTGGAGTTCTGACTTGTGCATAGAAATCGTGCTGGGAAAAGCTGGGAACTCGGCGATTCTCGAGCAGCTTCAAGCTGAGCCGCTCCTGGCGCAAATAGCTGATGTTTGTTTTGAGCGTCTCAAAACGCTGCACCTTTTGCCGCACATCGAGCAAGGCCGGATCCGTTGTGGGCGTTGTGGGTGTGGCTGGCTGTGCGGGCGTATCATGATCGCACGTCTCCGGCAACTCCTCACTGGCAGCGCGCATTTTGAGCACAGAGCGTCGATTGAACGCACTCTCCGTATCCGAATTGACAGAGTAGGAGAGCTGAAATGAACTGGAGCTGCTGCTTGCGTTGCTGTCGCGTCGTCCGCCGCTCTCCGCGTCCAGGGCACTACTGTGCCGCTCCAGCTCCGTTGTGCTCTGTACGCTGCGGCGTCGCGAGCTGCGTTTGTTAAAGTTCCGGTTGCTCAAGTTGCGCTCCCGTCGAAACGGCAGCGGGCTGAGATCTTCGTCGGCCATTGCCGCCAAGTGCGTAGGTGCCGACGGCGCCTGATAACGCTTATCACCACAAATTGTACACTCTCCCACGCCCTTGCGCTCTCTCCGTTCCACTCGATTTGTTGCTGTTTATGCTCAGCACTGGCTCTGTTCCAATTCCAAGCGTTCCTGTTTAAAGTTTCACACGCTTTGCGTTCCTCCGCTTATTGCTTTATCGATATTCGTTTCAATGCCGCCAGTTCCACTTCGAGTTCAACATTTATAGCCCGTTTTATTATTATTGCATGTATTTAAATTTTAATTTCGCTGTTTCAATGTGTCCACGCAAATACACAATGCATATGTATGTATGTGTGCACATACATATACATACATATATATAATTTTGTTTATCTTATTTGTTGGTATTTTTGAAACACGTATTCGTATCTCGTGTCAACAGCTGTGCGGGATTTTTGTTGTTGTTCGCTTTTTAATGCGCTGCAAAATAATTTTAAACAAAAATTTCGATTAATGGCATTTTGGGTAAATACATGTGTAAAATACACACACACACACACACGATAATACTACACTAATACAAGCTATTTAAACAAAAATATTAATAAGAATGTACGATAACGGTGAACCACGCGCGAATTCTTCGATCTCTGGTTCAGTCCAATTAAATATAAAAACATAGTTTCGACAAGTCCATTAAAAAAGTAACAGATATCAATAGTTCAATGTTGAGAATTAACTGAAATTTCCAATCACACGTACACACACACATGCACACATTTGCCTCAAACCGTTCAGCGGCAGTGCAAGCAAGCAGAGCAGATGGAATTTGTTGCACAACTAAAACTCAAAAGACTCTAAAATCATGGTGGATATCAATAAATATTATACCATATTGGGGCACCCCATTACATCCAGTTTTGCATTTAATAAATTATTTATTTGATTGAAAAAAAACCTATAATCAATTTTTAAGGTCCCTACTAAAATTTCGTTTAGACTTTGTGTTGTTTACCAGCTCAGAACGAGTGTTGTACCGACTTGTACCCAGCTCCATTTAAAGATAACGTCATAATACTAAGTCTATACGTATTCCCAGTGTTATTAAGAACTTAGCTCGTTCAAATTGCTCGATTAACGTGCAAATATTTGATAAAAATGTGTCTATTCAGCACTAACATATGTTAAAAACATTTTTTTTATACTGCAAATGACGTCAAGCGGTCGCAGGTTGAAAGAAAGCGTTGTCAGGTCTATATGCACAGTCCCATAGTCACACACACAATTTGCTGTAGCTAATTATGTGTGACGTTTGGATCGGACAAACAAAAAACAAGCACAAGCCGCTTAAAGCCGCAAAATTATATAATAGAGTAGAATCTTTTTGAAATATAATTGGAAATTATCGGAAGGGAATTGGATTTATGCTTAGGAATCTAATAGATTTTTTGAGAGATTCAGAAAATTCAGGAATTATACTTATATATTTTTAAATGATGATATTATATAGTAAAATAGAATTTTTAAATTACTATTATACATTATATAAAGGGAATTTGATTTATACTTGAGAACCTAGGACTGCGAATACATAGTTTGGGAGATTCAAAAAATTCAGAAATTCTACAAATTCTACAGTTATATAATAAAGGAAAGGAAAGGAAGTTATATAATAAGGAATTGGACTTATACTTGAGAATTTAGGACTGCGAATACATATTTTGAGACATTTAAAAAATTCCGAAATTCTGCGTTAGTTTTTTATACATATCTTATGATATAAGTATTACTTCAGTTTGACTTTTAAAGCACGCTTTTTCAATCGAAGTAGGCCAGGAATATTTGTGCTGAGGCACAACGATATAATTTTAGTCATTTCCATTGCTACGGGCTTAGAGCATAGACATACTTGAACAGAAGTTATAAAGATTTTAATATTTCTTAACCATTCAAAACCAAAAATTTGCAGTTTTAAATTTGTATTTTTAATTAAATTATAGTAATGAAACGCCTAAACATACATGCAGCCTTCCTAGCGCTTGACGCAACCGGAACCAAGGAGGACATCGTCATCCAGGTGGCCAAGCAGCAGAACATACGTTTCAACGATCTGCCCCAGCTGCAGAAGGAGGTGGATCAGGCCCTGGTAGAGTGTCAGCGCCTGGGCTTTGTCGATCGCAAGGGGCACCTATACAAGTTAAACAACGAGGAGCAAGCCCATGGCAACCAACCAACCAAAGCCAACAATCAGGCGTTCAATGAACAGGCGCATCCTCAAAAGCATTGCCACCTGCTGGGACAAGGGGATGGCGGGCGTAGTGCCTCAGTGGCCAATAACCGTTGCAAGCGGAACTGCATTGGCCTGGAAATGGGAGGCAGCTCGGAGCGTCCCAAGAATAATACACATTTGATGGATCTGATACGTGGGGGAAAAAGTTCTTGCTCCATCTGCGGCCTAAATGGCGAGACTGAAGTCACCACTGAGGATCAGAATACAAGTGGAGGCAACTAGCAGCAGGTCGAGAATGCCCTAGTATGAGATCCTCCACAGCTTAAGGTAAGCACTATATACAGCAGTTAGGAACTAATTCGATAGGTACATAGGATGAAGATATAAGGATTCAAACCCTACTGTTCTTATATACAGAAATCCTGTAGGAGTTGCTTGTATTTGGTCATCTACTTTGACGCATTTCAGTTCTTTCAGTTCTTTTCAGTTCTTTTCAGATCTACAACTCGATGAAATTTAAACTTTTCTTGTTTATCCCTTTTCAGTTGTCGTTTAAATTTATTTCCGAAGATGCGTCCTGAAGGACTGACGCCGTTTCAACGCACCTCACATTTAATTGGCCATTGTTACCGTTCATAACCAAACTTGTACTCATGCAAATAAAACTGCTACCAATATAACACAACATTGACTGTGATTACTCGTAGCTTGGCAGCGTTAGCCGTTTATTATTGACCCAGTTAGATAGCTGGCACAATAGGCAGTTGTAGGCACTGCACTTGACTGGTTAACTGCCAAAAGGTCGCCTCACATTGGGGCCAACAAAAGTCACAAACGCAGTTCCAAGGCCCACTCATTGAGAGACCAGAAATCTAATCTACCAATGTTATCGATAAGCGAGTGTCTACTTGTGGCCATATTTTATACTTGATATTCTATACTAATTACAATTTTGAATTGGGTTTGGGTTTGGGGTCGCGTGCAGACACTTTCAATTGGAAATATTGTCTTATGTGTATTATAATTACCAATAAGTTATCGCAAGTGAATCACCCTCCTATTGAGGGTTCGTTAAAACAAACTAAACTTCATTTTATACAATTTACAGAATCAACTTAAGTTAACAAGCACCGGTAACAATATAGTTTCAGTTGTTTGCCTACGAAACACTAAAAATGACTTTAAAAGCACGGAAATAATGTATATTTGAAGGTTCACATTGAAATGATTCGTTCGTTGACAATTTCCACAGCGGCGTTGCCACTTTTCACTTTCAATGTAATTTAATGAATTTAACAATAAACTGTTGCATTTTGCACGCCTTTAAAGTGGAATATAACAATTTCAAGCTTACTTAAAAGCATTTTATATTTAATATATCATAAAAATATAGTATATTTTAGGTAAAACAATCTCAGACTGAGCACTGATTCATCAACCGTAGAATATAAAGTTGTCCCAAACACAGCTGATAAGCTGAAACAATAGAAACAGCTCTGAAGGTTAAGTTTGTTGATCCATTGGGTTGCCAGAATCGTTATTTTTAGATTGATAGACTCAATTACGTTGCGACTCTTGACTTCAAACTGGTTACGACTAACTAAACGTGCTTGGGATTAGATGACTTATCGCATATGCAACAAGTTCAAACAAAAAGATTTAGTTACTATAGAACATTTTGTGCTATCTCTGTCTCTAATCTTTCGATTGGTTTTTTAAAGCCGTTTCTAGGAATTTCCGGCACAAAAATAAATTGTTATAATCATAAAAGCGAATGGCAGAGATATGATTATAATATTTTATATGCAGATAAAAAAGGGAGTTTTTTTGCTAAGGTTTTCATGACTAGACAACATTTGGGGAGGGAGGCAAATAAAAATAATAGGAGAGGTTTTATAACTGCGACAAAGTAATTAACAAACATTTGATAAACGTTAAGTTTGGTTTTTAATGGTTTCTCACTTACTTAAAGCTAATTATGACTGTTGAATTTTAATTTAATTAGGTTCAATGGGGAAAGGTGTTAGCAAGCATATGGATATGATTATAATGATAATAATTATAATGAAGTTGTGAGACAAAGAAACTTTTTTGCATGGGAAATGGAATATTAAGTGCACTTACAAATACACTCGCATATTCAATTCCGCTAAAACAAGCTTTGTACAGATGTTTCCCATTATTCGTATGAAGTTAATTTAACTATTTTTGTTTCTCTCCTTTTTGTTCACAGTTGTCTTTGTGGCTGTCTCTGTGTGTGTTAGTTACCTATTCTGCCGATAAGTAAAGCAAATTTACTGACACCAACTGATACGAGGCAGTACGAAAAAGTACTCAGGGGAGATCTACTAAAGTTTGTTAAGTATGGTACTAAAGTGTGAATAAATAAATGTGACGATAAAATGAACAAAAAACCCACTCAAAATATATGTACATATGAAACAAACACACCCATAACAACAGCAGTCAGACAATAACGCTATGTACAAGCAATTTGCTTTATTATTTTTCATATTTTTCATAATTATTTAAGTTTTATTTTTTGTATTATTTGTTTCTACATTTATAATTTGTGTGCACGTGTTAATTAAACAATTAGCTGGCATTTTGTAAGCGCGTGCATGGTTTACTCGTATTTCTATTTGGCTTTTTCTTTTATTGTTGTTGTTTGGGTTTTTAAACGTTTAGATAAATAAATAAATAAGTAAATACTACGTGTATTTCATGTTCACCTGCCAATTTTGGCACTTACATTGGTTAGCAGCCGCAAATTGATAGGCAATTGAGGTCAGTCTCAATAGAAATGGAAATCAAAAAAATTACTAATTAAGTAAGAGACAAAATCAGTTTTAAGTTCTCTACAAGTTCAACAGTCGCAGTGCATGCGGCGTATACGCAATTTACACACACACACACTCGCATACACACACAAACGCTAGTGTCGTTGCGGCTGTTAACTGTTATGCGCAGACACGACTGAGACAGACGATGACGAACTTGTCACGACACGAGAAGACACGACAAGGCACGACACGGCACGATGACCGACGAACGACAATGAAACGTTCAGCTCACCTGCGCATTTGAATTGGCACTGATCCGGAATTCGCATTGTAGCAAGTGCGCAGTCGGCGACTCTCAAGTGACAGTGGGCTAAATCACCGTATTAGCATATGTATATCAAAATTTGATTATGATCCATAGACTATCTTATCTCAATAGAGAACACTTTTTGAGAGTAACCTTATTGTTTTTATTTTCCTATTACTTTTTACAATGTTGTTCATGGGTCTTATAATTTTAATGAAATCGATTTTCAATCAACAGTTTATACATTTAAATATGCTTGCATTTATCTTAGCTAAGCCCAACATTTAGAAACTTCTTTATATAACATTCTCAATCCATTATTTATCTAATTCATCTGATTCGATTTGTTTTTATGTAAACTAAACATTTCTGAATAAAATATCAGATATTTTGGCATATCTTTTGAAGGCTAAATTTCCTAGGTTTCCCTTTCCATGTTCTAGCCGACATTAGTCCTAGAATAATACCAGATATGTTCAATATACTTTCGGATCTCTTTTGATGGCTAAACTTCCTAGATATCCCTTTCCATGTTCTAGCCGACATTAGTCCTAGAATAATACCAGATATGTTCAATATACTTTCGGATCTCTTTTGATGGCTAAACTTCCTAGATATCCCTTTCCATGTTCTAGCCGACATTAGTCCTAGAATAATAGCAGACTTCCCTGCATTCGGATGGACTTCCTTCTAGTCAAGAGTCTTTTCAAGGAGTAAGGGAGTGGTAACACAATCGAAAATATCGATAATGATTTGATTTTTCTACTGTACTGTATGCATGAATAGTTGCATATGCATTTAAGTAGGTAAGAAACCAACTTTACCCCACTGTGCACTGTACTTTTCTCCCGCTCCAATGTTTGTCACACGCTCGCGCTGCTGTTGTTGTTGCTAGCTTTGATTGTTGTTGTTGGCTTTTAACTGTTTGCTTTGGTTGTTGTTTCTGTTATTTCTGTTGTTCGTTGTTGGCATTGCTGCGCCGACTCCGCCGCTTTAGTTATAATTTTTTGTTGTTCTTTCTGACTTTATTATTTAGATTGCACACTCTCACACAACTTAGCAGCAGTATCTGTGTGTGAATTGCGCTCACTCTTGGTGTCTGCATGTGTGTGTATTTGCAAGTTTGCCGCATTTTCTACAGCAAATCATTGTGATAATTCTTTTTGTTGCTGCGCTTTATTATTTTGCTTTTTATTTACATGCAGGCGGCATAAATTCTTAATTAGTCCAGGCCGACAATACAATGGCATCGACCGGTAAAAATGCTGCTGTTGTTGTTGTTGTTGTTGTTGGTAGCACTGAGAGTTTTCTGAAAGCCAAGCAAACATATTGTCTAATGTCAAGGTGAAAATAGTCGAAAATTTCAGTAGCTCAACAGCATTACGTATAATCATACCGTATCAATCACATACAAAAAGAAATCGCTGAAAAATCAAAAACTATTTCCGGTAAGTTAACCAACAGTTACTTAATATTTAGAGCAACTAGGCATATGTACATACATACATATGTATGTATATGAATGTATATAGTTATCTTATCGACTTATCAGCAAGTTTTATTCATTTTGTTTATTCAGTTTGCAACGCGATCGCCGCCAAAAAGAACATTAAGGCCAATTGGCAATTTGTTGTTGTTTTATAGTATGTACTCAAGTACTTTACTATTTTCTGCTTATCTTAGCGCATTTTCGAGCGTTTTCAGCTGGTCAACAACCAAAGTACCCACATTTTAAATGCACGCAACGGGGAGTCACCGGCAACTGGTGAAATTCAATTAATTGCCCGATTCTTATTTTAGTTTAACTGGGAATGCAATGACCAACTTTTTATTTTCAAGTGCAACTTCCACAATTTCATTTCGGTTTATTATATTATCAAATTGTCAGCACTTGATACTTTTCGCGCCATAATGCTTAAACAACTGTAGTATTATAGCAACGAGCTGTTGTCAGACCACGAAAGCTATTAGGTGTCGCAGCAATGAGCTCTTAGAGCAGCGCAAAAGCTTTTTAAATACAAGCAGTGTGAGCAAATGCAAAAGCAGCGCAAAGTTTAAGCATGCAGCTTACCCGCGCAATTTGAATTTGCACAAACCTATTCAAGCAATCGCAATATGTTAAATTTTGCATAGATTTCTGGGCAAACCTTCGACATTATTTTGCATAAGTCTTAAAATTTTGAAGCATTTGTCTTTAGATAAAGGCGCTTATACACTGACGATTGCCAGTAAACCGCACAGAACCAGTTAATATATGTACATAGTTAACCTACACCAATCGGACTTTGCCTGCCTGCACTTAAACATAAGCAAGCTGGGCATACGTTCAGATTTCACGGCCTGGCGCCGGCGGGTTGAAACATCCGACAAATAGGCGACTCACCGCCTCATGTTGCCGTTAAAAATTTTCCTCTGCCTCCAAATGTTGTTTTCTCATTAACTGTAACCATATAAGTAAAGCCTGAATTCTAGCGGAAATGCATTAATGGGTAAAAATCCTTTAGGCAGCTGAGATTCGGTTCATGATGCCATTAAGATAAGGACTGTTTAATAGAGAAACGGGTGGGTGTACCAATTGCTCCTTAAGCTTGATTATACACAACATCGCCATTTCATCTCCACTTAGAGCGTCAGCTTCGGCTATCGACTGATCTTAGCCTTATTTTATTTTGTTCAAAATATTGCGCCATTTTAGTTGTTTAAACTATCATTAAGCAATCAAATAAGCTACTCTAACTAAAAGCTGTGATAAATATTGGTTCAGCATGGGCTACCAGCCGTAATTGGCTCATAATTGAATGCTCGCCAAATATTTAGTTGAAGCCAAATGAGCAGACAAAAGAGAATTGCATGCTGAGAGTTCAAATACAAGAATTGTTAAGAGCGTCGCTGTGTTTCTTGAAATGAATAAATTAGTCAAGAGTGTAATGCAAATGCCCAATTAGGTAAACTAAGCTACAGCTAGAAGAATTGTAGGAACATTAAAATAGTATATGTACAGCATTTAATTAAATTCATCAGACAACAAATTCCTTTGTTAGGCATTGAGAAGAGCACATGTTATAACGCCCACATAAACACAAACAACGCAGCGTTTAAACCGGCCGGCAGCCGGCTTAGTTTCTCTCTCTTTCCATGCACTCTCGGCCGCCATTAAGCGGAACTTGCACCGAGAGCGCTGCTTCGGTTGAAGTGGAATGGGTAATACAAGTTATTACTTATTACAGCTGCACTTATTATATGTTGTAACTAGTAACTACATTTAAATAAGGTAATCGATGAATTATTTTATTTAAATCTTGGCTAAGATTGGCTGTACCCAAAGCACAAGCATAGAGAAAGCAAAGAGGGAATGATCCGTGTTAACGCCGCTCTCTTCAGCGCGCCCCACGTTAGTACGCTCTCAGTGCGCGCGTCGCAAACTCAGAGCAATTAGATGTGGGTGTGGCACCGCCCATTTTGACGATTGGAACGTATAAAAGCCGCCGCTCAACTTCTCCAAGAACAGTCGGCGTTCATTGCTGTTGCTGTTGGGTGCTGAAGTCGGTTGAGTTAAAGTGTACTGCTGTAAGCCGTGTGAACAGTCCAGCTAAAGAGCAAAGCCATCTCCAAAACATAATTCTCAATTAGGAAAGCGCAGCTGGAGCTGAATTTTTTGAAAAGTTCTTTGAGGTAAGGCAGACGGCAGACGCAAGGACCGCAGCACATTTTATGAACTGAAAGCATATATGTATATACATACATACATACGTACATGCATGTGAATGCTGAAGTGATGTAATTAAGTAAATTGCTAAACGGTTTCCATTGCCAATTTGAACAATAAAATCATTTTCGAAAGCCGAGTGCTTAATGTCGTCGGTTTCATCCTCGTCGTCGTCGTCGTTGTCGTCGTCTTGTGGTGATCGTGTCTAAAATTGGAACTGTCTTTTAATTGATTTGTGGGTCAATCGATTCGAAATCGAAAAGTTTTGAACTCGTTTCGGGCATTCGCAGTTCTCGCTTACGACTCGAATCATTCACACGCAAATATGTGAAGGACAACGACGTGTGTGGACCCAAACCCATCCGACGAAACCTTCTACGAATCGCATTAGAGCAACTTAGTTAACAAAAAATCCAAATTATTTCAATCGTGGAGTGCGCGTACGAATCTCAAAGCGTGAGGTACTTACATTTAACGTTCGGAACAATTTTACAGAAATTTCTTTTCGAAAGTGCAATGAAAATTTCAACTTAATTAAATGGCTCCTATCGCTTATATAACCCAGACAATACCCATCGAAAAATACTATAAGACAAGTATTTAATATTCTGATAATGCAATCGAAAATACTATATGCGACATACATATTAGTCAGTTGGCAATTGTAATGTCATTGATAAGAACCCGCCTGGAGTCTCACTTAGCTCATCTATAATCAGTGCGAGTCGTTTTCCAGTTTCTGAATCGACTTTTATGAGTTTGTTTGACCATCTGGGCCTGGGTTCCGTTTAGCACGTGCTACCTTTGACGCACTTATAGGTCTCTGACCTGTTATATATGAATCCGAGACTTGTTAGTGTTGAAAAACAAATGAACCGATTTCAAGTAAGATATTTCAAGTGAATATAGAGAGTTGGGAAATGAGAAGTTCTCTAGCCTTCCATTTTTGTGGTTTGAATGATCTTGGAAACAAAGAAATTTTATGAAAAAATGGAAGAAAATATTAGCTGAATTAAGTAATACGAAAAAAGATTTGTAGAGAAGCATTGAAAGTCTTTGGAGAATTCAAAAATAATTATTTCTTACCATTTTAACAGCAATTTCTTTGCCCTTTTGAACTAGCCCCAAAACTTTTTCTTGACATTTTCGTACAATTCGCACGAAAACTAAATCGATTTTACACAATTAAGTGATCTAGACAAGGCAATGGGGCAACATCAAAGCATTAAAATAGCGCAGCCAACAAATTTAAAATCGAAATTTAATTAAATCATGACAATAAAATACCCATGGCCCCTGTACCTCGCTCGTTTAAGAAGACACCCCGCAACGGATCATGCCAAATTAAATTCAATTGAAGCTCCCACAGCAACAAGTCTGAGCAGCGAGAACAACAGAGACAGACGGGGAGAGAGAGAGAGAGAGAGAGAGAGAGGTCGAATCGATTGTTGCAATTTGAGACACGAAATTGCAACGGAAGAGGCAACCAATCGGGCATTACCAGAGGGGAGATTAGAGGGTGTCTGACTGACTGACTGAATGGGCGCCCTGCCAAATGTGGCAGGCATTCGAGACAGCGACAGTTCCAACTCGTTTGCCCGTCCACAAGACACACGAAGGGCTCCGCGTCACTTCCTGCCCAGCAGTTTGCAGTTTACATTATCATAAGTATAAAACAATGGAAATAGGGGCGTAGCGACAGCGCCAACGCCCCAGCGCCAGTTCTTGACTTAATGCCTGGCCTGGCAACAGACCCAACTGATCTATGGACTGTCTCGGCGATGTGTTCGATGTGATCTGCGTGGGTGCGGATCTGTCTCGGGCTGTCTTCCTCCTTCTCCTTCGGTCTCCCGGTGTCTGGCTCGTGTCGTGTCTCTGGCACAATCAATGCATTTCCGCTTTGCGGCCATAACAGATACACATATGTATATAATATAGATATATTGCAATTATATGGTAATTATATTGTCAGCTTTTGCCTTCGGCAAGCTTTTGATTTATCGCAATCGTCTATAGGAATGTTGACGATTTGAAGGTAACAAAAGCCCAAATATGGAAAATGCGAGTGAACGCGAAAGAATTGGTTTATAAGGCCTAATTATAGATAGACGAAGGTTAATTGTGTAATTAAATGTGTAGACAGAGGTTAAGTTGATAATAATTATAGTAAACATGCATGTTATAATAATGTGCAAGGATATATAGCAAACAAGATAGATAATCAGAGATAACCTATAAAATATTACATTCTCCGCAAACTACAAACGATCTATATTCTAAAATATTGCCTAATCAAACAACATAACATTAATTTTGAATGATAGTCAATAAAAGTTGACTACATATTGAATATTTCGTAACGTTATGAAATAATAATAATATATTTGTTTTTTACAAGCTTTATTATCTTATCTGAATTGGTGAAATGTCTCGAAAACATACTTAAAAACGCTCAGAAAATACTATATCATTTATCTGGCCTAATCTAGTTCCTAATCAGAACAAACCATTGACATTCTCAGCAAAGTTACATATACTATGTACATATGTATGTATGTACTCAACCGCGCTATCAAGCTGTTGATTCTAGTGTTATCTTAATAAGAGATACTCCTCGCTTAAAACACCAAACAAACAATTCTCTGATTAGAGCCAGGGACTTGTTTACTTCAGATGTGAAAGATCTGCTGCGTGGGCATAATAAAAAAAAGAACAGAAACCTATAAAAACATGATAAGAGACGATGAAATATAATACTCACAGTTTGAATCTTTTTTCGATTCGTTTTTAGAGGAATTCCATTGATTAAGCGCAGAAATGGCCGACGAAGCACAAGCACCACCAGCTGAGGGCGCCCCACCAGCCGAGGGCGAGGCACCACCACCAGCCGACGGCGAGGCAGCACCACCAGCCGAGGGCGAGGCAGCACCCCCCGCAGAGCCCGCCGAGCCGATCAAGCACAGCTACACGCTCTTCTACTTCAATGTGAAGGCCCTGGCAGAGCCCCTCCGCTATCTGTTCGCCTACGGCGCCATTGAGTACGAGGATGTGCGCGTCACCCGGGATGAGTGGCCCGCCCTGAAGCCGAGTAAGTTATCAGTTGTCCAGGATGTGAATATTGTTGCTGCTGTAAAAGTAACTAACACGAGATTAACACTTTGATTAGCCATGCCCATGGGCCAGATGCCGGTGCTGGAGGTTGATGGCAAGCGTGTGCATCAGAGCATCTCGATGGCTCGTTTTCTGGCCAAAACAGTGGGTTTGTGCGGTGCGACACCCTGGGAGGATTTGCAGATTGACATTGTGGTTGATACCATCAATGACTTCCGTCTAAGTAGCGAACAATGTGTGCTTCAGTTGCATGTTCAGTGTCCTTGATTAACTCTGGAATTTTTAATGTATAGAAATTGCAGTCGTCTCGTATGAGCCCGAGGATGAGATCAAGGAGAAGAAGCTGATCACCCTAAATGCCGAGGTCATTCCCTTCTATCTGGAGAAACTGGAGCAGACCGTCAAGGACAACGATGGTCACTTGGCTTTGGGCAAGGTGGGTAACCAAATTCCAACAAAAAATAATAATAATAATTCACATTCTGAATTACCAGCTCACCTGGGCCGATGTTTACTTTGCCGGCATCACCGACTACATGAACTACATGGTGAAGCGTGATCTGCTGGAGCCGTATCCGGCTCTGCGTGGCGTGGTCGATGCCATCAACGCCTTGGAGCCCATCAAGGCTTGGATCGAGAAGCGTCCAATGACCGAGGTCTAGAGGCATCATAAACAGAAAAGCGGCAGAAAGTGCGGAGGGAGAATCATTGCACAATAACATCATCCACAAAACAAACAAACAAACAGAAAGCAAACAACAACACAACACAACATTTAAAATTTTACTTATTACACATTTTGTTCCTTTTTGATGGGATTCTAATTTTGTAGACCTACAAGAGGGATTTCACCGCACGGGGTTACGTTCTGAATGCGTAGTCTAAATGGTCACATGGCGCTAAATAATTCTTTTTGGCATAATTCTCTTTGCATTGCCTCGAAAAAAACCTAACTATCCAGCAATGGATCTATTTTTCTAGCTTTAAAGAAAACTTTTAAAGTTCACGACTATATAAAATTTAAAAAAAAATAATAAATTAAAATATTGCACAGTTATAATATTGCTCTACTTTTAGGAAATACTCCTAGTACATATGTATATTCTAAACACTTACTATAAAAAATACTATATTCATATATATATACACATATATATATATATAAATATGTATATGTTCCACATCCTATAAGATTAATATTCTACTATCTTTAGTTCAATGCGAAGAGTTCTAAATATTTAAACAACAACACAACACAACACAAGACACACACGGCAGCAACAACAACAGCAGCGACAACAACGCAAATATCATATTTTTATTTATTTATATTTTTGGTTCTTAACACACATTTGAACAGACTCAAGAATTTTCTACGTCCACCATATTATAATAACGAGACCCAGCAAAAAGACTCATAAAACTAACCTCAAGACTTTTCCCCTAAAATCAATTATTTGAACAATTTATATCAAAACAAAAACAAACTCCACACAGACAACAACTGCCAACATATAACAAAATATTACTTTTTTATTTTATTTTATCAATTATTTTATCACACAAACACGTCAAACATTGTAATTGTCTTTTTAAATATTTGCACAATATTAAAATCACACATTTTCAATAAACTACACACAAAATAAGAATTGAGCATACTTTTTGAAAGCACGAAAATTGGTTTTATTTGGCCTGTGAGGGATACTCGATACGAACTATAAATCATTCGGGAGAAGTTTTGTATTACTCCATAGGTAATACTCTTTACAGGTAATTAACCTATCATGGGGAATGCCCTTTCAATCATGTGGTATTCTTGAGATTGCATTTGGCATATGCATTGTATTTATATGACAAAACTTGGAGAAACTAAGTATATATTAAAATATATATTTAAGGCAAATGGCAAGGATTTTTGTCGGGACAAGTGACCTATCCTAGGGATGGCCTAAAAAAAAACCTAGAAACAGGCGTTAACAGGATCGAATTTTCTGTTGCGAATACCAAATAAATTAATGATCGCTTGATTTCTATATAGTCGTCTGGCAGATAAGTCAAACACGAACGTATCGGACTAAAAGTCATATAATAAATATATAGTTGATCGTTTTGTATAAAAAACTAGCATGTTACTAAGCCGTTTAAAACAATCGCATCTTTTGTGTTTTTAACTTGGATTGTTTTTTTTTTTCAATATATTATCTGTCATAGATTCAATTTAGTTGGAATGTTATTAATAGATCTCAGCGAATATAATTAAAATGTAGACATATACGCATATACATACTTACCCAAAATAATAAACTGCCGTGAGGATGATTACCACGTGTGAAATGAAGCCGACTTTCGTTATTTGTGAAATGTGTAACAAGTGTTTGAATATATATTTGTATATACGTATATAAATGCACAATTGGTCAGTTCCATAAAAATATTGCAGTTCTTGACTTGACGCATGTCGGGTTTTATTTGGTATGCTTCCATTTGGGCGATCGCTTTTCAATGAAGCTCGTGATGCCCTCCTTGCAGTCTCCAAATTCAAGATTTTCCATCATTTTACCCTTGGCCTTCATGTAGGCTTCTCTGATTGGCATAGGCAGCTGCTCGTAGTAGAATTGCTTGCCTAGCCCAATCACTGCGCGACTCTTGGCTTTAATGGCGCAGGTGATTTCATTGATCGCATTGTCCAGTTCCGCCTCAGGCACTACTTTCGTAACCATTCCTGCAACCCAGGCCTCATGGCTGGACATCGGTAGACCAGTCATTAGCATATATGCCGACTTGGGACGCGACATGACGCGACTAATGGCCACACCGGGTGTATTGCAGAATATGCCAAAGCCAACGCTGAAAAAGAACAGGGATTACACAAAATACTAGATTCAAATAATGTTCAACTCTCTACCCGGGCGTGGCGAACTTGCTCTTGTCCGAGGCCACAATAATGTCACAGGACGCGGCAAGCTGGCAACCAGCCGCAGCGGCAAATCCATTAATTTTGGCTATCACCGGCACGGGTACCTTTCGTATGTCAAGTATAATGTCGGTTAGCTTTTGAAAAATGGCATCCCGGAGCTCAGCATCGTCGGCATGCAGCTCCTTCAAATTGTGGCCAGCCGACCACACCTTGCCCTCCGCCGTCAGCACAATGCACCTCAGATCCAAGTTGTCGCAATCTACGGTAAGAGCCTCGTGAAGGGCTTTCATCATTTGCATTGAAAGGGAATTCAGTGTCGGCTTATGTTTCAGTGTTATTTCACGCACGCCATGTTCATCCTTGACCTATGTATGAACGAAACATTTATAAGTCAAATTCAAATTTCTTAATTTACGTCTTACCCGCAAGAAATCTTGTGCTGCGGTTTTTGTATTACTTGCGAATCGGATAGGAGCTAAACGACCGCACTATTTAGAAATCATTATGTACTGAATTGGACATTATTGCTTTCATTAGTAATTACCAATTTAATTGTCCTTGGTAAGCTGCGAAACATTTTATATACACTCTATAATTTTTAATTTTAATTGTTTTGGGATCGATTGTTTTATTTGGAACTCAATTTGTGTAGTTATGTCACTATCGATAATTATCGATAAATTACACCACACAGCATAAAATTAATATTTTTCTTAATCAATGGTAAAATAAATATATTTATATAAATTAAAAATATGTCTAAAAAATTTATTAACAAACTTACTCACAAGTAAAATAATTTACGCTTAACCGAAATGCGCCTATAAATTTTCTACAGATATCAAACAGTTTCGACCGAGTTTAATATGTAAATACTTGTAATAAAATAATAATCAGAACTACACAATATGTTATTTCTGAACAGCGTACTAGCCGGATCCTTCCTCTTTGAACATTGCCATTCACACAAAAGTTATCGATACATTTTGCTATCGGTGTCAGCGCAACAGCTGTTTTGAGCGCTCATTTGTTTAGTGTAAACTGGCTCGCCAAAACAAACAGGTGTCATTTGCTTACATGAATTGCAATTAATTTTGCACTTCCGAAAGCACAAAACGTAATCAAAACAAAAGGTAAGCAAAGGCCGACAATCTAAAGTGCAATAATTACTTTATCCATCTTCATATTGAGTAACAACAAAGCCACCATTATTGCACTGGTATTGTACACATGTACGCGCATACATACATAGATATGTATGTATAATGTACTTACTAAATAAATAAATATAGAACACGTTTGATAATCTTATCAGCTGCCAAAGCGTTTTGTATGCAATTATCAAGCGACTAGTGGAATTATTGTTTCAGTTATTCATTTGAAGCGCGAGAGTGTGGCGGTGTTGACACGCTACGCATAAACTAAACTCAATTAAATAAGCTTTCATTTTAGTTGTGCTCAAATCGGCGGCACAATGCGCCCATTTTCTGGCAGTGATTGCTTAAATCCCGTCAAGGATTGCATCAACCGCGCCTTTGGCAACAAGGAGCCCTGGCAGGTGGTCGCAATCACAACAACAACGGTTTTGGGCGGCGTTTGGATATGGACGGTTCTCACCAGAGACGAAAGTAAGTTCCAGTTTAGTTAGGAGCCGCATTCTCAATATATTTTCCAACTCCCTGTCAATTATACTAATCCATCAAATAATCTTATCAGCCCCCCACTGTGAGTGTCTTATATATGTATGTGCTGTTTATTCATATTTATGTAAGAAACATTCCACAAGTGCGAGTACTTTGAACTTTATTAAAGCAGGCATTAACTACTCGACCTATGCTCCATGCTCTTTATAATATAATCGGGCTAATAGATTATGCATAGATTACTTATGACTAATGAAACGATTGAGTGCAAAAAACTTGGGTTTCTGTTGAGCATCGTAAAACGAAAAGTTTTGAATACATAGACCTGTTTATATCTCCATTCAACTTTCGCCAAATCTTTGCGAATTGCAGATCTGATGGTTGATACGAGGTCTAAAAGTGTTGCGTATCATATGTACTTATTTTTCTGACTATTCATGCTTTTTCTTCTAACATATCATTTCATAACTTTTCCTACTGACCCAGTCCGATATCTAAGGCTAGACCTTTATCAGTCTATTTAGGTGGCACCACTTAATAACAACAAAGCTTACAAGTATGAGTAATATTATTGACTTTTCAATGCTCATAAGTAAAATTGGTGTACCCAGGGAACTTCGAACACTTACCACACTTAAAGTGTTTTTTTGCTGTTTCATAATTCTTTCGGCAATTTATCAAACTTCTACTTTTTGGTTTTGTTTCTGATCAATAGCTGCCTGGCTACCGTTTCGTGTGTGTATTAACAATTGTTTTATTATAACTTAAGTTTTCCACTTGATAAGCATGAGTTCACATCGTTGATATGAACTTATCAGCTGATATGAATTTCTATTTCATCGGTTAATTTTAAAGTAAAAATAGCCATCGAACAATTATATAAAAAATAACGGAAGCTATCGAAAATCCTTTTATCAGAACTTTTGATTCCATTATTTGACATCTTTTTCAGGTCTGTACGTGCGCGGCAAGCGTCAGTTCTTTAAGTTGGCCAGGAAGCTGCCGGCCGTTCGCCGACAGGTGGAGACCGAACTGAGCAAGGCTAAGAACGACTTCGAGTCGGACATCCAGAAGAACAACCAGCATTTGACGTACTCTGTGCGTCTGCCGGAGAAAGGTCTAACGAAGGAGCAAATTCTGGGCCTGGTGGATGATCATCTAAAGACTGGTCACTACAGTTGGCGCGATGGACACGTCTCTGGCGCTGTCTACGCGTACAATCCGCAGCTGGTGGAGCTTGTCACAGAGGTTTATGGCAAGGCGTCGTACACAAATCCATTGCATGCCGATCTATTCCCAGGCGTGTGCAAAATGGAGGCTGAGGTGGTGCGCATGGCATGCACTCTGTTCCATGGCAATAACGACAGTTGCGGCTCGATGACAACCGGCGGCACGGAGTCCATTTGCATGGCAATGAAGGCGTATCGTGATTATGCACGCGAGCACAAGGGCATCACCAAACCAAACATTGTGGCGCCACGCACGGCTCACGCAGCCTTTGATAAGGGCGGCCAGTACTTCAATATACACGTGCGCTACGTGGACGTCGATCCGAAGACCTACGAGGTGGACATGAAGAAGTTTAAGCGTGCCATTAACTGTAACACTGTTATGGTAAGTAAGGATCGCTCTTTACTGTGAACTTGTCTAATGTTGTTTTGTTCTTTTGCAGTTGGTCGGCTCAGCACCCAATTTCCCCTATGGCACCATTGATGACATCGAGGCTATTGCTGCTTTGGGTGTTAAGCACAATATACCTGTGCATGTGGACGCTTGTCTGGGCAGCTTTGTGGTCGCTTTAGTGCGTAATGCTGGCTATCAGCTGCGCCCCTTCGACTTTGCGGTGAAGGGCGTTACCAGCATCTCTGCCGATACGCATAAATATGGCTTTGCGCCGAAGGGCTCGTCGGTCATTATGTACTCGCAGAAGAAGTACAAGGATCATCAGTTTACGGTCACAACCGATTGGCCTGGTGGCGTTTATGGCTCGCCAACGGTTAATGGCTCCCGTGCTGGTGGCATCATAGCTGCTTGCTGGGCTACGATGTTGAATTTCGGCTATGAGGGATACCTGGAGGCCACCAAACGCATTGTGGACACGGCGCGTTACATCGAGGCGGGGTAAAGTACCTTTATACCCTAAACACTCCTCTGTGAACTTTGTTAATGAGTTGTATTGATTACAGCGTACGTAAGGTCGATGGCATCTTTATCTTTGGCAAGCCGGCCACTTCTGTTATTGCCATGGGCTCAAATGTCTTTGATATTTTCCGACTATCGGATGCGCTCTGCAAACTGGGCTGGAGTCTAAATCCACTTCAGTTCCCCTCCGGGTATGTGCTGGCATTCAATAAACTTTGGACACTTATTAAGCTCTTTCATTACCTTGCAGCATTCACATCTGCATCACAGACATGCACACCCAGCAGGGCGTAGCGGATAAGTTCTTGGCTGATGTGCGCACCTGCACGGCGGAGATTATGAAGGATCCTGGTCAGCCTGTGGTAGGCAAAATGGCATTGTATGGCATGGCCCAGAGCATACCTGATCGCTCGGTTATCGGCGAGGTGACACGTCTCTGGCTGCACTCCACGTACTACACGCCCGAACAGTGAAATACTCGCTATATATATGATCCGCCATATAAAACAACAACAAGAGTTATGCATTCCTAGTGCAAAAATCCATACCACCCTACAAAATACAAAACTTAATGTCGTTATTGTTCTAACTCAAACTACCTATATAGCATTTATATCGATGCTTTTATAATTTATTGTTAGTGGCGCAATCCACGGCACAAAGTGTTTGTTATTGAAATTTATTGAGATCAATCTACATATGTATTTGTCTGAGAAGCTAACCTATGTTAAAGTGTAAAGTGCTTATTTTGTATACCAATTAAACTTTTCTATGTGATTGCTTAATTACTGTAGTTTAAATAAATATTTACAAGTGTATCTATAATTTCTTTAGCTGTATATAGATAACAAACAGTAAATGAATTGGAAAGAGCCCTGTATAGCAAATTTAATAGACTGAGTAGACGTTTGATCTGCCAAAAAAAACTTGTTCTTTTTAGTTTATTTATTATAATATTACGTTAACAATTAAAACTATCAGGTAATTGGGAATTAACTGAGCAATAGCATCCGGGGCCTTCAGCTTATTCTTTCTAGTTAGTACAATTTTCTAGCTGAAAAACATTTTTGGATGATTGCAAACTATTTTATTATCTAGTTTTTTATACAATATTGTTTTTGCATTTTTACTGGTATTTTCTAATTTGATTCAATTCTTAGTAAATAGCTCAGCGATTGTTTTCACCATGAAAACATTTTCGATTTTTATACAATATTGTAAGCATATTTACTAGTATTTTTATACCAGAGGGTATTATCATTTTGTTTCGAAATCTTTAATGGAGTGAAAAGACGTTTCCGACCCCACAAAGTATATAAATTCCGAATCAGCATGAATAGCCGAGTCGATATAGCGATGCCCGTCTGTTTCTATGCAAGCTAGTCTCTCAGTTGTAAGGCTATCGGGATGAAACTTGGCACAGATCCTTCTTTTTGCTGCAGACAGTACCTATGTCGAAACCGGCCGGATCGGACCACTATAACATATAGCTGCCATAGGAATGATCGGTCGAAGAATATGTTTTTGTATCTTGGTTAATAAAAATATCCTCACCAACCTCACCCAAACCGAGTCTCTGAAGAGTTTATACAATCTGATTTAATTTTGTCAAAATCGGACTACTATATCACACATCTGCCATAGGATCGGGTGAAAAATGAGTGTTTGAATGAAAAACTTTTTGTTTATACAAATATTACATCCAAACTAAGTGAGAGTTTTATTATACTTCATATAGTTTCCTATCATTTTATTAAAATCGGACCACAGGAGAAAATTTAGATTTTTATAAAAAGCATTGCTATATAGGGTATATAGCTTCGGCACGCCGAATATGGCAGTTCTTTCTTATTTCTAATTATATTTAATTCATAGTACATAGCTCTACGATAGTTTTTACCAAGAAAACATTTTCGATTACCTGCCATAATTTAGTAATTATTTTTAAACAAATTTTTTGTATACATTTTTTCAACCATTTGCCATAATTAATGTCCACGTGTGGGTGACCCGATCCGGTCTGATCTTTGTCTATTTTACCTAAGGTTTGCCACGCGTCGGTGTTATAATTTAGTTGCTGCTGCTGCACATTCGACACGCCCATTTCCTGTCTTTGTAGTTTATGCAAGTTTCTTAGCTGGTTTAAATAAATTTCAGTGGCGGAAGCATCTATTTCAATGGCTGCGGCGAATGCGACTCATTTATTTGTGATAGCACGCGTCAGGTGTCAAAGTAACTCAAAGTGTTGGCGTTTCGATTTGGCCAGCAACAAGTGTCGGAGCCAAAGAGCTCCACAGACACATCGGAGTCGCCATAAACAATAAAAGCAAGCAAACAACAACTAAAGCGTTACATTTTCACACAGCTGTGCAACAAATGAAACCTGTCACACATTAACAGGCGTCAGTCAAAATCATCCACACCCACGCACACACCACACACTTATACACACACACGCCTTCGATTCTTCAGCTCCCCATACAAAAGATTCCCAATTTAGTTGACCAAAAGAAAAAAGTTTAACCTGAGCCAGGCAGCCAAAATAAAACCGGTGTTGCCAAAAAACAAAAAACAAAAAACATAAAAAACGTTTCTGTATAAACATTTTCATAAACACACAAAAAGCGCAACGGCAGCGCTGCACAGTGGGCCCGAAACGTACATTTAACGATCATAATCTTAACATTTTATGGAATTTGCATATTTTACTCGATGTTGTAAAATAAAATGCATTTGTCAAAACTCAAATACGTTTAACTTAACCAAGTTACTAAGGGTCACAGTTTGAATTTCGTAACGTCAGCGCCGGCGTCAGCAGTCAGCGTCGACGCAGACGCCGACGCACAGGTTGAGCGGCTCACTGTTCGCTCGTTGCGGGGCTTCGTCTCCGGCTGCCTCTCCATTCGCTACGCGTCCGTTGCGAGCGCCAGTCGCAGTCGTCGCGAGTGTTAAGTAGCTTGATAAAAATATTGTTTTGAAAAACCTGCTTTAAAAATATTAAAAAACAAACATTTATGAAATATTATAAAATGCAAAATTAATTAAGGGCTGCTTTTCAAATCGCAACACTTTGAACTTTGACTTTTTGCACAGGTCAGCAGTTTGTTATTTTATAAGTATTCTTTGTTAACGTCAACTTTATGTGGCGCTCCTTTAGCATCCAGAATTCTGCTGAAAAACAATGAAAGTGCTACTTTAATATACATGTGTGTGTGTGTGTGTGTGTTTGTGTTTGTGTTGTGACGTCAAGTGCACTACTCTACTATAGTATATTCTGCTGATTAATACGAATAGCAAAAGTAATGCACTTCAGTGTTAAAGTGTCATTCAAAAGTCTCAATTGATCAGCTACTGCTTTAAAGGAATAAAGAAGCTTTGTTGATACTCCAAGGTAAGCAAACTTGCAACCTATCAAAGTTCCACTTTATATACTATACAATATTTATATTGAGAAACCAAGCAAACTTCTAATCAGTCTTTGGCGATTCTGGTATAGCGTATAATAGCCAATTATAGAGTGATCAAAGCGGCAAATTTGATGCATGATAGAAAAAAAAAGATAAGGCAACACCTTTAGTAAATACTTGGAAGGAAACAAAGGTCCAAAATACATAAGCAAACAACTAAAATTGTGTTTTCAGCTTATTGACAACTGGTTTTAAAGTTGAGCTAATTTGCAAACAAATAGACAGGCAGATGGAATATTAAATAAATATTTACATGCGAGCTTTAAGCTGACTGGGAATGTAAGAAACTATATAATAGGTAGCATATAATTAGAAACTATAAAATTCAAGATATTCAGCTGATAAAATTATAATTTCCAAATGAAAATGTTGACTTATACTTTTTAGATAATATTTATAAATAACATTTATCAATGATAAACTTCCTTTTGTTGATAAAAAAGTCTCAGGTTTGTTATTCTTACACTTTAACCAGCTGTAATTAATATAAAGTTGACTTTTATGCCGCTTTCAATTCAGTTTCCAGAATAACCATATACTTCTCTTTAATAATGCAATCTATTTATACCTTTGAGCATATCATATTTCTACCCATTCAGCAGCTTCCTTATCTTCAGTCTCAATTTCAATGCAGTCTCGGCATATCGGCTGGCAGAATGTATATTTATGTACTCAATACCAGATATCGTAATAAATATTTACAATATGTCTACGTATGTGCTTTATCGTATTACTGCGCAAAATATGTTCGATATCAGATTATTGAAATTCTCAGGCCTCAGCTGCTGGCTATGAGAATGTTTACATCATTCAGCTGGAGCCTAAGGCCGCGGAAAGATAACAGTCCAAGTACTAAGTAGTATCTTCTCTTTGAATTTCCATTTTATCTAGCTCTGCGCAAATTAGATAAGATATGAATGCGTACATATAAAGTATATATCTTCTGTTGCTCCAGTTTTCAAGCCCCAAACCGATAAAATGTTTTTTGGCGTTCAATTTGTTTGATATGCGTTCGCATGCAAAGGCACAATCAGCGAACCCCAAACTACTCCTGGCCATTATCCATGTATCTGGGTAGCATGGTCAGATAAAGTACCCAACACTACATGCACATATGGCAGCGCTCCCCAATCCATCAGATACATGTGTTTTTGCGGCGCACATTTCCATGACAACCGCACGTTGGACATAACAAGCTACAGCTATAGTTGTTTTCCATATGAAAACAGCAACAATAACAATAACAACAACAACAACAACAACAACCGGCGCGACGGTGGGCAACTCCCCAAAGGACGTCCAGCGGCTAGTTGGGTGGTTCTCGGCGGGTCTCGCTTGTGTGGTTACCAGGGCGCGGCCCTTAATGCCTGGCGTCATGTTACCATTTATAGCCAACTTGTTCCTAGAACTTTCGCCTGCTCCTTTTTGTGTTTAATCGATAACTTGCAAATGGTTTGAGAAATTTACTTACTTTACTGCCTTTATCCTTGGGCTTTCCCAGACATTTCTCCGCTAATTGCAGATCGGGGCTAAGTAATCAACCGATTTGACTGAATGTATATTTGGGGACCTCCGAAGTTGCGGGTGGCCCGGTAGTTGTTACTCCATTTGACTTTGATTTAGGTTGGTGTTAATTAGGTTTTCGTATTTTTGCGACGCAGTTAAACAGTGTGAAAGGCAGGCAACTTGTAAGTGTGCATAAAATCTAAAATGTATTTGGGTTTATGTAGATTGTAGATGTGTGTAATTGCCCTCAGTTAGAGACGGGCATGAGAAAAGCGACAGCACTGAGCAGAAAGTTAAAAATCACAACAAAATTAAGGAAATTGAAAACCGAAAGCAGCACAAATACTGTGTTTAACCCTGTTCATCTATCTTTGGAAAATCTACCCTCACGGACGGAAAACTGTTGTATGAAACTTGAAAAATCTACTCCCATCCGTCACCAAGGACGTTAAATGGGCCTAAGGTCAAATGTGTGCCTAACTTCTTCATACAAAAACTCATAAGGCACGGGAGGAAAAGAATGGTTAGTTATATTGGATTATTTCTTACATTCTTATCCATGCAATAGCAATGTGCCACAACGATGTGTGCTGGGGTACACCTAGTATATTTTAAAAAGAACTTGAAATATGCATATTACTTTCTATAACTTAATAAATAACATTGATACAAATGAAAGTGGCAAAACTAGAGCATTTTCATTAGACCCAATAAATTGACTGATTGGAAATCTAACTGAAAAGTAGTTTTCTTGCATGGAAAGCTTTTATACAAATTTGTAGCGAGTTGAACAATATCACTCTAAATTGTTTCTCAAGTTTCGTTTTGCTTTGGGCCCCTTCAAAAAAAAAAATAAAATAAAAAAATACTAAAAATTCAAAGCATATTCGATTTGCCAACGCAAATATCGTAGTATACGAATATTCCATGCATATTTGCAACGCTCCAAAAAATCCAATAAACGGCAATCACAAGAGCTAGCAAAATGCTTTGCATGCCCACGATACCATGCACATATGTATTCACATTAGCATATATATGTATAGATGTATAGATGATATGTATAGGTATGAATATGTGTACCGCGAAACGGGCAAGGCACATTCAAGTGCAATTAACATCAGATCTCCATCGCAATCGTTGCCATTTTTTTTTGTTTTTTGCCAAGTTTATTGACAAGTCTCGCACTTGGTTGAGTTAGGAGGATCGCGTTAGCTATAGATCGTTGTAATAACTCGTAACAACTCATAACACGCGACTAGAACACGCCTCTGAAAGGTTTTCGCTGCGAGTTTCTATGTAACCTTCAAGATCGTGACGTGTAGACGACTTCTGAGCCAGACGCAGAGCCAGAGCCAGATCCAGAGTCCGATTCTCAACAGAAAACGACAAAAACAACAAATGAGCAAATAAATACAGAGCTCAAGTGATTGCCAAATGACATCAGCATTGGTGCTGAGAACAAAAGCACGCTTCAAAATGTTGTAGATACTCAAACGTACTATGTACAACAAAAAGTATCTTGTAGTTTGCATAGCGCACAGCCGACAGGTGCTAGAGAGTTTTCTATGCCAGTGAAAGCCGCGAAAGAAGCTTCAAGGTGATTTCAATTCTTTTTGTTTTGTTTTTTTTTTTTGATTTTCTCTCTATCTGTTTTTTGGCCAACATTCATAATTTATATTAATTATAAACAAAAGCATCATCAGCACCTGTGTGCTTTGAGATACTTTGCGGTGACTTTGTTGTTGGTAATGCGAGATGTCAGCTTGAGAACCGCATGTTCAGCTAATTGATCTGTGACTAAACGTGTGGTTCAGAGGAAATGCCTCAGGTTACCTGGTATATAGATTATATATATTTTATATATATATCTACAATTAAGCTGGCAATTAACTCAAACTGGCGATTTTCAGTTGAGCGTGATGACAAATTGTTTTGTTGTTCCCGTTGATTGGTTAAAAAACATTTTTAATTGACTTTGGCCAATCTAATGAAATCTATAATAAAATAAATTAAATTGCTGGGGGCTTAGATTAGCAATTAAGTCATTTAAGATAGTTCAGCTTATTTCAAGAGTTTTTTCCATTGCAAGGTAGATAAAACTATAAAAAAAATACTCTAAAAAAGTGTTTGCTCTAAATATTATCAGGGGAAATCAGTTTATTAAGTGAGTCTCGAAAAAACGGCTTGAAATGTATTGACTTGGACTCGGTTGAATGAAAACTATCCAAACATACCCTGAACAAGGAAATCGCTTGATAATTCAATCTAAAATAGGCACACAAAGTCAGGAACGGTTTGGAATGATAAGTACTCGAAAATGAGTACAGGCCACACTTAAAATTGTTTTGTAAAACTGAAAAATGTCAACATTTCGATGGGTTTAGGCAATTGCTTATCTCTCTAATGGAGTGTGATAAAACCGAATACCTAGGTCACTGATTTCTCGATAGCTTATCGTAGTTCTGTACAGTTCTGTTCCAGTAGACATTGCCGACTGTTTAATGTGCCACAGAGTTAGCCCAAGAGTGCAACATGTGGCAAGCCTTAGAGAGCAGTGAGTTCGTCATGAACTGGTAAGCCGACACCAAAGACGACAACCCCACGTGACCTTCAGACTTGTGTCCATGTCGACTGCGTCCACAGTGTGTCAGTTCTCAGTTCTCACTTGAGTTCTCAGTTCTCAGTTCTCACTCTCATTCCCTCTTTGGTTATGTGTGCCAAGCCGAAAGTGATGCGATGCCACAAACCCGCTCGAAGGTGAAACTTGGCCACTTGGAACGGCGCAGCAGCTGCTGCATTTGCTGGCCAGGGAGACAAACAGCATGCAACTTCTAGATAGACAGCTGCCACACTTGACAGACATTTTCCATATTAGATTCGAGCTGGTTTTGTATCTTTAGTTTTCTGCTGAGCTCTGCGGTTGGTCAGTGATCCCTCGAACCTGTTCAATTCGCTCTAGTTACTCATGACATTGAAAGATCATGACAAAGTGCAGGCCTCTTAATTACTTGCCATGAATTGAATTATAAGCCATAAATTAGAGCTCAAATTTGGGCACTCTTATCGGCATATATTTCACATACAGCCAGTTAACAAATATATATACCTCAAGGCGCGTGCTCGAAAACACATAAGCCTTTAAGCTCGTATTGTGTGCGTGGGAGTTGGAAATTGTATTAAAAATAATATAAAAAGAGTCTGAGCTTCAAAAATAAATAAATTGCTTGTGCGTCAACATATTAGTATTTTTTGAGTGGGTGCAAAAATGTTGTCAAACAAATTTACATTGAAAATTATACTTAAGTGATTCAGCGTCTTAAATCAGTTGTATTTCAAAAATGCCAAAGTTGAAATTCACACAGGAATACAACTCAATCAGAAATCTTAGCATTCGAATTATTATTAGTCAGTTGTCACTCTAACAATGTACAACTAGTTTAAGCTGCCAATAAGGTAGTACAGCACAAGTTAAATAAATATTAAAATAAATTTTTAAAAAATTAAGATAACTTTGAAACCAAAGAACAAATATTTTTTAACCAAAATGAATATGAATGAAAATCCAATCTTCCCTATCTCTATAAATTATTATTTTGATTATGCATATCCGTAGAATTCTAACAGAGACAACTTTATTTCAGCTCCGCGTCTTTTAAGTGGTTCCAAGTGTTCCTAACTTAATTATAGACATGCGCAGCCCCAAGCCAATCTCGGGTAGATTAGTCACTTGGCGCAATCTATTGGTATTCTGGGCACGTACGCCAGAGCTGCCCCTGCACCAATATGGTAGATATAAGTAAGTGTCCCATTCATATGCATAATAAAATCAAGCCACTTGCGCATGTAGTAGCTGCCAAATGGAACGAGATACTTTTATGAGTGCGGCGCAAAAGCCTTTCAACTCAAATGATGCACAATACTAACATAAATATTTGGTTTTATCCAGCTAAATGGTATTGGCATAAATTAAGATAGTCGAACACAATTTACAACAAGCGGGGAAAACGAATTGAGAGGACAGTAGAATTATACGAGTGCAAAAGCAACTTGTTAATTCTATCTAATATTTAATTTATGACGCTGTTAGAGCTGGAAAGCCTTCGATAGTTTCGATATTGAGAATTTGTAAACAACTTAAAGGGTAACTTTTATATACTACCTATGATTATAAATATAGAAATCAATACAATCATTGCGAGGATTAAGATACAGGATATTAATCAAAGCACAGATATAATTGGATGATATGGGCTGAAGAAAAGGCCATCGATACTATCGAAAGTATAATCGATTATTTGATTACACTCTAGAGTATCTATCTATTTATCTATTTAGATATTGACAGGCGTGTTATTAGATTAATTTATGATGCTATCATTGTGTTTATGTGGAAAGCCTTCGATAGTTTCGATATTGAGAATTTGTAAACAAGTTAAAGGGTAACTTTTATATACTACCTATAATTAAAAAGTTTATAATATAAACATAGAAAATAATTCATTCATTGACAGCATAAAGATATAGGATATTAATCAAAGCATAGATATAATTGGCTGTTATAGTATCGATAGTGAACAATAATATCGATAGTGGCTGAAGAAAAGTCCATCGATACTATCGAAAGTATCATCGATTATTTGATCACGCTCTAGGCAATGCGTATCTATCTATCTATCTATCTATCTATTTAGTTGTAGCTTCATTTAGATATTGACAGGCGTGTCATTAGATTAATTTATGATGCTATCATTGTGTTTATATGTGGGTTCAATTACAAGATACAGTGTGCTGTAGATAAGCAGTAGTTGAATAATTTATCTGTGCTTACCACAACTTGTCTGTCATGAAGTCCATTACGTTAAGAACCAACATAAAGGCGCATAGACCAAAACACTTTGGAGGCCGGGCCATTAAAATAGCCAAATATGGCATAATTA
Organism: Hirtodrosophila confusa; assembly: GCA_035043065.1. NCBI lineage: Eukaryota > Metazoa > Arthropoda > Insecta > Diptera > Drosophilidae > Hirtodrosophila > Hirtodrosophila confusa. The sequence goes on along the minus strand of JAWNNI010000035.1, from coordinate 53,139 downwards.
GAAGAGAAGCGTTAATTGATATTTGAACAGTCAGTCAGCTCAAGAGCCAAATGACCAAAAGCAACAACCAACAAACTCAAAAATAAAATTGGCAAACAGACAAACATTATTTTTATTTTTGCGGTCTCTGACAATGTTGAAAGCTTGTCGAACGCAAAGATCAACAAAGAGACTACAATATTAATAATGATGATAATGATGATGATGATGATGGTGATGGGGCTGGTGGAAGATACTTTATATACGAGTACGCTTTTTCAATTGCTCAGACCGAGCTCAGTAATGGAACTTAATGTTCACTTTCATTCGCAATTAAGAGCGACTGCAAATTCTCAGTCTCGTTTCGACATTCGAGCGTGTCGGCCATAAGATACAATTGATCTGCTTGCAGATACATTACGAACTTGCACTGCAAACTAAGCGAACATTAGCGGTAATTAATTGGCTATTTGTGAAATGTAACCAATCAATCTCTACGGTTCTCTCCCTCTTTGCCTCGTTAACATTGCGTGAGCCGAGCCCAAAAAGAAAGACCCGTCAAATCGGCATCTAACTTTAGACGATTTCATCATATTCTGTTTTGCGTTCGTTTTGCGTATTCATTAGATACATGCGGTTGTTGTTGTTGTTGCTGTTGCTTCAGTTATTGTTACTGCTTTTAGCTTTTTTGCAAATTAGCTAATATGCGCTTAGTCTCATTGGTGAATGTTTATTTTGAGGTCTGTTCGTCATCAGCATTGAGTTTTGTATCTTTGAGATACGTAAGCGCAAGCTCATCACACTCTGCGCCTGCATTCAAGCTTCGTTTGCATAACATTTAGATTAATATCTACGCTCATATTTGTTAAACATGCTATATTTTTATAGAAAAAGTTTGATGTTCATAATCGAGTTACGAAACTAAACAAAATTGGTAGTGAAGGAGCAGATTGTGTCATTAGATTGGCTTATAGTGCTTACAGAACTGATAATAAATAATTATAATTGTAAAGTAAATAAAACTTTTCCTCATTTACTTGCATAAATAATAGATTGTGAGTAAACGCGCTTAAAGTTTTTGATTCAGTAAATGTATAAATCTTATAGTTGCAAAATTAATTAATAAACTATTAAAAATATTCAATAATAGATAATTCATAAAGTATAATCGACACAAACTAATCATTTCTGATTAAATTGGCATCATTAAATCCAAAAAAATGTTGATTATTGAGACAGTCTTGGGATAAATTAGCGATATGTGTTTCCAAGACGTTTTAATAAGCATAATTTATAGGTTCAGTATTAAACACACACACCTTAAATCAACAAAACTGAAAACTGCAGTCTGTGTTCACATTTCACTAAACAAAAAATTAAATTCAAATCTCACGCTCTGACCTTTTGCAGATACGACTACGAATAATGTGGAGGAGTGAACCTGGGAGACAAACTTAAGACACCCACAGACGGCACTCTAAGCCAGGCTTAAATTATACGGCAGGCTGCAAGCATTTCCATATGATTTTGGAGATAATGTGAAAAACTTGCAGCAAAAAAAATTAACAAAAATAAAAAACGAATTTCAAATGTGAACCAAACAAAAAATCAGCAACAAAAGCCACTCAACATTTTTTTCGGCTCAAAAGTTTCGCGTGCAATAAATAAAAAAAGGAATTGTGAAAACAACCAAAAAAAAAAGCAACAAAAAAAACATTAGGCAAAATTATTACTAAAGTTTTTGAAAGTGCAGTGAAAACGAAATATGATTAATTAGCAAATGAGGTAAAAATCATTAATGTATAAATATTGAAGCAAAACGCTTGCATGTAAGCGAAAGATTTTCGCGGCGCGTTTTTAATCGCTCGCGGCGCGACACAAACGCGGCACAAAACGCGAGCGTTTTTTTTGGCTTTTCGCGGAAGCCTTAAAAAGTGTAAAAAAAAAAAACATATAATAAATTTGAGCAGCGAGTTCATTGCATAAATTAAGTGGCTGCCACGTCTCAGCTCGGATTTCATTGTGAAAATGGAAATAGCAGCATCAACGGAGCCGCGCCAGCTGGAGGCGATTTTTATCGCCACGCCGCCTTGCACACCCCTCATCACCTCCCTAACCCGCACGACAACGCCGCGCGATCTACCAACCATGTATCACTTTGATTTTGGTAAGTTACAGCCAAACAGCCAATCAGCCAATACAAAAATTAATGTTAATTCAATCATTAAGTAGCCGGGCCACTCTGGGGCATCCCGGCAATTAGCATAAGTATCTAAGCACCTTCGTACTGCATTGGAGTGCCACTCAAGTGCAATGCTCTTTTATGAATTTATGCAAACTGAAAACAAAAATAAAACGTTAAACAAAATGCCGGCTTTATAATTGGCTAAGAGCGAGGCAATTCGAGTGGAGTTGCTTTGAGTTAAGTTGAGCCAACTTCCGCGCAGGCGCATGCACACATTGGAGAAGGAAGTGCTTTGAAAACAGCTTAGAAAAAATATATTTAAAATATAAAAAAAGATATATAAATATAAGAGCTCATGCAGATGGCGTGCATATTTTTGGAAGCATAATAAAATGACAAATAAAACATCTAACGTAAATCAATCAAATACAAAAATATCCGAGAATCAGGCACTTAAAATACCATTAAATTTGAGGAAATGTAAATAACAATTTTAATGACAGAAAATAGAAACGAAAATAGCATAGAGTAGTAATAAACAAGTAAGAATATTGCAGTCGGACGTACCCGACAGCGGAATTTGGTTTCTTATGGGGTGGGAAAAAGATGTGAAAAAAAACGTAGTCTGTATTCTAATTTTTCAAATTTTTTGATGCAAATCTGTCAAGGAGGTCAACATTAGTCTGTATGACAAATTTGATGACTCTAGCTTAAAATAAAATATTGAGAATGGCGGGGAGAGGGTGGGGTCGATCTTGACACTGTATAAACTAAGGGAGTAGACCAACATTTGTACCAAGTTTGGTTGACCTAGCTTCAAGGGTGTGGAAAAAAATAGCGTTCATACGGACGGACGGACAGACGGACATTTCACAACCTAATATACTCTTTTTCCAACATTTTTTTTTTGAAACTAAAAGAAACCAAAAATTTCTTTTAGAAATGAACTTGTTTAAATAAGCTTACAACTTTTTCATCTTTTGCAACTAATAGTTGTCAAACTATTAACAATGTAATTTAAATTAATTGATCAGTTGAAAACTAGCCAGACTTGCCATAGCACACGATTATGATTAATAGAGTGTTAAATATTTTAATTGTTTAACAATTAATAACATTGGCTGCGGTGCAAAACTTTCTACAACTTTGCACATCGAATGACATCAGAAAGCATTGCAAATAATTTTATTGTGTATATGAAAAAGCAGAATGCAAAAACAATACCAAACGTGGGAGGCATTTAAACAAATACAAATACAAAGAAAAAAAAGAAAAAAAGAAGCCAAGTAAACGACGAAGAACAAACAGAACGATGACATGTCTAACTATGTCAATTTCCATTTAAAGCCGCCAAAATTGACATAAATTCATTTTAATTAAATTAAATATAAAAGTCCACGAAACAAAGCAACGCAATTTGAAGACATTTCACAAAATGTCACTCTATATTTATACATATATCTTTTTATGTTCTCCCAGCGGAAGGCATTAATTAAATATATTTTTAATATATGTAGTACTTGAGCAGGGCCTGACAGAAATCGAGCGTTGAATATTTTATAATCCAGTCACGTTTCAAAACTGCGTGCCAGTTTTAACTAATGCCTCAATATCATATCGTATGTGAATAATATAAGCTATTGGCTATATGTTCAGTGTCACATATCTGGTTTATACGCGTCTTGTAATGGGATTTCTTCATGTTTGGCTTAAATGCGCGCTTCTAACTGGGCCCTTAGCGTCTAACAGTATCTGCCTGGTTGAGCACTGGGCGTGACCCACTTTCCAACCCACTTAACCCACTAGATACAAGACTCACATTCAGACAAAAGCACTTTAAATTTCCTTGACATTGAACTACATTTAACCGATCTACACGTATAGTAGTATACCCACACTGCATATGTACAATCTACTACTATAATGGAGACAAATTCCAGTTTGATTTGCACATAGAATGAATTCCAAAGTCAAAATACCAGTTTCCAAAGATTTGCACCGTAATTCATTTGACAGCAGACGCAATAACAAACAGCAAAATTTATTGCTAATTCATAAAAAGTATTTGGTATTGGCAAATTGTAGTTGTATTGTTATTCGCACGTCTTCAAAACCAGTTTTGGTATTGCCACCTTATGACAGATGCAATACAAAAACTTCTCTAAATTTCTGGGGATGCTCCGATTCCGGATCTGTCTACATAAATCTCGGACAACTAAACTTTACAACCTCTCAAACATTGCCGTTTCAGTTTTTAAATAATTGCTTAGCATTTTTCAGCATACAAATAATATACAAAAAAGCGTTACTGCAAAGCTGTGCAGCTCAAGCGCAAAGCTTGCGGAAAGCTTTTTCAAAAGCACTGTGCAGTGTTGCTGTGCTGCGCCAAGCGACTACTTTTTTCGCTGTACAAATAAATAGTGCATTTAAATTACCAGATTATGTAGTATTTAGTAATTAATTAAATAAAATTCAATTTAAATGTTAAATGTTATGTGTTAATTGAAACTTGTGTACACTAACTGATTTATTTTCCAGCAGCTTTAATTATCTATAATCAAACACTTAATACAAAAAATTCATTATTTAGTATATTATTTTGACCCATTTAATCGTACTCTTACACGCACATTTGGCTATTTTGCCCTCTTAACCTGTGAACTTTTCCCAGCCCAGCCTAGTCCACAGCAAATCAATAATTACCTACCTCAATTATCGACACACAATTTCCAAACAGACAATCTAATGCAAAACTGAAACAAACAATCTATCGATACAAAATAGTTCACACTTTCTAAAAAGCAATCAACAAGAGCAACAATGATAAATACAGAGCCAACTAACAAATAAATCAACATCAATTTGTATTAACAACAATGACAACAACAACAAACACACAAAATTACTGAACTGAAAACAGAACAGAAAATTGTGCAATCTGCAAAATGCGTTCAAAAAGCGAAAAACAAAAGCCCAGAAAACAAACAACAATAACAACAATAATGTTAAAGGGGAGCGCCAATGAACTGAAATGGTTTCATTACAACACGGCTGGGCGGGGAGTGCGGTGCAGTGCGAGCGGATGACTAGCGAGTGAAGACTGGAAGAAATAGAACTTAATTAGTAGCAAATACGCCGAAAAGTTGTTGCTACGAAAGCGTAGTGTTTATGAAGCGACAAAGAGCGGAAGAGAGAGAGTGCTCTTTTTTTTACACTTTTCAAAACTAGTGAGACTTTCCAGTAAGATTTCAACTCGATATCAATATCGATTCGTTTAAAAATACATAGTATTATTCTCTACGCATTATTCTCAACTGTGAATAAGCCGCCTTACCCTTTAAATATATTTTTCCTACACTGCATAAATTTGTTTTCAGTGTATTCACGCATATTAAACATTGAATGCGTTTTGCTCATAAAAATTGAGTTCATTTTGTCCGCCTTGCTCCCAAAATGCCACCCAACCAACCAAGTGCACTATTTATAAGCACGCGCCCTTTCTTTTCGCCTTTGGGGCTGCCGTGAAAATCTTTGAGAGCATCCAAGTAGAGTGCAACATTCAACATTCAACATTTATTTTCGTCTTGCCCGAAGCGTGACAATTAGAAGAGATTATGATGTTTTATGGTAAGTCTCAGTCGCGTGGGCGACCACAAACGATGCCCACGCCCTCTGACGCCCTACAGACAACATCAAACATTCTATATGGGAATATGTCGTTGTTGGTTCAATAATTCTCACAGTACATACATACATACATAGATTGTTTTATATACACATACTATACGTATACTTGCATATACAGACGAATGGCGTGCTTCAAGTTCATTACTCGGCAACATTTCCTTTGGCACGTGCAATAATCGAAGAAATGTTTGTCAAGGCAACTTGCATAAGAGCCTTGTCAGCTCTGACGTCATCGAGCCAACTGTCAACTGTCAACGGGAGTTGAGAGCCCTGCGGATGCTGCAGCATATTGTGATTTATTGCGGTAAGCATCCAGTTGACTTTAACGCAGAGCAAATGAGATCGTTCGAATCGCGCCACCAGAAACAGATTCAGATACAGATACAGATACAGATATACAGATACCAGCAAGAGGCACTCAAAAGTGCATTCGCATTTCAATTAAAAACAGAAGCGACCAAGAAAAGAAATAACAAAAATCGAAAGAAAACTTTAAAAGAAGAATACTGTGACATCTTAGACAGATGAAAGCTGGAATACTCTCCATTTTCAGCGTAAAAATAAATATAAGGTAGTTCTTCTATACACTAAATTCCTAAGATTCTAAAACTCTCTAGATACACAAATATGTTGCTTCAAGGTTGGAACGATGGAATACATGGACTACAATTAGTTTTAATTTTAAATATTAACTAAAGACTTTAAAATAAGTATTGGAAATAATTAGAGTTTCAAAAGAGCTACAGGAGAAAGTTTTTTGGACCAAAATCCATCGCTTAAAATGGTATATGATATCGATCTCTATATCTAACTAGTAGACTCCTTTCTAACTTTATTATTTGACAGTATTTTATTTGAGTGCAATTTTGGCTTTTGTTAAAAGTTAATGTACCCATTGTTAAATGTATGAAAATACAGACAAATGTGTCTCCAACTCCATTGCCAGCTGTTTATTTATGTGTGCCGCCTGCAACACAAAATGTTGCTGAGTTCGGCAAATGTTGATGCTGCATGGCGTGGCAGCAACTGCAGCTACCTTTTTTGGCGCAATTATGCAACTGCAAGTTTATGGCCATAACAGGGCATAATTATATGTAGCCTACACCCAACGTTTTGGTTTTGTTTTTGTAAAATTAAATATATCAATGAAAAACAACTGCACAGGAAGTTGGCGACTTTGAAGTTTGTTGATTGACTGATGAATTAAGGAAGCCGAAAAGTGCAAGATTTCAATTTGCAAATGTAACACTTCAAAAAATGAATGCAAGAAAATAAAAAGAAAAACCCAATTGAAATATATCTAAACAGACAAAGTTCAGCAACATTTGTGCGGCGCCTTTAAATAAATCAGGCGTAAAGTCAAGTCAAGCATGAGGGGAGCAGGGAGTATGGCCTTACAAAGAATAGCCGTCTTTGTTATCTTGTTGTTGTTGTTGTTGTTGTTGTTGCAACACCCACACAAAAGCCAAGCGCAGGCAGCTGGAGTGGCAGCCAGCTATTTTTAATTAAATGCAAAATATGCGCCAGCAACATGTTGCTGGGAAAGCTGTTGCCAGCAACACGCGGGCAGCTTTATGTGCGCTGTTGTTGATGTTGCCGAGACACCCGCCGATGTTGCTGCCGCTCAGTTGGACACTAAACGCCGGCACGTGAAGTTTGAAGCTGCGGCAATTGGCAAAGGGCGCGCGAGTCGTTAAGATGCTACATTTAAAAATATCGAAATAAAATAAACCGAAAAAAATCTAACGAGAAAAGCAATACACACAAAATGAGCAAGAAAATGTGGAACAAGATATTCAAATCGAAGGCGCAAAAGCAGCAGCAACAGCAATTGAACAGCAAAATCAATAAGCGCCACAGTCGCGGCATCTACGAGGAGTATCAGCAATTAAATGAGCTGCTCAATGGTGAAAAATCGCCAGCATTGCGTTTTTGTAGTGAAAATGAAAATGAAAAGAGCAATAGTAACGTTAACGTTAATGTTAACAGCGGCAACATCAATGTGTTTGAGCAGCAGCCGCTGCAAAGTTCTTTCAACCCGGCGGCGCTTAGTGAAGCGCAACAGTTGCTGCAGCAGCAGCAACAGTCGCAACAGCAGCAGCAGCAACAATCGCAACAGCTGTCAACATTTTCGCGCGTACGCAACACATTCTCGCTAAGACGCAGCAGCAACAACACCAAAAGCAGCAGCAACAACAACAACAACAGCAGCAACAAACGTACGCCCAATGCCAAGTCATGTGAGTTGGTCCCGCCCACGCCCCCAACTGTGGGCGCTGCTCAGCTGCGGCGTGTTTTGATAATTGTCAATAAAATCGATATCGCAGCAGCAACAGTTGCTACAGTTGCAACAACAACAGCAACAGCCGTAACAACAGTAACAACAACAACTAATACCGCTACTAACTCCGCTAATCATTTGCATGCCACGCCAGTTGCAACATTTAAATCAAGTAAATTTATAACAGATTATTAACTTATGCTAAATGTTTAAATGCTCCCCACAAACCGTTTAAATTTCTATTTAAATGGCATTACTGATTTTATAGACAGCGTGAAAGCGACACACAGGCAAATAGAGGGATGTTAAGAGCAGTAGAATTGCATACCATTAAGGTTTTTTGTTTATAATTTTAGGTTATTTCTTCATTCAAATATCTAACTGCCCATATACATCTATCTATCTAATAGAGCTGCAAAAATATCGATAGTTCCCCCACACGATAGTTTCGATAGACTCCACTCCTCACTAATAACTTCAGAAGTTATCAATAATGCCACTGTCCATATATGTACCTACCTATAATTTCCAATATAGCTATATTTAAATCAGTTTCACAACTTATTTCTCAATATGCGTTTTATGTGTTTAATCTCTTCTGAAATTTTGTGTCAAGTTTTGTATATAAATACTTTATTGTAGACCTTTTTGTGACTTTTTCATAAGCTTATCGCATCAATGAAGAAAATGATGTCACTTTGTACCATGTACATATGGGAAAGATGTATTTATATGAAACAACCAAATAAGCAATGAATATTATATTTTAAAAGTGTCTCACAATCCTTGTAGGTAAAATTCGTACTCCAACACGAACCACTTTCTGACAACATTTTGTACATACATACATATGTGTAAATATTCTTGTGAACTTGAGTGTCCACTTCTTAAGCTGTCATAAGTTGAAAGTTCAGAACTGTCTCACATAACAAAGGCGGTGGTTAAGTCCAACCTCAACATATAATATGTAGTATGCCCTATAACTTTTCCACATAAAAGTGTTTCACACATTACGCACACAACAAGAACAACACATTTAGGGGCCCGCTGAAGACTTTAATGGTTTATAAGGTTGCCCAAGGCACATTACCAACAACTGCCACAAATAGGGGGCCAACATAACAGACAGATTTACTAGATCTTTGTAATGGGGTATTCTTTTTGGCTAGATCTAGATTGTAAAGATTATTCATATTTTCATATTTATTTCCTCTTCATATTTTTCCAAATGTATGGTTCTATCTAACGTCCAAGATTTTAATTGAGGAACACCTTCTTTGATCAATAGATGAATGATAATTGCATATTCCATTAGGTTCTGTTCCAGTAAACTCCCGACCGCTTGAACTTACAGCACTTGGTCTGATCATTGCTATCTCTTCCTGCCAACTACAAATCAAAAATCTGCTTAGACTCCATTCAGAGATGGGGCGCCCTGCTGTTTTAGCAGTTGGTCTATTGGCTGGCCAGCCGTTGCATTTTATTTATAAAACTCAAGTGGAAATAGTTGAAAGATATGCATATATAATACGTATTATAATGGCCACAGTAGCTGCTCTGGCAGCATTTTGCAATGCGAGTTCGCTAAGCATCATTAACATATGTGGATCGTGGTGCTGGAGCTGTCATGTGCAACGGACGACTGTACGTCTTTGAGTGCGGACCAGCAGCGTATCCATTGAGGCAGTCTCTCACCCACTTCTCATCGGATTACATATTAAGAGACTGCGTACAGAGTAGCATTGATTTGAATTGGAATGAGACGAGACGAGCTTGAAGCGGGGCGGAGCTCGAACTCTAGATGTTGCAGAAATTTATGCTCCGCGTCTCATGCGTGTTGTTCATTGATGTAATCTCAGTTTGTGCTGGCTGTTCGCAATATAATTGGATTGTCTTTGACTATAATTGTAATATTAGTAATAATGACTGTCATAATTTCCACAGGCAGACAAACAAGTTTACACTCATTCAGACTCTTTAACGCCCACGCTAAGTTTATTACGGTTTTTTTTACTGCTACTCAACATTTTGTTTTAGAAGGAGCAGGTTTTTAATGTTTATTAATGTTGATTGACCATTTTATTTCAAATATTTAGACTAAAATCAATCAAATGTTAAAGCAGAAAGCCAGAAAAGATTCTGAGAACAACAGAACTCATAACTTGATTGAAACCACAGCTTCTATAATTCATTTGACTTAAATTCCAGATACTCGTAGGTCTACCCTTAATATGAGAATATTTACTGACTATATACAAATATTTCCTCTATGCATTCTTCGATGCTAACCTAGCCTTAAACTAGTTTATTTAATTCTGCTTAATAAGATTCTTTCGATGCTATTCTAGCTATAAGCTAGTTTATTTAGTTCTGCATATAAAGATTCTGATATTTTTGGGTCAATTCATTTCAACGCATCAAGTCAAGTAATGTGCTTGATCGTGGGCAGCTTACTGAAGCACCTGCCATGGGTTTGTATCTTGTAGTACGTACATATCTTTAAGATACAGATATAACAAGCGACGCCCACAAACAAAGCAAACCAACAAAATCGTCAGTTTGGTTCAGACAAGCTGCCAAATTTGGATAATACCACATATCATCAGGCAGTTGCTGAGACCATTGTAGCTCACAGATAAATAACAATTAATAGGCTGATCACACACATGGCAGAGGCAGCCAAAATAATAACTATAAATTAATTGTGGATTTCAGCTCAATTTTTGTATTTCCATTGTCTTGCCAGCCTGAGAATTTATAGGGCTGCTTTTTGGGCGTTTTCTGTTGACGTGACAAATTGCGCCGGAAAGCCAATTTGTCCACAAAACAACTTCAACCAAATGAAAATACTGCCAGGGAGCATTTCACTTTCCAAGTCTCGCATGCAGCGTGTGCGGCTGGAAAGTTTTAGGGTTTCTGGCCCAAGTCTAAGCCGGCACCGCACAATGTGAACCATTTGGCCAGACGCCCAGACGGATTTGGCCTTTTACTTGGCACTTCCTTTTGGCAACGTTTGTTTCACACTTTCTTTGCGCACTTTTTAATTCTGAGCTTGTTTACTTGGACTTTCTAAAAACACACGTGATAACTGGGATGATTAGTTTCCTATTCCAGCAACAACAAATGAGTCCTAACAATCATAAATTTGCTTAAATAATACTTCAGGTCTAAGCGAGTATAATCATAAGAGAATTGAAGCAGATAATACCATTTAGAAATCTGCATTCTTGAGGATATATTTCACTTCTACAAACTGCAAAGCGAACTAAAATTCTTCCAGGAAGGAGCTTTTCTTTCAGAAGTGGGTACATTAGTTCTTATAAGTCGTGGTACACAAGGTTCTCATTCTATTAATTAAATTGTACTTAATGGTAAACGGTCCATTCAACCTTTTTAGAGTCCATAAACTATAGATTAATTCTACGAGCAGTTATCTTGTTAGTCACTTAAAACAAAGATCAGTTTACTTTGAGAATACAGAAAAAAATCATCAAAGAAGGCTATTTGTTTTTTTACTTTTCTTGCTTTTGCTTAGAATTGTAAAATTTAGTCTTAGGTTTTAAACAATACAGAATCTACCAAACATTGCTTAAGTTTCCCAGCCAACTGAAGCCCCACAATCCAATAATTTTCTACAACATACATATTTATTTTCATATCGTTGTTGGGCAATAACAGCCACCATGTCCTCCGATGTGGGTGAGGATGAACAGAACGAGCCGCTGCTTCCGCCACCGGGTCCACTAACCACAGGCTTGGCCATACCAGTTCCGGAGGTAGGCAATGCCAAGGATCTAACTCCTTGCCCAAACTGTAGCCGGACCTTTAATCTGAATGCGCTACGCAAGCATGTGGTGGTCTGTGAGAAGATGTCTAAGAGGCGCAAGGTCTTCGACTCTTCGCGTCAGCGTCGTGAGGGCACCTCGCTCTCCACCTACGTGCTGCCCAAGAACTTTGGGCTGCCGAATGCGGAGAAGGCTTCTGGTGTCCATACGCCAACTGCTACAAGTCGCGAGGCATCTACACTATCAAACAGTACCCAGCAGATACCACAGAAGGTAAGTACACTCTGTTAAAGATCTCTACCTAGATGAGGTGCTTACACACACACATTGATAGGCCGCCGCCGCCGTCGCCGACTCCCCTGTGCCGACACGACGCAAGCCGCAGGATATGTCACGCACCACAGCACGCGCTTCCATGCGTAGGGCCGGAGGCGCCACAGCAGCTGCAGCTGAGTGTGAACCTGCACCTGCACCAGTAGCTGCTCCAGCAGCACCAGCACTGAACCGGGAACGCCTACGCTCCTCGGATCGTTCAGCTGCTAGGCGCATTAAGGCTGCGCCTTCTGAACGTTGTCCACATTGTGATCGGAGTTTCAACCTAAAAGCCTTTGATCGCCATGTGGAGTGGTGCAAGGAAAAGGCAATCCAGGCCAACATCAAGTCAAACAGCACCACTGAGACAAATAAGGCCAAGGAGCGTATGGAGGCACGCAAGCAATACAGGCCGCCCAACTTAAAGTAAGAATTGAGTATGCTACGATATTCAAAATGTCAGTAGTTGTGATAGTTATTCCTTCAAAAACATTTACATTTACATTTATCCTTCTATATATGTTTTACTGTTTTGTTGTTTCAATTTGCTTTCACTTACATATTTAAGAACCAAGCGTTCCATCAACCGTGACAAGTATTCCGGCACACTCGAGGATCAGTACGAAGCTGAAATGGTCGCCCAGAAGCAAAACCTAATGTCGCTCTCCTCCATGACATCGTCCGTGCACAGTGATAAGTAAGTATGACCACCAAATATCCTTTGATCTGTAGACTAGCCTAACACATTGTTGGCCCATCTGGCGTTGCTATGGTTGTCGACTAATTCCCCAGTAATGTTGCGAAGTAGACACCGTCGCGTAGTATCGCTCACAACGTAATCGTAGCAAATGATCTCCGATTGTTACCCACTGACTCAACCCTTACCTAACCCCCAAACCCAACTTAGCTTACAAAGAAACGCGCCCCAGTCCCCAAAAGTGCAGCGCCCTGGAACGCCCCACGGACACAATTCACCACGCAAGTCTAAGGCAAATGCAGCAACAACGATGATTGCTCAGAATACGGTCAGTCTGCGTATGTGCGATGACTCGAATGCCGGCAGTCAGGAGCGTCCTCCATATGTTAACCCCAAGCGCAAGCCGCGTGAGTCTTGCCAGGAGATTGATACCGCCGTGGCGCGTTTGCGACGTACCGCAACCGCTGAAACCCTACACCTGGCCAAATTGGATTGCGTGGAGGCGGCCCCCCTACAGCCTGCTCGATCCCGCAAATCCATTGCCAATCGCCAAAAAATTGAAATGGTCGAAAATATGGCAGCTCCACCGCAAGTCACGATGACATTCGAGGAGCTCAATGGAATGATCAAGTGTAAAGGTATAGACGGTCGCTTACCGGTTAAATGATAAACTGTTTAGATACATTTTGTAGCATAGAAATGTATGGACTTAGTAGTCCAGTGTATAGAATCCGCTTTTAAGGTGCTTAAGGTGCTAAAGATCATTTAGATAAATTTGATAGGTAAAAACACTGCAGCATCGCATTTAATAACAATGAATCGGCTTCGAAAGAGCAACTGGGCTTTCGGCTAGAGTCCAGAACCAAATCATTATTGCAATGCTCTACTTGCCCCCTTGGATATCATATGGTTCCGCACCCTCATGGCGTGCCTTTACTTAATTAAATTCAGATTTCATAATAAGTTAGAAAAGCATCGGAATAGCTTGATGATTCTTAATTACTGTGCAGCGCATTAAAGCATTTAAAAGACCAACGATGCATAAAGCTTTATTAGATGCACTCAATAGGTAGACAATTGACTTGAAGATGAGGAAGGTTAGTTACAGTCCGTTGTGGGAGCAGTCTGGAACAGTCTGGATAGAATGAATGTTAGGAAAAACCCTAAGGGCTTAAAATTGTTTGCAAGTATTCGTAATATACACTAATGATTACTCAACCAACAAACCTTCAATCCGCACGCTGCACCACCCTCAGGTGGAACGAACATTTGCAACATCAAAATGAATATAGATGAGCAGACATTAAAGGTGGCGCCCAAGCAGCGCTCTTCCACATCTCTGGTACGACAAGCACATCGCCGCATTCGCACCCGTGAGAATCCTAGCATTGATCTGCGCTCCTTGGAACCGGTAAAGGTCTCGGGCACTCTTGACTCGACTACCAAGGAAATAATCTTAGCTGGTAATCGCCAGGACGCATGTCCATTACCAGTACCGGTGCCATACCATCGTATGCACAGTAATATGTATTCTGGCTCCGAGGATGAAGCAAATCTACCATGCGGCGAGATCAAAATAAAGTTGGAGACGAGTACCATTCACACCTTATGCCGTCCCAAGAAGAGGACCAACCTGCCGAACATAAGTTCGGAGCCTATGCGAGCACTGCCGATGCCAGAACTCAAGCAAAGTCTGGAGGCTCTGAGCCAGACTCTGCTGCCACGCCTTGAGTTAAGTAACACACCAAAGGATCACTATAAAGAGGAACAGGATGATGACTTGGATGGATATATGGAGCTGGATGACCTGGACTATGACGAGGCCGACGAAGAAGTCGGCCATTTGCTGAGCAAGGCCAAACTCTTAGAACATCCCTACGAGGATGAAATTGACGAAATTGATATCACCGAAATTATTGATAGCGAGGAGGAAGAAGAGCAACGGGAGGAACGTCAGCCAATGAAGCTGCCATCGCTGCGTAAGAATCCTACTAACGTTAGCCGACGCCTGGTGCTTCTGGAACAGGATGAGGAGGGCACGATGTATATTAAGGCACCGCGATCCCCCACCAAGAAAAAGGCACGCTCGCCTTCCAGCATGGAAAACGTACTCGTAAATAGGTTTGTTAACTCACTACACTCGGTATTCCCTTCCAGACGACAGCTAGGCGACGCACAGACGGGCGGGTTAACTTTTACTTCCGGTTCAGATCTCAATGTCTTCTCTGCTCTATCTTTCTCGCCCCTACAGCGGCATCAGCCCACACGCTGGCGACAAGTACGATCCGTTTTTGTCCGCTAAGCGTCAGCTGGAGGAGCTCTGCTCGCCCAACACGCCACCAGACATCGAACTACTGGCCAACACTACACCCACACCGACCATGTCCACCTCGCTGACGAGCACACTTGGCAAGCTACACATAACCACACCAACCGCTACAGCCACAACGCCCAAATCCACACCCATGTCCAACTTTCGACGTACTTCGTCATTGCGTGGACCACGTCGCACTCCTTTGCTGCCGAGTCGTCCGCTGTTTGCCAGCAACTACCGCCCTACCATACAGCGCGGCCTCTCCGACGAGGGTCCCATCTCCAGCAACTTCCTCAAGCCGGAGGAGTACGACGAGATGCCCGTGCGTGCCGCTTGTGGCAATGACTTCCACAGTCCGCGCGTCGTTCGCCGCGATACGAGCGCCTCCAATCGTAAGCAGCAACTGAAACTTCCGCTTGGTGGTGCCAGTGAGACGGACACCACATTCACGCCCAAGACACCCATACGCAACGTGGCCAAGACCGACTCGCTGGCCGTGTTTCTCAACTACGAGCACGAGCTGGAGCAGCTGAATGCGAAGGCCGCGGAAGTGGCAGCCATTAGCAAGGAGCTAAGCAGCAAGGAGCTCAAGGACAAGAGCAACAACCTTAGCAAACAGAACTCGGCCAAGAACCTAGCGACTAATCCATCCAGTGGTCAGCTGCCGCCACTGACGTTGCCCAACTGCCCACCATCAGTCAGCAAGGAGAACAACGAGAATCTGGCCCACAATTATGCCACCCCACTGCGCCTGGAGCCTATCAGCAAGCCGATGACCCCACTGCTGAGCTTGGCCACGCCCAACAGCAGCAGTGGAACAGCGTTGCCCATCAAGCTGGAGAGCATCTTTGGTGGCAATCGGCAGGGCGATTACATTGATCCCCAGCTCATCAATGCCTGCGATAATCTGCATGTGCAGCAATCATCCACGGGCTCGTCCGATGCCAGTTCGACGCCGCAGCAGATCTCGCAGAGCCGCAGCAGTTCACAGTCTACGATAACGATGGGTCCGGAGCAGCGTCGTCATTCTGGCGAGGCACGCAATCTGTTGAAGCGCAAGATGCGTCTGGGACGCAATCAGTTTCTGTACGATGCCTCGCCAGAAGAGGCGTACATCTCCTCCGGCAGCTGCGCTGATGATGAGGCCAATCGCTCCTCAATGGAGTACGAT
The DNA here is from genome assembly GCA_035043065.1 of Hirtodrosophila confusa. Classification (NCBI taxonomy): domain Eukaryota; kingdom Metazoa; phylum Arthropoda; class Insecta; order Diptera; family Drosophilidae; genus Hirtodrosophila; species Hirtodrosophila confusa. The sequence goes on along the minus strand of JAWNNI010000035.1, from coordinate 36,728 downwards.
GAGCAGTGCTGGCAACAGCAGCAGAAGCAGCTGCTCTCCAATCCACTCAGCATGCCCATGACCATGCCCAATTTGCCCGTACTGCCCACCTTTGATGATTTTGATTTTGAGGAATTTCTCTCATCATTCGAGAATGAGAATGATGAGGAGCAATTTCCGCTGTTTCGGGATTGCCGCGAGTTTCTGCTGAATCGCACAACGAGCCGGCAACGCTCGTTCCTGAAAGCGACTTCGACACCACAAACACAATCCCAATCACAGTGCCAGACACAATTACCGACGCCAACAGCCACACAAAGACCAGCCACGAGCGGCACTAGCTCCCAGTTTATAACGCCACCTAAAACACATTATTATGCACCCTCAACTAAAGAGAGTCACGCCCACAGATCCGATTCGAATGTGTCCAGTAGCGATGGCTCCATGAAGTCGCCACACAACAGCACTGGCTCCTATAAGACATCGCCACAAACCAGCAGTAGCTCCTATAAGACACCGCAAAGCAGCGGCAACTCCTATAAGACACCGTTGAGCAACAGTAGCTCCTACAAAACACCTTCAGACAGCAGCGGGGAAAAGCTGCAACGTCAGCCCTCAAATGCCTCTAGCGCGAGCCGCAGCTCCAATGGGGAGAACGCCCAAAAGTTAGTGGAGGATTCACAGAAACGTGAGATTTTCATAAGCATTGAAACGGAACCGAATGCCCAGGGACATTCGCCCATCTCACCGGACTCGCTGCGTCACATGGTGGGCAATGCACAGACGCCCATCGATGTGCTGCACATTGAGAACGGGAACGAGCCGGAGCATGCAAAGTTCAGCAAGATCAGCGATACCGAGGATCAGCTCGATGCTGAGCTCGATGATGAGACTAGCCACGTTCTATATAAGAAGCGGCTGACCTCAACGGCGAGCACAGCAGCGACAACGACCACAACACCCAATGTCGAGGCGAACAATGCAAAGAACGCTATAGAGAAAATGCGCTCCGATTTTAGGCAGCTGGGCGAGGAGGCTGGCGCCTCCGTACGTCGCGATATCCTGCAGCGTCAGGAACAAGTTCAACAAAAGCAACAAACACAAACACAACAAAACAAGGTAAGCTCACCATTGACGCCATCGCCATCAGGGGATTCGGATGAGCTAAGCAGCCTCGATGGATATCCCATGTCCTCTTCACAATCATCGCGTCGCGGTGCCAGTTCTAAGCTCAGCTCTGACTCGGCTTATGGCAGGTAAGTCAAGCTCAGAATAGTGTTGGTCAAAGTTATATCTCGAATTAATTTCTAATCAACTTTGTTTTGAAACATTTTTGAATTGACCCTAACATCATAGTGAATTTCTGGACTTCTAACTTCCAATAGCTTTATCAAAACTAAATCGATTTGCATGCGTAATATCTTTTGGTCTTTGTTTGTCCTGTAGATTGATTTTGCATTTCAAATTTAACTATTATTAAATTTTTCGATATTTAGCTCCCAAATGCATAGTAAATGTTCACCCTAAATTTCCAAATCTCAGCTTTGTCAAAACTAAACAGATTTCTATGCGGAATGTCCTATTATTCATGTTTTGTCAACTAAATGGATTTGGCATTTAAATTTGTTTAATTTCTGTTTAACAATATTTCTTACTTTTTCGGAAAATTGAATCTCAATGTGATTTGCCTAATTAATTGATTTTATATTTTCAATTCCACAGCACCAACTCCCCATACAGTCTGTCGCGTCAGCGCTCCAGCGAGCTGCAATCTAACACGCCACGCTCCCATCAATTGCGCCCGCACACAGCCAGCGGTGCCTTGTCCGTGTCCGGCAAACAGGGCAGCACCATGATAAATGCTTCGACGCAGGCGCAGACCAACTACGGCACGCTGAAAGCTCGACAGCGTATGTTTGGGGGCAACGGAAGCGGCGGCGGAGGCGGAGGCGGAGGCAACGGCGAGGGCGTCACTGGCGAGGAATACTCCAGCAGCAGCTCCGAGCACTCGCTGCCCGTGGCCGTTGCACAGCAGCAGCAACAACAAAACACAAATTACAACTATCAACAGACAGCCTACAATAACAATAATAACAACAGCAGCTACGAGCTAAATGCCAAGAACTTGAACAGCAACAGCAACAACAACAACAATAATAACAACAACAGTGTTAGCGGCGGTCTAACGCCTACAACATCGCAGCACTCGCTACACAGCAACAATTCCAATGGCTCCTCCAGCATGAGCTCGAGTATGAAAATGTCCAAGTTCTGTCACGAATGCGGCGGCAAGTTTATCATAGAGCACGCCAAGTTTTGCATGGAGTGCGGCGTACGACGCGTCGTGCTCTAAGCACAACTAACTAATAATTGTAGTTGTTTTTGTAGTAGTCGCACACACACACACTCACACACAAACAGAAACAAAAACAGAAACACGCGTACACACAAACACAACCACAATCACAAGGAGTGCTGCGGGCATGGAACTAACCTGAGCGGAAGGTCTTATACCAAAAGTAGTTATTACATGACAACAATTTATGAAAGCGTTGATGCGAGCATATGTATATCCCATATGCTACTTAAATATATTTTAATAATAAAAAAAGTTGAAAATCGAACAAAAAAAAACAACATGCAATATTAACTATACTATATATAACAAGAAACTTGGCCTTACCTTTTTCTTTATTATAATTACGTATGTAGTTTTCTTGACCTTTATTAAAGAAACATAAATAAACACTTTTAACCAAGTTGTTGATTAACCAAGACTGAAAGAATTTAAACGAAAAGCGTTGAAAGCACACGAGAAAATCAAAAGCGAAATTATTTTGAAAAAACAAAACATTTTTGAAATCGAACGCAACCACAACTCCAATTGTATTTGTATTTTGTACACAGTTTACTAATTTTATAGACACTGCTTAAATATAATACTACTTATATGAACACAATATTTAACTCGACTTTATAGAGTTGGAAATAAATGGATTTGCTTCACATATACATATATATTATTTTTGATTGGCTTGAATTTATTTTGAATCTATCAAAAAAGCATTTTCAAATGCATTTCGTGTGTGTGATAAAGAATTAAAATGTTAAAATTAGAAAACTAATATTCTTTGGGTTCACTAAAACTAAACATTCATGAAATCGTTTCGATCTGCTTTATGATATAACTTATTTAATTTTTCTTTACAGCTGTACAAAGTTATTCGACAGGCATGTAAAATGTAACGATGTATTCTTAGCCCCGATGTCCAATAATGATATAGGGCATAAATATATATTAATATTTATTAACAGCTTATCAATGCTTCATTTTGAACACTAAGTGCACGCAATACGAAAAAAATAAAACTCGATTTCTTAGGCAACAAAATTAGGAACTTTAGTCTTAAGTGAGTACAAACTGGATAATACATAAAACTCAAAAAATTCAAAATCACGACAGACAACAAATATTGTAAGGAATCAAAAAATAGAACAAGACTTGCAACTTGCTTAATGAATTGTTGACCATAAATAACGTTCTGTAAATTACTTGAACTTTAACTTAAGGCTTCTTATAGACCAATCCAGTGCTCTAATGAAAAATCAATCATATGCATGCATTAAACAGTTAAATTGATGAATTCAACTTACTGCAGTAGCTTTTGCTTGATAATTTGCGATGCATTAGCGCAGGCTTTTAAAAAATAAGTGCTTATGGGTATCTTCTCGGCGCTACATAGTTTTAGATTCGACATTTGTGAGTGCAGCAGTCCGTTTGGTGTACATTTGCAGCTGGGGGAGCAGGAACAGGTGCACGAGCCGCTGCTGCTATCGGCAAGCGATTCCGTCTCATACGAGCTGATGCTGCTTAGACTGCTGCTGTCATCTGCAAAAGTAAAGTTTATCATGAGCAGGCCAGTTTTTTAGTTTGTTACCAAGTGTGGACCTCTTTTTAATATCGGAAAAGCTTCGTGTTCCGGGTAGTTTGAAAACGAACCTGAAACTGAAACCCTTTTTAACTTAATCCACCAAATGAGCAGTAACGGAAAGACATTTTTCAAAGTAATTCATAGATCAATGAAACTTGTAACAACCCCATTTTCAAACCTTGAGGTTGGAATAAAACACCCTAAACACCGATCTAGTACACACAAGCAGTAATTGTTGTCGAAAATTAAGCTTTTACGGTTTGGTTGATTAGTCCAAAACAAGCAGCGTTATATATAAATTTTCGATATTTGAATAACTTACTATGTGAATGGAACTGCTGCTGATGTTTGGGAAAAGCAACGCTAATGTCTTGCGGCATCTTGAAATGCCAAGGCGTCAGTTCTTCATCTGACTTATCCTCTTGCTCATCCTCCTGGAAATCAGTCACATCCTTTAGGAACTGTGGTCGTTGCAGTCCATCCTTCTTCTTAAACACGTAGTTGCCATGCAGCTTGCACTCGTTTATTATGAACTTGATGTCGCGATGATAACGTAGCGACACCGGATTGCCAATGAGTATCATCAGCGATTTGGCACGTGATAGGAGCACATTAACACGTCGCGGATTGCGGATGAACCCCATGTTGCCAAAGGATCGCACAAGCGTGGCAATTATGATGAATTTCTCGCGTCCCTGGTAGTTCTCAACGCTGCCCACCTCCACATTTGAGTATCCCAGCTTGTGCAGACGGTCATTGATGAGCTTACACTGAGCAGTATAGGGCGCCACGACGCCTATGTCTTCCTGTCGGACACTGACACCGTCCCCAAGGCCTTCAGTGAGCAAACGTCTCACATACCAGCAGAGCACCTGCGCTTCTAGGACATTGTACGAGCTGGTGGAGTGAATCTCGCGCTGTGTCTCGCCATGGGTGGCCTGGAATATGATCGGAAACTTTGGATTCGGCAGCATATGCCAGTTTGCTGCCAAATTGACTTGTGCTGGCGGCGCCTGCGCTATGAGTTCCCCATGGTAATATAGTTTATTATACAGCCCAACGATTTCTGGATGGGATCTGTAGTTGCGACGTAATCTCGTCTGCAACGTGTGATCATAATTGCCCTGGGAATCCACAGAGTACAGTTCGCTGCGTAGCAGACGCTCCATTAGCGAGTGTCCTAGGCCCAGACTAGCGGCGCGATTACTCTGAATAACTGCGCCCAGCTGCTTGTGATCGCCAGAGAGTATTACATGGCATGACTCCTGCTGTTTTATGCCCATAATACCAATCAGGGACTCTGGCTCCGTGGATGCACCCGCCTCATCAATGAAAATGTGTGTGAAAAAGTTAAACTTTCCCAAATTGTCGGTGACCAGTCGGCCCACCGTGCACAGTGTGGCCACAATAATGCCATACTGTCGTATTTTGTCCACACGCAGATGGTCATACATATTCTTGGCACAATTGGAATGCTTGAGCAGCAGCGGCTGCACGGATTTGAGGCCCTTGGCGTAAATGGAGCGCGAGAAGAGACGCATTAGCTGATGATCCATCTGCACGTCCTGCGTGACCAGACGCGACTCCTTGGCCCGCTCAGCCAATATCGCCTGCAGACGCTCATTGCTGGCAAAATAGTCGCATATTCTCAAAGCAATTGTGTCGCAGGCTGAGTTCGAACCGGCGGTTACTAGAATTCGACTTCTTGGCTGCTGAAGTCTTAACTGTAAAATGGCCTCGACAATGGTCGTCGTTTTGCCGGTGCCTAGAAAGGAAAGCGAGGTTTAACCATAAATGAATACAAGAAATTAGATTACCAATAAGCAAGTGGGAAGAAATACGCTGGACTCTGGTATGAAGTACCCTCTGTGACTCACTCACGGCGGTAATTTGTAGATAAATATTTCTCGTAAATTTTCAGATTTTCAATATTGCCGTTGAGCTAGTGAATCGAACTCAATGGCAAGCGAATTCAATTCTAGATCAAAGGCAGGTAACTTCAATACGTTAAATCTAGTCGCAAGGGAAAACCAGAACAAGCCTTATATTTTTGAATAACTTCTGTTTTTTAATAAGAACATAAACGCTATGAAATATTTATTATACAAAGATATTATGCTAAAATATGATAATGAACGGGCTTGAAAATTGTTTTTAGTGAATTTAGAAAGGAACGGACGGAATGGAAAAGAATGTATTCGAAAAAATTTAAGACAATTATTGTATAATTAGGCCTGATAGTTTCTGAAATATTTGCATGTATAAATACCGACAGACTTGGCTAAGGCCACAGAATTATATAGAATCGGGGAGACATATTCAAAGTGAACATTGGCACCAACTCACCTGGTGGTCCGAACACAATGTAGGGCGCCTGGCTGCAGGGGCCATTGACAATCTGCTGGACTGCCTGCAGTTGCTCCACGTTGGACGCAATGCTAGCGTTAAAGAGTTTCATATCTGGTAATTTAGCGTCACAACTGGACACTGCCGTCGGCATTTTCGTGGGGAACAAATAGCGACGCAGCTGTGGAGTTTCTTGTAACAACTGCAACGCACGATACATGAAACGAAAAGGTGTGCGTCGGGAACGCAAGATGACATAGAAACGCTGGGCGAGCGAGTTATCACGTGGACAGCTGCCTTGTTTGAATGTCAGCTGGATACTTGTGCGAGTCACCTGCTCGACGCTGGCAACATAACGGCATAACGGATCCTTCAATGGCCGACGCTCATGTTTGTGCGGCAGCAGCGCCAGTATAGCCTGCTTGGGCAATGGCGCCTCTATTAAACTGGCTCTGGGTATAAGCACAACTTCATCAAGAAACGGTGACAGCACTTCCTCCGGATTGACTTCCGTCTCGCCCAATGCAAAGCTGTAACTATATTTGGTCACTTTCCGGAGCAGCACATTGGGCTGCATATACTGCACATAACGTTGCATTGTGGACACATCTTCGATGCTGAGAAGCTTTCTCAGTACATAGCAAACGTTGTCATAGTCCAGCTGGTGCGTCTTAAGATAGGCGCCAAACTTGCCGTCATTTATGGCTAGACTTTCGTTGGTAAAATTGACGTCCAGTGCTTTGAGCATCTTATGGTTGGGCTCATAGTGCAGCAAATTGCGCATAATTTGAATCAATCTACAATAAAGAGAGATACAGACATTTCTTCTCCATTAACTGTCCCGTTTAGACTCACTTTATCTGGTGCGCCTCCTCCTCATCCTCAAAGCTCGAGCTATCGTTGTCCTCGTCGCTAAAATGCTTACGCACGCGCACATTAACCTTCACCTCATCCACCTGGCTCTTCCAACGAGTCACCATGCTGGCCATCACTGATAGTTGCAGATTCACCTTAAATAAATATAACAAACACACACAAGCAACACTTAAGCATGGAAACTTTTTCAAAACTTGCTAAGAATTCAAGTTACCGAGTCCAGCTCTTTTGAAATTTTCTGCACGTTCATTTTGTAGATGGTACTTAAGTTGCAGACAAAATTGGAACAAAAACGAGACAAAATTCACGGAAAAATACGAAATATTAAAGTTAAAGTGAAGACGCTGCGTTGAGTACCGTTAAAGGAACTTGGTGTGGCAACACGCAACAGCGCAGATCGCAGACAACTTCAAGTGGGGCATCATTTGGTATTTTTCTTTTAATATTTTCTCGATTTGCGCATGCTGGCACACTATTTCACTATTTATTTAAATGAACATACTTTTTTTGAATTATAATGATAGCATAAAAACGCGATGTTAATAAGTCTTAATTGAAATACATTTATTAAATTGTCAATTTTCAATCTTTTGTTATTAATAAAATCAAATTCGCGTAAAACATTTTGCCATTTTTCAACACTGTTTAATTTCGATATAATTTTAACCTATCGATTTGTACTATTTATTTACTTTCTTTTGCGTTATTATTATTATTTTTATAATGATTTCGGAAAAGCCCTCGTTTGAGCAGCGTATGCAATCGCAAAATCTCGTGCATATGCTGCAAAACAGAGAATCGGGCTACTCACGCAACAGACTCAATCAAAACCCCCATCTTTCATACGAGCGCCAGTTCTACAAAGCCATCACTCCCTGCCTGACGATTGAAGTTACAATACCACACGTTTACTTGCGAAAATTCACCCCAGACGGCAGTAAACTGTTGGCCTTCTCCCACGATCAGCGTTCATTCATTGGTTAGTTCAGTAGAGCTTTGATTGACAACTGAACTTTACTTGTTTTGATTTTGATTGCAGTTTACGCATACAAAGGAATCGGCTCAGCTGGCGTGGGGCAACTGCTGACCGAGGCTGGTGTGGGCACAGGAGAGACTTACAGCGGCTTGGATCGCAACCAAGTTGGATCCAAAATATTTGAACAGCTATTTGAAACCAAATATGTGCTGCGTCTGTGTCACGACAACTCCTCACGGTATTATCTGCATCGGGAGTTCAGCATTTTTATGGAGGATGGTCGCTATGTGCTGCTCGCTGGTACTTGCATCCTTGGCTGCAAGCTGCCCGTCTCTGACTATGAGCGTTATCCGGATCTCTTTGATAAGCTGGATCCTTTCTCGTACGTATTTTTTGTTGTCGACTTGCAGCACGGCATTGTTACGGATGAAGTGCAATTGGCACAAGATGCCATTTACTTGTCGCACAATCAGGGCATCTCTGTGCATGGCCATACCATAGCCATTTTATCGAAACTGCGCCAAACAATTTATGTATATGAGCTAGTTGATGGTCGACTGGTTAAGCAGGAGCATGAAATCGGCCCCAGGCCACGTGACTGTGCCTTCAATGCAGTCTTGCCCATGGGCATGCTAGATGTCAACACCTTATTGCCCATTACGCATATCAAGCAACGCGTGTTAAGCTTTCTGTATCGCCAGATTCAGCCCGACAGCACTGCGGGCAACAAATATCAGGAGTTCTACAAGAATTTTGATTTTGTAAGTAAATGAAACCAGCCTATCTCGACCTTAACTCGATACAACAATTGCTTTCTTACATGTACATGTACAGCACTTTTTCATAAACCAACTTTACAAAACTTACAGATAGAAAACATGATCATTGAGAGAATGCAATTAGTCGACAACGATCTGCTTTTATTGCGCTATGAGGAGCGACCAAGAGACATTGATTCAGTACCCGTATTGACGTTAGGCGAAAAACAGCCACCGCGACGTCTTTATGTGTTCTATGGCATAACCAGTGAGGATGTGCTCGGCGTCTATCAGGATGATTCTGTTGACCTGCTGCATATCGTGGTGCAATTTTATGACAAATTGTGCAATGTGCGTTCGCTGCAAACGGGCGATCCACCCTCTTCGCCAACGCATTATGTTATACACCATAAATGCATTAATTATAAGAACATGTCGTCGTTTATGCAGCAGGCGGCATTGCGATTCAATCCCAACGTGCCGATCAGCACGCAGAGTTTTTCAACTTCGCCCTATCTTAACTTCAATGTGTTTAACTACGACGACAGACTTATCTCGCCAATGGAGCGTCCTAAGGCATGCTCCACGGAGCCCATTGTATTCCGTGATCGAGAGACCAATCTAGTCAAGTTCCGCCTAAACGCAAAGGCTACTCGACCACAAAATGCGTTGACCCACGCTGAGCTTTGTGCATTCATTTTCCATCCATTTGAGCCGTTAGTTCTGAGCATACAAAAATGTATGCACGTCTACGCCTACAAGCTGCACGTTTACAATCATAGCACTAAGGTCGAGCAGATCTAAAACTAAATGTAATACTTGTGTGATATTTTTAAATAGTATTTTTCGTAGCAAAAATTCTTAAGAGTTCTACTACTGGAAATATATCAAATACTTTCGTTAAAATACTATATATATATATTGTATTTAATTAAGTATCGACAAATATAAAAAATATATTAAATATGTATTACATTTATATGCTGATAGAGAGTTACATTACCCGAGACTTGAAGGCACCTAAACAACGATGTTCATTTGAATAGGACTAGGATATGGACTCATATCCACTGAAGCTTGGCTGAAGGAATTTAGATTGATAGTTAGTAGCTATAAACTACACAATAATAAAAAATACCTGTAAACATTTATATATATATATCCTTACCGTGTTCTTTATTTTCAAATTTTCGATTATTCCAAACAGTTTTCGTTAAGTTAAACGATTGTAGCGTGATGGACAAGCCTTTTCGCTGGGGTGTAGCATGACGAGTAAATATCGATACTCAAGAAACGATACATTCAGAATTAAACCGATATTGCTCATCTCTACTACCACTAAGCATTTCAATTTGTAATATAAAATTAATTTAAATATTTATTAATAAAAAATCCTTATTATTCAAGATTTTCAGGAGAAAAGTGGCCTCGTCTGTCCCCACCACTTTTTAAATACCTGCGGGAAAGAGAACTATTTAAAATAAGTTTAATAAATACTTACCACTGTTCTGATTTTTAATTTTGGCGCCTTATATCAGCTGCTGTGTTCGAGTCTCTCTTGAATGTGAAAAACATATGATTTTTGTTTGGTTTTTGAGACGGAATAAGCAGGAAGAATCTGAAGTTCATCTAAATGATGGACGACCATCAGGGAACATCAGCCAAAAGCTGCAATAATGATACTAATGAAGTGCTGATTGAGGAAATCGATAGCAATGATGTGCCGGAGAACGAGCTGGCGCAGTTTCAAGAGACGGAACCGCTGCGAATCGTTGGAATCATTGACTGTGACGATGAGGACGCCAACGAACCGACGACAATGTCCAGTGACGCTGCACAAAAGGCTGACGAGGAACGCGCACTAATAAGGCGCTATGTGCAGGGCGTTCAGTGTCTGGAGTTTCCCGATTTCTGCACCAAATTAGAGCCCGGCGATGAGGAAGATGAAGAGGAGGAGACAATACAAACACCTGCCAATAAGAGCGATGATCAGCCAGAGGCATCCACAAGCGCTGCAGCAGCTGCTAAGCCATTCATGGCGACAAAGGCGCAGCCAGAGCATCCGGTTAGCGGGCGCGCAGGAACTGGTGGCGGTGGAAATTTGGGTCGTCGGAGTCAACTGAGCGCCGCCTTGCTGGGCCTCATGGGCGAGGCAAATCTGTCGTTTGCATATGGACGCTACGATAAGGCCGAGCTCATATGCATGGAAATCATACGGCAGAATCCGTTGGCCAGCGAGCCTTTCTATACGTTGGCCGAAATCTATGAGAATCGCGATGAGGTTAAGTTTCTGCATTTTTCTACAATAGCAGCCCATCTGAATCCGCAGGATCGTGATATGTGGATACGCATCTCAGATTTGCTTGTGCAGCAGGGCCACCTAGCGCGTGCCCGCGTCTGCTATACAAAGGCCATCAAAGTGCTGCACAAGGATTATTTGCTGCGCTTGCGCAAGGCGCAGCTATTGGAGCGTATGGGTGAGACAAATGCAGCGATGTTTACGTATTTGAAAATGCTGCCCTTGATGCCGCCGGGCGAGTGGAGCTTGTGCCTCAGCACTGGCAAGAATGTGGCTCGGTACTTTCATGTGCTGGAGAAGCACAGCACTGCACTGGAGGCCATGGAGGGTGCGTACAGCGTGTGCGGTGCACGCTTTACACTCGAGGACCTCAATATTTACCTGGAGTTGCTCATATTGAACAAACAGTTTGTCAAAGTTCTGCGCTGTCTGCGGGAACGCACCAAATTGGATCTGGAAACGGAGCAGGAGAGCCTGGAGCTCATCTATTTCTGCCAAATACCCGACGACTATGTTCCTGAATTGCGTGCCAAGCTCTGTGTCAGCCTGATTCACATGCACGCCCATCATTTGCTGGGCTATCTCGTGCAGAATGTTCAGGAGCACATAACGCCTACTGTGGACCGTGTTGAGCTGTACATGGATATCACGGAGGCCCTGATGCAGGAGCATAAATATGCCGAAGCAATAGCGCTAATGCGACCCATCACTGATGGCGACTCCTTTGATTGTCCCGCATTTGTTTGGCTGCGCCAGGCCGAGTGCCTGCGTCAGCTGAATCGCACAAATGAGGCGATACAGAGCTATGGGCGTGTGGTTCAGCTGGCGCCATACTGCTATGAGGCGAAGTTTACGCTCTCGGCTCTGCTCAAACAGCAGGGCAGGCAGGACGAGGCGGTCAAGGCGTTAGAACAATCTGGTGAGCAAGAGGGACAGCCGCTGCATGCGCGCCTGCTCTACGAGCGCTGCGTAATGTTGCAGCAGATTGGGCGCATCGAGGAGTTTGTCGATGTTGGCTATGTGCTGCTGGGTCGGCATTCGATCAAGCTCAAGAATCGCGAAGAGATGCTTGCGGCAGCCAATGGCGGCAGTGCCTACAACACGGAGGGACTCAAGGCAATCATGCAAATGCGAAGCCTTGCAGCAGATGTCACTGGTAACGCAGAACAGGAGCCAATGGTGAGTAGCACATATTGTCATTTATTAACGCGAATTAATCCTTGACTGTTGACAGGACACATCAAAGAGTGTGGCGGCAGCCAATGCGGAGACAGATCTAACTATTAAGAACGAGTACGATCTGTTCGTAGAGCTGATACGCACCGCCTATGGCCATGGCATGCACAGCGCCATTGAGCGCATTTGCTTCGCCATGGTTACCACAAAGCGTTTTACCTACTATCACCACGAGATTGAGCGGATTATGATACTGGCCTGCTACTTCAACCACGACTGCGCCATTGGCTTCTCGTATTTACGCGAGCTGATTGCCAAGCAGCCAGAGCACCTCAATTTATGGAATTTGCTCTCATTGCTAGTCCAGCAGGGCGATGAGGTGCGCTACTTTCGGTACAACCGGCGCCTGCTGAATCGTCACCCGACAGTTACGCAGCCAATGCGTTTGTTTTTGGGTCATTATCATCTCAACTGTTGCTCGTACAAGTACGCACTAAATGTTTACGTGCCCATACTCCGCGAACAACCCCATCCGTTGGTTGCCCTTTCCGTAGCCGTGGTCTTCAATCAGTTGGCCCTGCAGAAGAAGGTGCTGCGCAAATCCGCAGCCGTCGCCCAGTCGGTGGCGTTTGCTCAACGCTACGCGGAACTTCGTGCCGGAAGCAGCAAAGGCAGCGGCACGGATGTACCATCGTCATGTGCTGCCCAGCAGGAGATCTACTACAACATTGGACGCATCTATCACCAGGCAAACATCTTGCACCTGGCTACCGAGTACTATGTGCGTGCTCTGGCTGTGCAACACCCATTAATAACGGAGCACGAGTCGATTCTTGGACTGCAGCATGAAATTGCTTTCAATCTACATCTGATCTATCGTGCCAATGGCAACAAATGGAAGGCACGACAGTATTTAATGCGTTATTGTGTTGTATAATGTTTTATATATGTAAATACAACTTTTAGTTTTAATATCTCGTAAATATTTCTATCATATCGATTTTCAGTATTGAATCTCTTGGTTTCTGGCGCTAATTTGTAAGTCCCGGAGTTGTTACATGGCTTGATCCTTCCAGCGGTAGTTTCCATTTCCTTAACAAGTCATCGATGGTATTATATGTTTGACACTTCATATATATACAAGACAAAAAGATAATGACATATAGAGAGGAGGAAAACTGAAGCTTTGTGGAGATTCTGCCAAGTCCTGGACGTCAGGAAGTTCTTAAGATAAACGAATTCGTGGTTCGGAAACCCAAATACCTTGATGTTGGTGATATCATTTGAGTAGAGGACGAGCCTCTTTGTACACTAATAATGGGTCAAAAAAGATGTTATTTATGATTGACATGATTTTAAATAAATCTGTTTATTGTTACTATGTAGATCTATATACATAGTAGTATGTTTGTTTGATCTTGTCAACATTATCAATTTTCACAAATTGTATGAGGTTAAAGTGGCGCGAACTGCGATTGCATCGGAGCAGATTTGCACTATCTTCTGGTCATATAAAATGCACAATCTAATAAACAGAAATATTTCAAAATATTTGACCAGACGCTCTTTCTTGTTCAGCTTATCTCAGTTTGTGATTTATTCGAAATGACTCAACTATTATGACAAGCTAATTAAATGCAAAAATGTAATTTTTTATATTTTATTTGGATACCGCAGATTTGTAATACCTTCTGTACACTATAAATTGGCAAATAAAACACTAAGTCGAATATTGTAAATCTTTAACATTAATTCCTAGGGGTAGTTTATAAACAATCCATCTGTCAATATGTACTACACATTCGCCTACAAATTAATTTGTTGGACATTCTTTACTCTATTTTTTAAGGTTTATTAAACATTAGCTCGCGTTTTTGTTTCAAATGAATATTAAAAGAAATGTAATATTATTTTGCTCGCCAGCTTGCGGTAACGGCGTACTACCTTAAAACTGTCAATAAGTCAAGCTGACAACTGAATTTGAAACTATCGATAGACGCATCGATAATATCGTCATCGACATAGCCATTGTTTGGGAGTGGGAGAGAGGCGAAGTTTGTTTCGCGTAATTTTTCTGGTTTTCATGGCTGCAAAATGCAGAATTCCAAGGCCAAAATGGACGAGTTTAAGACAAAGTTCATGGATATGCTGCACAAACAGGTAACCGCCAATAATGGCCACCAAAGTAGCAGCTACTAACAAATAACGATCCACAGACAAATCGCCAAATGAAAATTCCAGCAATGGGATTTTCCGATTATTTCATACAAACAGTCACTACAGATGCCCTGCCCTCCACAACAGCAGCGGCGGCAGCAGTCACTGCAGAGGCGGATGCTACAGATGCTGCAGGGGGCGTACAAAAATCGGATCAGGAAATTCTGGAAAGCATTGAACAGTGCTACTACAGTACCGATAGCAATCCAGAGCTTTACGAGCTTAAGGTATGTACTGTGTTATGTTATCATGGCTTCAACTACGATCTCAATCTGATTATTAAACGCTCCACAGAAAGTGCTCAGTGCAGGCATTGATAACCAGCTAATAGAGATGACAATCGCTCAGCTGCGCACACAGCATAAGGTGCTGACCAAGCAGGTGCTACAGAACATACTGGAGCAGCGTAACGCATGCAATAGCGAGTTTCAGGCCATCAATGAGACCCAAAAGAAGCTGGAGGAATCGCTCTGGACATGCCAAAAGGCGCGCTCCTATTTGAATTATGCACGCACAAACCTAACAACGACCAGCTTGGAAATATTGGCCAGCTATCGCAAGCGAGAGGTGCTCAAGGAAGTGCTAGACACACTGATGGCTATTAAAAAGTTGGTAAGTGTAATATAAAATATGCTTTCAAGTTGTTCAATTGAATAAGTAAGTATAGTTATCCATGTTCGTTTGAGTAATTCCTTATTAAAACATTTTTGTAGTCATATTTAATTTATATCATTTTAATTATTTTAAAAATTTAAGATGAAACTCAAATTTTAAAACGATAACAGTTTGTTTGGTCGAAAGACTAAAAATTATTCTAACACTTACCTTTACTTACTTGCCTCTGTTTGCTCTTACTCACAGCGCACCACGGACGAAGAGCTCCAAAAGTTATTAGCGGAACATAACTATTCGGCTGCCATAGAACTGCTGTTGCAATGCCAGAGCTCTGCAGCGGAGTTTATGCAATACAATTGCGTGAAATCGCTCCACAAAAAGCTCCAGGAGACAATGCTATTAATGGAGTATCAGCTGGACACTGTGCTCAACGAAATGGTTCTGAACTTTGACATGCGCAAGTATGCCAAACTGCAGGAGGCCTATAAGCTGGCGAACAAATCTCTGATTGCCATGGATCAGCTGCATATCAACTATATTTCAGCCGTACACTCCACCGTGAATGCGGTAGTGCGTGGCTACAGTGATCCCAATGCGGAGGATCAACCAAAGCTGCTCTATGAGCAACTATGCGAGCAACTCAATGTGGATAAGCTCATACCGTGTCTGATCAGTTTGAGCAAAACCTTCTGGACCATACTGGCCTCCTACTATCAGGTGGTCATGTGGCACAACAACTATAAGTTGTACGCACAGCAGGAAGAGAGCGATAGCGAGTCACCAGATCTTTATATACAGCAGAAACTGAAGAAGGGCCAGTCGCGCATCTGGAACGATATACTAAACAAAGTTTGCCTGTTTCTACAGAGTGCAAAGCTGACGACGCTTAAATATGATCAATTCATTCAAGTACTGTCCATAGTGCAGCGCCTGAAGAAGGTGGGCCTGGAGTTTTGCGGCGAGCAGTCGGAGAAGCTGATTGCGACCATGCAGCAACAGAGCGAGGAGTTCTTTAGACGCTATCACATTTGTTGCGTGGAGGAGATTTGTTTATTTTTGGACAACGAATCCTGGACGCCGCTGGACTCATTTGCGCACATACTGCAGCTGCCGGTAAGATTGTGTTTTGCATTTTAAAACTGTTTACAATTATAAATACATATTTTTTGCAGGAATTCCGGTCGGTTCGGCACACGCTGCGTCGCCACAAATCACCAACGACTGCGCTGCTAGGCTCGACCAATAACTCGCCCATTAGCAACAACAATTGTGACGAACTAGTCTCTGTGCACTCGCAGGACGGCGGCGGCAGCTCTATTTATGGTTCCTACGGCTACTTTTTGCGCTTCTCGGAGAAGAGTTCGCCCTTTGATGGTGGGTTAGATGCAGCCATGTTGGAGGAGGACATACTATCCGGTATTGTGGATGAGGCCTCGTGTTATTTCAGCGAAGAAAGCGATGACGAGCAAAAGAGTCTACAGAGCAAGGAATTTACCGACGATGCCAGCAAGTAAGTGTCCAGTGAATACTTTAAAATTGGTTTTTACGATTTAAATAATAAAACTAAATTTGTTTTGCAGCCAGCTGCTTGTGAACAACACAGCGCTAAATGTGCTGCGCTGCATTGGACGCTATTTGCAAATGTGCAAGCTGCTGCACTGCATCTCACCGAAGATAGTGTCCTGCATGCTGGAGCTGCTTGACTTTTATGCTTATGCAGTGCACGAAATTTTTGGCAGAGATGCGGTAAGTAATGCCAGTAAGCCAGTTCAATCAGCATTAATTATATTTATTTTGTTACGCTGCTCAGCTAGTTGCCACGGATAATCTCTATACGATGCGTCTGGAGCAGCGTCTGCGCACTGTGGAGACCAATGTGCTCACCCAGATTAAATCTTGGCCACTCAACTTTTCATCTCTGGTAGTAGTTTGAAGCAACTCTGAGGAATTCACAACTAACCTGCGCATTCTTTCAGACCAACAATGAGCTAGCCAATCCGGACACGCTTTACGGTCTTCCACAGCGTATTGTAGCCGTTGAGGCTGGACGCAGCATGCTTCAGCAATTTCATATATTGCAGCACTATCTGAATCACCTTTTGCCCGCTGCAGAGCGACCTACCTTGAGCAATTATCTCGAATATGGCGAATTCATGGCTGATCTGGCCAAACCTGTTTACACCTGCGTCACATCGCGTGTCATCGATCTGACGGCCATACTGTCACAGATGACCAAGGTCAAGTGGGATGTGAATCATGTGACGCACCAGCATAGCAGTTACAGTGATGTCTTGAACCGCGTAAGTGCCAACGGTAAAGCAATGATTCAATTTAAATCTAAACTAAATTACTGTTTTTTTTATAGAACATACAGAGCTTTGCGATGTGCCTGGAGGAAATATCCAAGGAGGTGCCAATACCCAGCAAAAATGTGTGGAACTCCATGGCGCATGTTGCCACACATTTGCTAGTAGAAGGGTGAGTACACTATCATTATGTCATTCCCAGTTTGAAATCTAATCACATTTTATTTATCCATTAGCTTCTCCAATGTCAAGAAATGCTCCGCTGGTGGACGCGCACTAATGCAATTAGATTTTGCGAATTTTATGTCATTTCTTGAACTAATCTCGAATCAAAAATATCCACAACATCGCGCTTACGTGGATGTGTTTATAAAATCCTATTATTTCTCACCGGAACAGTTCGAACAATGGATTGAACAGCAGCGACAGGGTGATGAATATTCTGCCAAGCAATTGACGAATCTGATACAATGCATTTGTGTCAGCGATAAGCGCACACGACAGAGGCTGCTGCAGCTGCTGGAGGGCGTAACAGCTAGTGCTACGCCCACCACAACGCCGCACAAGCATAACTATAGCTCCGGCTCGAATCTGAGTAATGTTATTTAAATTTGTATTCGTCTCATTTTTGTTTAATGTATTTATTTTGTTATACTTGTAACCATTGCTAACCATTTGGTCAAACCCTTTGTTAGTAGGTTAATTTCTTGGGGCGTTCTTTATACAATTGTTTAATGTACATTCCGTTTAGTGCAAATTTATGAACATTATGTTATTATAATAAGTTGATTGTATCTTAGTTACATAAGCGATCTCTATGATGTACTTCGTTTCAAATTTCAAATCTGTGAATAATTGCAATCTCTTTCAATTTATACGCTCTCTAATTATAACCAAGGCACAAATTTATTGGTTTTTCCTATGGCAATTTGGTTTACCACTCACATGACATAAGTACCTATAGAAAGCATATATAAATATACACAAAACACAATGCATATATCTAAATAGAGATAAGGTATATACAAAACCCATATATATTTATTTTAATACCCAATTGTAATATTTATTTGCAAAACGGACAAATAATTGTAAAACATCGCGATTATATATAAATCAAATCTCAATTTCGATATTGAGAAATACTAATACACACTTAATATCTAGTTGTATATGAATCTGTAACTAAAACAACTAATAAAGAGTACATATTTTGAGAATGCATATTAAAATGACATCTGTTCTTTATAGCGGACTTTAAGGAATATTGATTAAAGTCTAAATTGTGGGAATAATATAATTGTAAACAAGTCAAGATATAAGACTAGGAGATAAGCTGAACTATTCAGGTTTGTACCCACCTACTTTAATACATTGTAGTAGTTTCTTGAATAACTTCTGTGCTTATTGTCTATCGTTATATATATATATATGTACATAAGTATAAATTAAATGAATAACATTGAAGTTGGGTACCTTTTATTATTGTTTTTTGTGTTCTCAGTGTTGAGTGTCTTAGAGTGTGGGCAAACAAAAAGTGAACCTTCTTCTGTATGACCAAGCTTTTATAATAGTGGGTGTCTACCATTTCTGGGCGTTAACGATTACTAGGCCTATCGCCGATGACTCAACAATAAGTTGAATGGAAAAAGGTTCTATAAAAATGGTGGCCACCTTTGGATACTCCACATAGTATACACCACCATGTGGACGCATTGCATAGCCTTACTCTTGTGTGCTCCTTGGGCAATGACAGCACACTACTTCATCAATGAGGTGGTTCGTGAATTGAAGCCATCGTCACTTATAATCCGTCACGACTACTGCCCGGTGAGCTGGCTGCAGCAGCTGCTATTGGAACCCCAGTTGCCAGTGGTGCTGCAATCCCTGGACAGTAGTACGCCACCAAGCCAACATTTCTCGCGTGTGCTGCATATAATCTGTTTGCAAGCCGCTGACTTGCCGCCGGAACAGCTTCAAAAGATTCGGGCAGAGAGAATCATTTTTTATATAAAAACTGGTTTATCCAACTCTACATCTCATCAAGTGCTGCAGTCATTGCTGATGCAATGTTATGAGCTGAGAATACTACATGTAATTGCTTTGCTGGCCGAGGATGAAGCTCGCTTCTACAATCGGTATCGTCCATATCCACACTTTGAGCTGGAGCAACGTACACTGGAGCAGCGACCCTTCTTTTTGAAGCACTTTCCCAACATGCAGCGCCAACCACTGATTGTATTGCCCGACCAAAAGCATCCACGCACCATTATCTATACGGATTGGCGAAAGGGAGAACAAGTGCTGGCCGGATCGGTTGGTCATTTTGTACGTACGTTGGCCTGGAAGTTGAATGCCACCCTACAGTTTCCGGAGCAGATGAAGCCAGGTCATAGCCTGAATTCCAGGCAACTGCAGTTGCTGGCCGAGCAGCTCCAAGTCCATGTACCAGCTAGTTTAATGTATATTTTTCAGCCAGATCAGCTGTTAAGGACTAGTTATCCCTTTGAGTTGAGTTGTATCTGTTTAATGATTCCCATTGCCCAGCCGATTCCCATCAGGGATGTCTACCTCATCTTGGGCAATGCCCAGCACATATTCATTGCTCTAGCTATTATTTATAGCTTTGGAGTATTGCTGGCCCTGCACAGAAGGTTGACTGGACATACTACAAGTTTGGCGGATTTTCTACTGAACGATGTAGCTCTGCGTGGAGTGCTGGGCCAATCCTTTAGGCAGTCGCTGTTGACCAGCATCTGCAGCAGCTGGATTTACATAATGCTGGGCATCTTTGGTCTTAATCTTAGCACCATCCATGAAGCGGCTCTGGGTACTCTGCTGACACATCCGCCCAAACATTTTCAGCCGCGCAGTATTGCGGATGTGCAACGCGTTGACCTCCCGCTGGTCGTGGATAATGCGGACGTGAACTTTACAGATAATTTTAAGGAGCTGCCTCGTATGCTCTCCGTCAATGTGAGTGAGTTAGATCGCCAAAGGGACAACATGAACATGAGTCATGTCTATTTCGCGTCTCGACTCAAGTGGACGCTTCTAAGTGCCCAGCAAAAATATTTTCCACGCGAAGTATTTCTGTATTCCATGGATGCCTGTATTAATTCACTCACGATCATGGGGTTTCAGCTACCCAATAATTCTTGGTTCCTTGAGCCCATCAACGAATTGATTATGGATGTACGTGCCAATGGCATGTATCAGCATTGGGTCGAAATGCACTTCTATGATATGGCGGCTGCTGATTTGATATCCTTCAGTGATCCGATTAGGCGCCAGCCTCTACGAATTGGAGGCTCATTGCAATTCAAGGATCTGCTGTGGATTTGGTTTGCCTACGGAGCTCTTTTGATGATCGCCTCGGTTGCTTTTGTACTGGAAATTATTATCTATCGTAATTTTTGAATTTTTGCATTCTTTGACTGGTTGTTAGACAGTTTTGGTACATTAAAGAGTGTAAAGTTCTATTCGCTTAAATTCGTTTATTGTTTATTGATATTAAGTAAGTTAGGACATATTACAAGTCGAATTGAACACGGTCTATGGGGGTTATTGAGGAGTTATTATCAGTGAAACAAGTGCAGAGTTATACAATTAGATCAGAGTCTGAGTTCGTTGAGCTTAGGCAACATTGGTGTGCTCATCACGATGGAAAATCTTGACATCAAAGAACTTGAAGTTATCCACCTCGAAGTAGTAGTCATGCGTCACTGGACGATTGAAGGGGAAACCGAATGGAAGGGCATCCACATATCGTGAGCCATGACCAATGCCGCAGCTGACAATGGGATCGTAGCCAGTGTATTGCGGGACGGTAGGTTCATGGTATGGGTAGACCATGAAGAAGAACTGATAAACCTGACCGCCCTTCTTACCCTTGGGTAGCATCATGCGGTTAGGCACGCCACAGTGGGTCTCAGTTTGATCCAGCTTGAACTTGAAGTCGCTGGTTGTGGCATCCATCAGCTTCTGATAGAGCTCGAAGTAGGTGGTGCGATCGTTAACCCAGAAGCTGAAATCGCCGCTGCTGCGCTTGATGTGATTGACGCCAGCCTCCAGCTGTACCTTGAAATGTTCAAGCTCGAAGAAGTTCTGGTAGTTTTGCTCCAATGGAATCACACGTCCATACTCGTCGTACTTGGGACCAATGAACACCTTGACAACAGCTGTCTGTGCCTTATCAGCATTGACATCCATGGTAAATTCGAAGGGTTTGTGGTTGAGACGAGACTGGCGAGCCTTGATCACAAAGCTGCTGTGATTGTAGAAGGAGTTGCGGCCAAAGCTATAAAGAGCATCGGTTGTAGACTCAACTGGTGGTTCCACATTCACAGCGTTGCTAATATCAGCATCAAAGTACTCGAAGTAGGTGGTCAGACTTTCTGGCATGTGCACGCCATCGATCTTGACACCCTCGAAGCCGTAGTCCTTCTTGGTGTACTCGGGGAAGGTCTCTACCAGATGCCAGTAGTGGGTGAGCAGGTTCTTGTAGACTTCAAAGAACAGGGGATCACGAATGGAGGTATCGTAGTGCATGAAGGTACCGGGGTAGGTCTCTTGGTACTTGCCGAATGGACGTCCTTCGTTCACAATGTAGCGATACCATTTGTCCAAGCTACCATAGAACTGCTTATCAATACTGTCGACATTGCCCTGGATCATGTTGCCCAGCTGATTGATGACCTCTACGTCGGATTTCGTATTCTTGTGGATCCAGTCCATGATGCGTTGTGTGTAGAGCTCCACCATCTTAACATACTCCACCTTGTCAGACTTGTAGAAGTTGTGATAATTGTCACGGCTGGGATAGGGCACTCCATTGTAATCGCGCAGGCCGCTGTAGAAGCCAGTCTCTACTGGTTCATACATGTTGAAAATAGGAACCTCACCCAAGTCATTGGACAGACGCTCCAGATAATAGCGAGCCAATAGCTGCCAGTGCACGTAGAGATAGAGCTCACCGCGACGATCCTTGTTTAGCATATGCACCTCATCACCCGTGGTCCAGAAGGGATAGTCCAAGTTGAAGTAGTAGTAGAAACTGTTGAAGCCCACATCTTCCAGGAAATAGGACAGGCCGTGCTCGTAGTTAACTTCACCATAGACATTCGTGTAGTTGGACTTCAGCACTGCGGTGTAGACGCCGTTCAGCTGCTTGACATGATGGAAGCCGTGCATCTTGTAGTGCTCGGCCATCTCCAGAGTCTGGCCATCGAAGAAGCTCCAGGGATGAATCTCATACTGGGCTGGCATCACAATACCCTGCGTGTCATCGCGGAAGAGGGTAGCAATGGTGAAGGCATAGACGAAGAGCTGCTTGTTCACATGCTGGCGGGCCCAGAAGACCACATGCTGGAAGGTCTCCCAGTTCTTGGCAAAGTAGAAGAGACGGACCAATCCAACGGCATACTCCTCATGGCGATCGTACATCAAGCTCCACATCTGGTCATCATGGAAAGGATGGTGCTCCCACAGCTCAAAGAAGTGCTGCAATTTCTCGGTATGATGATAGTCGTTGACATGCTGCCAGGGCTTGTATTCGTAGAAGCTGGAATCAAAATTGGTAACGAACACATCATCCTGGTAGACGTGCTGCAGAATTTCCAAGATAAACTTCTGCTTCACCAGAAAATCCTTGTCTGCCACCTTAAAATCAATGTTCTTGCCATGGCCAACAACTGCCAGCAGAGCTAGCGTCAAAACAACAACCGCCGTGATCGACTTCATCGTAATCATAGCAATGCACTGGCCGGAGCCTGCATTTATACCTGATCCGAGCAAACACACCCAGCCGAGAGATATGCAGTCCGACCATCGGCTGATTGCTGATATTGCCTTGACATTATCATAGATCCGTTCCACCTCAGCAATATTGTGCCAAGCTGCAGCCTCTGCTGATAAGAGCACCTGCACCTGCACCTGCACCTGCACCTGTCACCGACTGACAAATCAATCTGGATTAGAAGATTGGACTTCCAGAGCATTCTATTGATAGATCCTGTAATCTCATAATATAGGATAAGTGAATTTTACACTGCAGCACTGTAAACACCTGATGATTGAATATTATTTACCTTAATTGCACTAGGGCTTGTCTATAAACGTCTGAGGGTCGCTCAGAGGTCAGGCCAATAAAAGATTTCGCTGCTTATCAACCGATGTTGCCATTAGACTAGCTTAGTCTAAAAATATTTATACATACTCATTAATGCAAAACATTAATCATATCAAACGAAATGAAAACAACAAGTTTAGACAACAAAGGGCAATGAAACTTCAACTAAGAAGAATTTATTCCAAATGGAATCAATTGGTTTATACGTTCAAAAATATTTATGAGAATAATTTATTTATTTACATTTATAATGTTAACTTGTAGATTAAACTATAAATTAACAATAAGAGATTATCAGATTGAATTTGGATAATGTTATAGGCAGAATACATTTTTAGCACCCTGTTTGTCATTCTCTCAGTTCTTCAACTAAACTTCCTTTATTTATTTAAAACTTAATCAAAAGAGTGACTTCAATTTTTGCCATTATGTTGAAATTCATTTTCAAACGTTTGTTATGCTAAGAACAGTTTAAATGATAGTTAAATCATAATATATAAACAGATTTGTATGTAATATAATGATAATGATTTATATATCACAAAAGTACATTATATTCAAGCCTTATTATTTAATTTTCTTAAGCAGTACTGCTTATATTAAGACTCCCATTATTTCATGTATTTAAATTTCCCGCCTTAAGCGGTTTTCAGTATAAAATATATGCTGACCATATTTCAAAAAAGCTTCATTGTTTTTTCGATATGTTTTGATATGTGACTACTATCGATAAGTGCCATCGATGCAATTTGCGTATTAAAATCGGGTGTGCAATGTGATGAATTTTGGGATTTGAATATGTGGTCACACTTGTGGATCCACACAATTAAAATAAAAATAGCGTGGAAGTAAAAGCGACTAAGCGTTTGCGAATTACAAACATATTTATATCAGTCTGGCTGACGACATTACACCAAAATACGACAAGCTAAAAGTTGTAAACAAAGTAATAACGTACAAATAATATAAATGGTAATTACGCACCAAAAATGCTGACCAAACAGGGTGACGGAGCTGTGAAATTATCTCAGAACACTAACTTGAAATTGTTGCTGTAGTTGTGTAATATTTTGAACAGTGCGAATGGCAGCAAACAACAACAAACAATGAAACATCGCCTGATATCACAAAGTTGCGTATACACGTATGTGTGTGTTTGTGTGCGTGTAGGTGTATAACGCATATGTGTGTGTAGGGCCTCAATTGCGCTTTCGGAAAAAAAAAATTAAAAAGAGCGAGTGAGCGTTGACTGTTACATTTATTTGATTATTTTATTTCTGACATTGCAAACAGCTTGCACATAATTTTCGGCATGATTACTTACAGAATATAGCGTACTCCTTTCCATATAATTTTAGGCGTAAAGTGAGATACGAAACCAACAAAATTTCTCACGCGCAACGCAACGACGACAACAAATCCAAAGATACACATAGAGTAGACAGTGATTCGGAAATTCAAAATTATAAACATTAGAAATCTTTGGAATTGGATTGGCAGCCGCCTCCCTTCGAAAGCCGCCAACAACACTAACCAACAGACAACAACATGAATTTACTGCTGCACCACAAAGGATCCTCCATGAATCTGAAATCGCATTACATGTTTCAGAATTTCTACAAACGCTGTAAGTCTGCAAGCAAAAAAATAAAAAAACGAAAAGAACGAATGGGAGAAAACTTTCCATTGATTTTGTCACGCATTACAGCAGTGTGTGTGCGTGTGTGTACTGCTGTATCTGTATGCATGCATGCCTGTGTTTTTGTGCGCGTGTCTCTTATCCCATATTTTGTTTTGACTACATATTCGTTGATTCACAGCTGATTCAATATTAAATTTCCCTCCTGCGCTTGTTTGGTATTTTTTATCTGTTGAAGGAAATTCCCTAGCTCAGGTGATTTCATTGAAATATACTCTTTTTTGGGATGTAATTTTTTGTCTCCTGCCGAAGGTATATGCACTTTGTCGTGGTGAATATTATTTCGCCTATAAACTTAAATATTTTATTTAATACCAATCCTGACTAAACATATTTTTTAAGTAATGGCAAGGGCATTTAAAATTCTATGTGTCGTACAAATCTTGTTCCTTCGTTTTACCATCGTTATCGTTAATTTAATTTACATTTCTTTATTTCTATCGCTTTTCCGTCATTCGTAACTGCTTATCTAGCTAAAAATTAGATTTACCAACAAAAAAATGAATGTACATGTATTTAAAACGTTTGGCTAATACATATATCATGCGATAAGGCAACACCTTCCTTGGCAATCAAGTACAGATTTTTATATACATACATATATAAAAAGTCGCATAAAGCTATCTTTGGGAAGCCGAAGATGTATACCCTTTGAAAAATGTTTTTCCTATACGATCCAATCCGGCTGGGTGCGACACAAGTACTGTATATGTATGTACATATACATAAGTCCCGTCAGGAAAGTTCAGTGGCTAGTTCCCATAGAATCACACACTGTCGAACTATAATATTTACTCAGCTCGTCCCCTTTTCTCATTGCGTTACACATTTCGTCACAGAATTATAATACCCACTGCAAGGGCATAATACAATTTCTTAACCTGTTCCCCAATGTATATTGATGAACTTATCAATCAGCAAACCTGTTAATTAAACAAATAGACGTTTATTTGCATGCTTTCTGTACATTTTCACTCTGCAAAATACCCAATACTTTGGCATCGTATTATATTTGCACAACAAATTTTTGTCTCATTCGCGCACTGCTTAATTTATACTCAAAATACATACAGAGTTAGACGTACACATGGATGTTCTCATGTCTGTGTGTATACCAAGAAAAAGGGACAAGTGCCAAGCGCACAGGTGCAAAGACAGACAGAAAGACGCCAGGCAAACAAAACTAACAATAAGCAATATCAACGCACAAATAGACATCCTGTGCGACGAACACCCTGTACGAAACTAAGTACAGTCACTACGGGTCAGAGGCACCGGCACCGGCACCCACACAAATCACATAATCGTTCGCTCGGCCAATGGACGAAGGTTGAATGCGTTTCGCTTTCGACGACGCTGCTGCAATTTTCTAGAATCTAGATTCTTCTCCCCTGCTTTGTTTTCGCCTTCTGTACGCTTACGCAGTTTGTATTACCTTGAATAAGTATTTGATAAATTTGGCTGTTCTGAACGCTTGCCAAGGATTGAGATAGAATGAGAGAGTGGAAAGTGGAAAGTGCACTAAACACTTTTTTGCTTGCTGGTTGTTTGGGTTTTCAAGAATTAAGCTATTGTGCATTGTTACGTTTTTAGTTTACATAAGTTAGCTTGTTTATAGCCACAACGACAATCACAACAGGTTTTAACTTTTCCATTGTTTTGTTATCAGTTTCAAATTGTTTTTGTGATTAATAAGTTATAATTATTATATTGTTGATTATTGATTATTCAACTAGCCGGCTTTTCCAAATAGTTGACTTTTTACTTTGGGAAGTAGAATGCACTTTGGAAAGGTGATAACAAAAATAATATTTGGCTCTGTGTGTGTTTAACCAAGTCATTGTATCTTACGTGCGATTTATGTCGCATTTAGGAAGATCACCGCAAATACATACATACATATGTACGTATTGTATAGTAGACGCTCGCAAATTAGGACCACTTTGTTTTTAAGGTAATTCTAATTTCTGAAAAATTCAAATTTGTCAACTCCTACGAGATGTGAATATCATGATATTGAGAGCTTTACTTTACTTGGCAGAATTTATGTTTCATCTAACTAATAGAAGAATTTTCATTATTATTGTATATTGCACACAGCTATACAAAATTGTATCAACTGTTCTGTTTACTTGTGCTTTAAATTAAACCCCAATTTAATTGTGTTTTCTGTGCCTCTCCTTATAGATCTCAGAACGAACTGTTACGCTTACAGTTCAGCGAAACATGGTCATCACAATGCGGAAGGTTCGATATCTCCACGGCCGGCGAGGCTGGATATAACGAGGTCGTTAAGGGGCAATTCGTTGACCAGCTGCCCGCATCATCTTCAGCGTCAGTATCATTTTTCTGGTCACGGCTTTCGGCATTTTCACGCGAGTCGCGCACTCTTTGAATCAAGCTCGAAGATTGATGCGACGGTGAAGAAGCTAAAGAATCAACAAAAGGAAAAGGTCGAGGAGATAATGAAGGAAGTGGCCAATGGCCAGGCCACCAAATGCACAGTTTCAGCCTCTACAGTCAGCGCTGCTAATACTATACTTGACGGCAGCCCAACGTTGCCAGCGAAAGCAACAGCGGCAAAAGGCGAATTAGCAGAGACAAAGGCAGCGGTCAAGACCGTGGCCAAACCGAAGAAACCGATCATGCAACGTATTTGGGATGAGCTGGTGCACTATTATCATGGCTTTCGGTTGCTCTTCATTGACACGGCAATCAGTTCAAAGCTGTTGTGGCGCGTGCTCAATGGAAAGACGCTTTCAAGACGCGAGAATAAGCAACTGCAGCGTACCACATCAGATCTGTTCCGTTTGATACCGTTCTCGGTGTTTATTGTGGTGCCGTTTATGGAGTTTCTTCTGCCCGTATTTATTAAGTTCTTTCCGGGCATGTTGCCATCTACGTTTCAAACGGCCAACGATCGTCAGGAGAAACTAAGGCAGTCGCTGACCGTGCGCCTCGAGGTAGCTAAGTTTCTGCAAAAAACGCTCGGCCAAATGCCCGTGCAGCACAAGGAACATAGCAGCGAGGAAGCCAAACAGTTTGAGAACTTCTTTCATAAAGTGCGCAATCATTCAGAGCATGTGAGCAGTGATGACATCATCAAGTTTGCCAAACGCTTCGATGATGACATTACATTGGACTCGCTCAGTCGCGAGCAGCTTGCGGCCTTGTGTCGAGTGCTAGAGGTGAACACCATGGGCACCACAATGCTTTTGCGCTTTCTGCTGCGACTCAAACTGCGCTCATTGGCCACTGATGATCGTGTAATTGCGCGTGAAGGCGTCGACTCCCTTGATCTGTTCGAGCTGCAGCAGGCATGCAAGGCACGAGGCATGCGCGCCTATGGCC
Organism: Hirtodrosophila confusa; assembly: GCA_035043065.1. Classification (NCBI taxonomy): domain Eukaryota; kingdom Metazoa; phylum Arthropoda; class Insecta; order Diptera; family Drosophilidae; genus Hirtodrosophila; species Hirtodrosophila confusa. Next base: position 8,068 of record JAWNNI010000035.1, on the reverse strand, counting down.
TCACAGCGGAGCGTTTGCGTTTCCAGCTTAAAGAGTGGATCGACTTGTCGCTGAATGAACAGGTATAAAGATTGTCGCGTTTATATATTCAGGTATAAAATATTAACGAAGTAAACTCTTGCATAGGTGCCGCCCACGTTGCTGCTGCTGTCGCGAGCAATGCTCATATCCGATGACAGCATTACCACGGACAAGCTGAAGGAGACAATAAGTGTGCTCCCGGATGCAGTGGCAGCGCATACGCGTCATGCGATTGGGGAGCGTGAAGGAAAGGTGGATAACAAGACCAAGATTGAAATCATTCGAGAGGAGGAGCGTAGGATTCGCGAAGAACGCCTGGAGGAGCACGAAGAAACGATTGCCAAGCGCTCAGCGGTCACAGAAGATTTGGCAGCACCGTATGTTTTTACCGAGGCGGAGTCCAAGGTGCCGCATTTAATGGATAAGGATGCGGTAAAGGCTGAAAGTGAGAAGAGCATCTCACCAACGGATGTGCAGCTGCTTGCTGATGCGTTGAAGTCGCTTTCATCAGACAAACAACTTGTTGTTGAAAAAGAGACGATCAAGGAGCTTAAAGAAGAACTACGCGACTATCAGGAGGATGTCGAGGAGCTGCGCGAAGTGCGCCAGATGGTTAAGGAACCGGTTCGCGAGAGTCGTGCCGCTAAGCTCCTATATAATCGAGTCAACAAAATGATCTCGCAGCTGGATAATGTGCTCAATGATCTGGAGCATCGCCAGCAGCAGATTAAACAGGTGGATAGCACCGATATTGCCACACCCGCACCCGCTATAGCCAGCAGCTCTTCGCAAATGGTGCATATCGACGAACTGGTGTCCACCATACGACGCATGAAGGAAGCCTCCGATGAGGAGCGTTTTAAGGTTGTCGAAGATTTGATGATCAAACTGGATGCGGACAAGGATGGCTCCATTTCGGTCAATGAGCTCACCAATGCGGTGCAAAGCATTGACAGCACGGCCACTAAAATAGACAAGAAAGAGCTCGAAGAATTCACCGATCTGCTTACCAAACAGGCGGCCAAGCGACGCAACAAGGAGCTCGTCCATATCGGTGATCTCATGCGGAACATCAAGCAGCTGAAGGAGACCAGCGATGAGGCCCGTCTTAAGCACATCGAGAGCGTGCTGGACAAGTTTGATGCTGACAAGGATGGTGTCGTTACATTCAACGAAATACGCAAGGTAAGTAGGAGATCTGGTAAACAATCGATAGGATCGGCGGTTTTTTTTAATCCACTATCGAGGTTTTTTCCATAACCGATACAATCGAAATACATTAATATGCCCTTAACATCCTTGATGTTATTTACGAATTATGTCGAATCGTTCGATTGATCACTACTGAAACTATTGAATGGCTCAAGCCAACGAGCTTTCCAGTACATTACAATAACTCGCCTGTGAACTCGATTTGTCTTACAGGTGTTGGAGTCCATTGGACGTGATAACATCAAGCTTAATGATAAGGCCATTGAGGAGCTCATTACGTTGCTAGACAAGGAGCAGATACTGGAGGCAGAGCAGAAGATTGAGAAGGCGATTGCGAAGAGCATGAAGGAAGCCGAGAAGCTCAAAATGGAGGTGGAGCAAACGGACAAGGATATGGCGAAATTGGTAGATGGCATACACGATTCGGCAAAGGAGATACGCGACATTGCCAACGAGCTGGGCGCAATGGATCAGGAAAAGGAAAAGTTCAAATTTGAGGTAAGTAAAGCTAAACTTAAAAATCAAGCCACCATTATTCTAAATTAAATTCTTGTGGCTTGCAGCCGGACCTAAAAGACAATGCAAAAACGGTAAAGGATAATGCCAAGCAGCTAGATGAATTGTTGTCTAAGTCGCCGAAGAATGACAACAAGGGGCCAGATTCGCCTCGCTCGCCGCCGAAAGGATCCAGCGGCGGTAGCAGCAGCAACATCAGCGCCTCAGAAAGCAGCGCCGACAGCGGTGCATCATCCACTAAGGCAGTGCTGCGCGAGGCGGCCGAGCGTAATATTGAAAAGCTATTGCCCCAGAAGGATATCGGCTTGCCGCCAACGATACCTACACCAAACGGAACCAAGGCGAAGGCTGTAAACTCCGCAAAGGCAGCGTCAACAGCGTCCACTTCTGCCTCTATCAAGAAGCTAATCTGACCGGCCAAGTCCAAGCCAAAGGCAGAGGTGTTAAGAGAGAGAAACCCAGAACATGTACCTAAGGCGAAATAAGGAGATGTCTATCCTATGTGCATAATGTTTTGATTGATTATAACCATAAACCGTTAACAAAACTACCTAGTCGATATTAGAAATGCAACTCTGTATTTAAATTGGTCCTAGGCACAAACTCCTTTAACGCGAGGCTGTAGTAAGAACTTGTAAAGTGAGCAATTATCAGAAACTTACTACTTATAAAATACAACAAAAAAATAACATACGATCGTATGACCAACGAAAACAAAAATCTAAAATATTTACTTTGTTACTCTACCGCCCAAGTTTAATATGTATGTTATCGTATATATATATATCTGAATGTGCTGGTTAACAACTATTACTTGCTCTACAATATTAGCAATTGTGATCATTAAGCGAAAAGTTAATTTACATTTTATTTTTTAATACATACACTAATACGTATTTACAACAACTACAACCACAACGGCAAACGAATGAATTCAGTTGGAATGTTTGAAGCATAGGCATTAACTTTAATTAAATGAAAAACCACGTGATAATTTTTTAACAATAATTAATGTGTGCTTAAATGAATTAGATATCATGAATTTATAAAAAGTGTTTTGCAATAAAAGTTAGTACAAACACAAATGAAATGATTATTTTAATTTGGAATGTGACCTACTAAAATACTACGTAAGAGTATGAAGAACTTGTTCCCTTAACAGTTCTCTGCTCTAGAAACGGACCACTTAGCTGCCTTTGAATAATGAACTTAATTTGCATTGTAATTGTACAAACCAGTTGTTCAAAATTCCATCTGGAATTCATTGCTAGATTTAAGCATATATGTTTTATGACCGCACAATTGCCTTTTATCCGGCCAATCTCAATCATTCAACCAACTGGCTGAGATTCTCTCTCGTGGCAACCACAAAAACCAAACTTTACAAAGTGCCAACGGCGACGTCGACGTCGACGTCGACGAGGATGAGGATGAGGCCGAGGGCGACTCAACCGAATCATTTTTGAGCGATTGCCAAAAAAGCCGAAGAGAAGAAAACAAACAATTTCACCATCATATACTACTGGGCAATAAAACTAATAAATATTACCACAAAATGTGCAAAAACTCCATAATTTTACAGAAACCACTGACCCATAAATTTCTGTTGAAATTTTACAAGTGAAATGCAATTGGCATGGAATTCGAAATCGAGGAAAGAAAAGGGGCGCCAGCAATTAAAAAAGTCTGCTTTACGAGAATCCTTCAAATTTCTTTACCACTGTTCTTTGGCACACCAGTTACCGATTAGAAATTCAATTTTGATATACTTATTTATATAAGCATTAAGTAGTTAAGTCTCATGTGTACCCATTAAAAATGGGAGAAAAGGGGGTGATTTGATCAAAATGCATGCCAAAAACGACAAACATTTAACATGTACGCACTTCATAGTTAATGCTCATTCTAGATTTTTAGCTACCATAACTTTATCAAAACTTATCCGATTTTCAAACGGAACATCATATTTATCATATAATATCTATTTTGATAAGGCACTCAAATTTTGTATGTTTCTAAAACTTAAACTTTTTGCTGGAACGTTGTTTTGCCTAATTAGTTTGAATTCTAATTAGGCCAGACTTCCAAATCCCATTTCCTTGTCAAACTTATACACACACACTTATATAATCAGCATATACTCGTATGTGCGTAGATCGCTTGATTCTTAGATTAACTTGCTATATATGTAACTGGTATATAGCGAGGTAATGATAATCTAGAAGGTTTTATTATATAAACTACGTATACATTGAGGAACCGATGATAAAAAGTAAGCAAGTGTGTAAATATTGGGCAGTAAAGTTTCAGGATCAATGATATCCAATACAAATAAAACTCGAAATGAAGCAACAAATAAGAAGCAAAATGTGTTTAAAGGTAAATAAAAGCATGAAAAATGTGAAACAAGCCAAATAATAATAAACTTCAGCCCCGTTGGGAGCTGCAGGCCAAGTGAGAATTGTTGTCTGCAATCAAGTAAAATCCAAGCAGAACCACAGTTGTATAGAAGGGACAGACGACGAGACAGGAGTATAGATAAAAGGATGGGCCAAAACTAGTTGTAGTAAGTGTACAGAAGAGGGTCAGGGACGGGGCGACAAAGTTTGTCCAGCTAAAAGTGCCTGGAATACAACAATGAAATTCGAAAGCTGCCTTGAATTGCAGACAATCAGCGTGACGCAGAAGACGATGGACAGACGGTCTGAGCAAATTCAAAGTGGTACTCTATGAAATAAAGTTAATACAGTGTATAGACAAAATACCACCATATGCCACCGCTCAGCTCTGTCAATTAAATGTAGCTGCATTTTGTCTTTAAATTGACATGACAGATTGTGGCAGATGTTGCAAAACAATTAAAAACTTGTGGACTTTCATGAGTCAATCAAAAGCTGCAGAGTTCGCAATAAGTTGCAAAACTTGGCCAACAGTTGCACCACTTTAAATGACAGACGCACCACAGTACAAACGACATACAGCACACAGCGCGCATATAAAAATAATACTCAGACAGCGGCATAGACGATGGATGGATGAAATCCTAGCGGATTTATGCAATTTGTAGTTGTTGTCCTTTGGCAAGGAGACGGCGACGAGGCTGGCAAACAAATCACGAAAAATCGTTGCAAAACTTCAATCTACAGTTTATACAAACAAAGGATATTCTCAATATAAATGTTGCCTACGTTTGGGTTAAGCTACAGGAATCTAAATCTCGAATTGGTCAGCTTATCTATTTTAATAAGCTTACAATGACTTTAAGCTTTAAGTAATAATAAGTTCAAGTGCTTTAAGATTTATGGTTTTCAACGGCTTATAAATGATTGATAGTTAATTCTTAAATGAATGGGAAGAGGCGCCTTCAAGGACAATTATAAATTTACTAAGATACATACAATATCAATATAATATAAAGATAAAGATAAAGATAATATACAATTGTTGACGTCGAGCCTGTTAAATATTTCATTTACAAATTATACGTCGCTAAACACACATTCTAAACACACATTCCATAGTATTAAATGTTTAATAAGGAGCACAATACGCTGAGCGTTTGCAATGGTTGCTGAACTTTGATATCAACGTGATGCAAATTGAATTTTTACAAAGGGGATTGGGAAAGCAGAGGAGGTTGGGAATAGCTGGAATTTTTATAATTGCTTGACTGCACCATACAGGGAACGAATATGAAATATTATATTTGTGTTGGCTTGAAGCGGAGACAGCTGTTTCAACTTTAAACTGACTATTACATTTTCTTCATTTGTACGAAGCAAAAGCGGAACTGGTAAGTCAGCAACATATACTTACACATATGTGTTTATTTGGCTAGTGCAAGACTTTGCACAATTCTGTTGTAAAGAGAACTGTAAATAAAAAGTCTATGGAAAAAGTTCCTTAAAATCAATACTTGCATGCTAACTGCAATTGCTTAGTTTTGCCTCAATAGCCATTTCATTATAAGGAACATTTTTAGTTCAATGACAGATTATTTATATACCTTTGATTAATTTAATATGATACAAACAAATATCTTTATTTGCAATGCGGTATTATAATATAGTGGAAATAAGTTAATTGTATTATAAGATAAACTTAGTCCAATAACAATAATTTTGAATGTTTGCTAATCATTAGGAAAATTTGCCAACTTAGCATTAAAAATGCTTTTCAACGATGCTACAGATTTATATTTGCAAATAATTTGCTTGGTGTGCCATAACTTCATCGAGAGAATAATTAAGTTAAGGGAAAAACAAAGAATGCGAACGGAGGACGACCAACCCAAGTTTCCTTCCACTTTAAAGCTGCACCGGATATCCAATCCAATTCTTACATACACTTTCCATGGAACCATCCATATCGCCAGCTGGTTGCCTCCGGATAGTTGTACTTGACTTCTGGGGTTCGTTCGTAACGGGTCTCCAGATATGTGGAACGTTGTCCACTGCGCAGCAACTGCAGCTCGTCCGCTGGTACAGATTTCATGGGTTTGGGGAATTGTCCAAAGTAACGTCGTTCATCCGCAGACAGATCGTAGTCAAAGATTTTGGAGGCGGAGGGGCGATAGATGCGACTGCCCAACGTAAAAGGCTGGGAGGCTCTGGAAAGTGTAGCAGCTGCAGCTCGTTGCCTTGTTGATGTATAGTTATCAATTGGCTTATTAGTTTTGTGAACACCTTTAGCTGGAGTTGAAATAAGTGGCTTAGTTGGGGGCTTGCTGCACAGCGGTGTTGGCTTGGGCTTCACGAGATTGGCCACCTGCAGAGTTGGTGTTGGTCCTGAAACCTTGGCGTTGGGCTTGCTGTTATTCCAGTTAACTGCTGATGCCACCTTGGAGGGCCTTACATAAGCCACATTTGTTGGTGGGATTTTGGGCCGACTCGTCTTGGCTAGAGCGCTGGTGCGCGTCTTTTGGAATTTTGTTGTAACTTGTTTATTTTGAGAGCTAGACATTGTTTGACTGTGTGATTCCTTGTGACATTTGAAGCACACTTGAAAAAAGGTTAGGAATTTCTTGCTATAGTAGTAAATTATATATTTATCTTCAAGTCACTGGGCTCATTCAGCAGAACTAATCGGTAACTGATTTTCGGTTTATTTATTATTTTTCAGAAAACATTTCTTTTAACAGGCTATTTGTCTAACTTCTTGACAACATTGCCATTAAACTGGTCCTTGTGCTACTCTTCTTTGCCGTCAATTCTGTCATAAACAAAAGGCGGTTTCAAGGGAGTGGGGATGAAACGTCCAAAGCCCTTGGTGACACAAACTGATCCATTCTCGGCACAGACCCGTCCACGTATTAAAACATACTCAGGCACACCATGTACAGTCCTACCCTAGGAGATATTGAAAATCAATTAGTGCCGAATATAGAAATTTTGGAATTTGATATAAACTGAAATGCCACATTAATTTACATGTCAAACCATGACAAGAAAGACATCAAGCATGAAAATCGGTTCGGTTTTGACAAAGTTATGGGAGCCTGAAAATTTTGGATGAATAAGCGTTTCATGAATGAACCTAGGTTCATGCAAAATATGTCGAGGATCCAATTTTGGAATTTGATATAAGCTGAAATGCCACATTAATCTACATGACAAGCCATGACAAAAAAGACATCAAGCATGAAAATCGGTTCGGTTTTGACAAAGTTATGGGAGCCTGAAAATTTTGGATGAAAAAGCGTTTCATGAAATTCACGCAAAATATGTCGACCATTCAATTTTGGAATTTGATATAAACTGAAATGCCACATTAATCTACATGTCAAACCATAACAAAAAAGACATCACGCATGAAAATCGGTTCGGTTTTCACAAAGTTATGGGAGCCTGAAAATTTTGGATGAAAAAGCGTTTCATGAATGAACCTCTATTCACGCAAAATATGTCGACCATTAAATTTTGGAATTTGATATAAACTGAAATGCCACATTAATCTACATGTCAAACCATAACAAAAAAGACATCACGCATGAAAATCGGTTCGGTTTTCACAAAGTTATGGGAGCCTGAAAATTTGGGATGAAAAAGCGTTTCATGAATGAACCTCTATTCACGCAAAATATGTCGACCATTCAATTTTGGAATTTGATATAAACTGAAATGCCACATTAATCTACATGTCAAACCATAACAAAAAAGACATCACGCATGAAAATCGGTTCGGTTTTCACAAAGTTATGGGAGCCTGAAAATTTTGGATGAAAAAGCGTTTCATGAATGAACCTCTATTCACGCAAAATATGTCGACCATTCAATTTTGGAATTTGATATAAACTGAAATGCCACATTAATCTACATGT